>JAWWEU010000020.1:4275503-4292403 GCA_035583155.1 Acropternis orthonyx
TTTTTTTTTTCCATCCTCAGATCATCATGACTGTAGTATATTTGGATCCTTAAATCAATGGACATTGAAAATTGAGGAGTGGCTCTTCAGGCTTGTTTTAGAGACTCAGCATCTCTGGAGCTGCATCAGACTTTGCAAACTGAGGGTCTGTTTTCCTGACTGTCTCTGCATCCTTCTAATTGGACACTGAACTGAAAGCTTAGATGTCTAACTCGATTCTTAGAAAATATGAGCATGACACAAATGGGCCTTTTTCATAACAGTGCAAACACCAAATAAATAAAATACTTTTTAAAGGTTCTAATTTGCTTTCCTTGTTATCTAAACATTTCTCAACCTGTCATACCAACTTCTGAGTTGTCACGTCTGGTTGAATTGGTCACATCATTTAATATTGACTTTATAAAGCACAGCATTACTGTTATTTTAGTAGACAAGTTATTTTTGTATTTGTTGTGATTTTGGCAGTTGGTGGGATTTTTAGGAAGGGCATCAGTCCATGGATGTCTGACCTCTTCTATTTATCAGAATTTTGAGGATTTTTTTTCTAATGTATAATAAATCAATAAAGATTCTGACACCTGGTATATGGGAAGTTGTGTGACCCTGGGTGCAGGAATAGGTGGTTTGGACAAGCAGAGAAGTCACTGACATTTGTTGACCAGCCAATGCACACAGGAATATGTTTTCATGTTTGGATAGTTATAATCCAACCTATTTGCACCAGGATTTAAAGGCTTAGTTTCTGCTGAATAAAGCATCCTTCACTTCCTACCTTTCCAGGACTCAGTAAGGTTTTCTTTGAAAGACTGGCCTGGTTTAGCTAGGACTGATTTTTGCCTTTACCAAATAGCCTCAGTTTTGAAGATCTGAGCAGCTGTGAGTGATTTTAACCATTTTCTGTCATCTTTGTGATTGATCCAGTGCACAAAGATCAGTTCTTACTGCTGACCTGCTCCTTTGCAGGCTGACACTTCCTAAGCCTTGGTAGAAAGTGTGGGAGACATTACATGCTGTAGATATCAAGATAATTATATGTTAAAAGATGAAATGCCATAAATGTACTTTAGAAAACTCATGAACTTCATGCCAAGAATGTGTTTTTGATGAAATAGGTATTTGTCTAATGAATATTATTCAAGGAACACTTACAGAAAAGATAGTGACAGGCACAAATGTAAGAAATGAGCAGAAGCTGGCTGAGACAGAATAGAAAAATTCAATCAAGATAATACCTCTCTATTTTTTAATGCTGGTTTCCATTGTCCTTTTTCCCATTTTCTTCATTTCAGCATTACAAACCGACTGAATTTTGATTTTAAAAAGAGGATGCCAAGTATTTCTCCTATTAGACTTGCAATTCTATGAACTCCACACGGCGTCTGTAGCAATAAAAGATAACAATTATGAACTGGTATCATTTTCATTACCCAGCTGAGCTTGCATAAAGTTCAAGCTGAACCAGAACTGGCCTGCCATCAGTGTGGGGAGTGGGAGAAGCTGCTGGAAACGAGCTCCCCAAACAATAGGTTTGTTGGGACTGGAGCTGTAAGAGCTTTCCTGGCTGCCTAATTCCCTGTAGGAACCATTCCACAGCCGCAGAGCTCCCATGGAAGTCCTTGAGCAGGAGCATCCCTGGGCCCTGGTGCCCCCTTGGACACATCTGTTTTTGTTCCTGTGTTTGCTGTCCCTGTTCTGGAGGTGTCAGCCACGGCTCTAAACCCGCAGTGAGACAGCAGTCCTTTATATTTCCTTCTGAAATGATCATTTAGCAATTATTTTTCCCCTCATGTTGTGTTTTTAGGGAGAACCTCTGCATGTTCCAGAGCAGAATGCAAAGTCAGTGCTTTCACAGAGCACTTAGAACCTCCGGTACTTGTCAACCTGTACGAAGCAGTAAAGATCAGATTCTCCTTTCAGACTCTGCAGGCAGTTAAAAATAAGAAACACACTTTTTTAAATACAAAATCTATTACTAAATTTACTAGAAATTATGAGTGGTAGTTCAGTAGACTTTTCTGGTTTTAAACATGAAAATTTTAGCTTGGTTTTTTTTTTTTTTTCTTTCAAGAAAGTGGGTACTAAAAATTACATAGCAGTTCTTCATATGCATTCTGTGTGGAAACTTAAAATACAGCCTTTGAAAATCCCACTACTGAGTGTTAAAGGGAAGGGATTTATCCCATATCTTTCTTCCACCGAAGAGTAACTCATATATTATTATTATTTTTGATTGAATCAGTGGTTAATGAGAAATATTTGCAGACGGCGCACAGCAAATCAATATCTTTGTTTCTCCTGCTAATCTTCACTCTACAGATAATCAGCCTTTAGAGGACTGAGAATTTGAGACTATTAGAAGATAAGGATGAAGCGCTGACAGCTCACTCATTTCCTCATGCAAAAATATGTTAGGTCATTTTTTGCATGTGAAATACGATAGGGATAAATCATCAACATTTGATAAATAGAGAAGTTTTTAAGAATTGCATCTGAAATACTTGACATTCAGCACAGTTTTTGAAAATGATAAAATCATAATTGTAAAAAAGACCTGCAGTCTTGCCAATCAGATCCTTGCTGTTATGTGCACCCTGGCACATATATCTTACTGTCCCCCTGCAGAAGGAGGAACGAGCATAAAGAAAAGAGCAATTTTCCTGCCGTAAATTGGAAAGTCTGCCAACCAGCTAAGTGATCTACCATCAATCAGTGTTAAATTCTCCTTAGCTGCAGAAAACTCAAGAACTAACTATTACTGAGAGATTTCACACAGTGACTAATGGTATATGACAAACACATTTAAAATCTGCATAGACCAGCATCAGTTTAAAATATAACATGAATAAACAATCCTAAAGATATCCCGGTGTGCAAAATAAGACATAATCTCCTCAGACACATATTGTACATAGGAGATTACCATTCTAGAAGTGTATTCAATATCAATTCAGAACAAAGTCAAGTACACAATATGACTTTATTTGGAATAGCATCTTTCATACAATATATGCTGCAATGCTGCAAGACTGTACAGCAGGATGGGCAGGCTATAGGGGACAGCGGAGATGACAGCTGAATGAAACACTGGGCTGAATGTACAATTACCTCACTCACATGAGGAGCCCCATTAAGTAATATTGAAATCTTGAGGTGAGAAAGGTCTTCTCCTCCACCCAAGTCATTCCTGAAGCCACAACTAATGCATCTGTTCCAGATGGCAAGTGATCAGATGAATGTGAGACATGCTGTTCCTTGCATACTAAGCCAGCCTTTTCTCAGTGCATGGATTCCACTCATGGCTGTTTAGTTTTCCATTAAAAAGATATTACTTAGTTGCATAATATGGAAAAATATTTAAAAGAAATTAATGTATTAGCCATTAAAAACTGCCTGCACTTCTAGCTGAAGAACAGTGCATAAAACTGGAGACGTTTGCCCTAGATTTGCATTTTTGAGCAACCAGACCTTTTAATTTATTTCCATTTCAGGTTCATATTTTTTATTTACAGCATGAAGTCCATCACTTTGAAAAATGGCCTTTCTGGACATTGTGATAGTTTGGGTTTTTTCTTTCTTTCTTTTGGACAAGAACATGTTGGCCCAGAACTCAGAGGGAGTATTGTTTGTTTTTTTATTGGAAATAGGCTCTCTATGTTGGGCTTGGTCAAACTGTGCAGGAGCCACAACAATTTAGGGCAAAGGTGTCTTCCCTTTGAACTGACACATACTCTAAAAGAAATAGAAACTGGTTAAGGCAAAGCACCCAGGGCAAAGTGTGCTATCCTGAGAATACAAGAGGCTCTAATAATTACCAAAGCGAGATGGGAAACCCTGAACAAACCCAATCACACCAAATAGCTTCAGGCCAAAGTACAGCTTCTCCAGTCCCAGCAGGAATGAAAGAACCAAGAGGGAAGTATAACCAAATAGTTCAAATGTGGTTAGGTGCAATGTCTGTAAGTTATGGTGTGCTCTCTCTATTATTAGTCTGGCAGTATGTCTCCTCATCCATCTTTTTGCCTTTCAAAATGCAAGTATTCACAGCTAGTTTGCTTAAAAACTTAAAATGCTGAGATTATCCACCTCTGAATTGTGACTTTCTGAATCTTCCAGGGATAAGTTTATCTAATTTTGTCTCCTCTGAGCTCAGATATCTCATATTTAAATGGTATAAAGTGGTGTATACGTTAAAGACAGAACAGTATGGACCCAAGCTGGGAAGTCTGTTTCAATAAAAATCACAAGTAATAAAATAAACAGAGAAATATCTTGTCCTGGAGCTGTTCCTCTATCAACAAAAGCACACTGTTTCTTGACCTTAACTCTACAAGAGCGAGCAGTCTACACATAGTACTCGAAAAGCAGGGACTAGGTCAGTCAGAAAAACCAGAATACGTAAATAATCATCCCATTAGCTGAATTATAGTAATGGCTCAGTGATTTGACCCTACTATAAAGCACCTCTTCCACTTACAAAACTGCTAACAAGACATCAGAACATGGACAGAAAGAATTTGGTGCCATTCTGACTTGCTCAATGCAAGCACGTGTCCATTTGGGGTGGAGGAAAGATACAAGAAGAAGGTAGTTTGAAAATGACATTGGCAGAAAAGATTCCAGGTCTCCTGAACACCAGTAAAGACCTGCCTGTGTTATTTCAGCACCTTGAGTAACAGCTCTGAAGGTTATGGAACTTCTTGTAGGGAAAGTAGGGGCAAGTACAGAAAAAACTTAGCCAAAATCCATTTATGAGAGCACACAAACTCAATGCTGCAAGTTTATCAGATCAACTGTTTTTCCAATTATTGACTTTTCCCAAAGGAAAAAAAAAAAGAATATTTTTAAAACCTTCAACTGAAGTGAGAGTATAGCAAGAGAGATGAGTAGGCAGAAGGATGTTTGCCATCTCTCCTTTGTGCTCTCCTCTAATGTTAGCAAAAGCCTCTGATGTATTATCATCATATTATCTTCCATTGTTTTTAATAGGTTTTTTTATGAGTAAGGAATTTATGGCTGTATGCAAATATTCTGGGAAGCTAACAGCAAAAGAAAGTGCTGTTTACACTGAAATTCATGTACTGACTAAAAAGCATTAACAATAGCAATTAACAACACTGGAGATTGTGTTGTTTCCATCTGTATTTTGCAATGTACAGCAAATGATAGTCACTCAGCAATACATAAATCTGCTAATGTTCTTCAGTTAAACTATAGAAGTTCTATTTATTTTAAAGCATTTCTATCAAAGTAGTCCAAATCTCCAAATCCTGTCTAATAACTAATGATAGACCATTAAGAATATGAGAATTCACTCCCAGCCCCAAGAAAAATATTACTTTCCCAGGAGGAGTTCCAAAAACAACTCAGGTAGAGGCATTTTGGATTTTCTGTTATTCCAGATGGGATAGAAAGGAGCATTTCTATATAAATGGGACCCACTGCCTGGGTACCACCTTTTTTTTTGCAGAACAGAGGAAGAAAGGGAGAGAAAGGGGTAAGAGGTGGTGATGGAAACAGAGAAACAGAGCTAGAGAGAGGAGCTGCACCTCTCAACCTCTTTTATCTATAAACACAAGATAGAGGTGTGTGGAGGATGGTCTTATATGTCTTTTCTCTCCAGCTCAAACAAATACACTCATCAGGAAAACACATTTTTCAGCAACAGTGAAACTCTGCACTCTAGGATTTCTAGGGAGAAAAACCAAACTGTACAAACATACTTCTCTTATTTTTAAATCACCATTTCTAAGGAAAAGTTTTATAATTCTAAAGAGCAATCAAAGTAATCTATAAATCTGTAAGAATCGTGACATCTCTCTCTCCAACAGTTTATGCACTTGCCTCATCTCTACCTATAGAGCAGTATCCAGGGGGATAACAGGGTCTTCATATCCTTTCCCAAGTGACCTTGCAGATAGCATGAACCTAAATGAGATTAGTCACTGGAGCTGTGCACAGTTTCTTTTAGCAGATGCAGCCCCAGCAGCAGCACTTCTCAATAAAAAGAGCTTGTTGAAGAGAGCAAGTGTGGATTTGGAAGTTTTGAAGATGATCATAAGGACATATGGTATCTGAATTTCTGAATATGCCAGAGACAGCCTGGCATAAGGACACATATCAAAACCAGGAAAGAGCCTCTGTGAAGAACGCAGTTTCATGTTAATTTTTATAATGCACTGCAAGTGTTTACACAGAAGCCTCTCATCCACGAAAGCAAAGTTTATTACTATCAGTCACAGAAACAGCAAACAAAAATGCTGAGATTTTATGTACAGTGCTTCAGTCTGAGGGTTTTACCACTTCTGTAGGCAGCAGTAGTTATTTTACTGGCAAATGGTGTCATTGGGAATATCTTGATCATTTGGCTGTATTGTAACATTCATAAAACATCAGCATCCCAGATGAGTAAGAGCCAGAACAACAAAATGGGGCAGCTTTTCTTTTGCAAGTAATTTAAAAGTTTATGTTGAGTTACCATTTGCCAGCTTTTGTGTGGAACAGGACAATCATCCATGAATGATGTTCTGAGGTTACTGTTGAGGCAAAATCCAGCTATCAGGAAAAACAGATTTTATATAACAGATTCTATCTGCCCAGTATCTTTGTCTGGTCAAGAAGGTGCTATGGACACAACTGTACTTTGTGTACTTTGAATGAATTTGAGAAAATCTTTAAAAAAAAAAAAAAAAAGCAAACTTAAATTGCTATCTTCCTAAAATAAATTGCAAAGGATGGCACTTACCCAAACCTATCCTATGGTGAGTGAAGAGAGACACCTTCAGAAAGCAGTGGAACTACCTGAAGGCCTGAATTATGCTTTGATGATGTCTAGCTTCTCCCTTTGTGTGGGAGAAGAGTCCTTCCTGAAACATCTATGATAGGTATAGAAGGTTGGGATTAACCTAGAACTTTGCTCTTGAAATAACTTCACGAGCAAGGTCTCACAAAAATCCCAGGATATGAATTGATATGACAGCTGGTGTCACATTAGTCTGGGGTTTAAAGCACCACCTGAAAGTGAAAACGCTGGATTAAAGGCATTCCTTTAAAGGAACAGTAGGCACAAGTAGCTGTGATGACAGCTTATATCAGAATGCACTAATCATGGGGCTGGAGGGTAATATGCACTCTTGTTCTCTTTTTCTGTGGCTTACAGAGTATTTAATTATTCCATGTAAAGTGAAATAGCTTCAGTAGAATGGAGAGTAAGATGAAAATCAATCCTGTAAGTCCTTAATGGTAGGGTAGGTTCAAATGTTGTCAGGCAGAGGAAGAAACTGAAATTAGAACTACTAGAAATGGATCATTTATCTGATCAGCTCAATTAGGTGAGAGCTACACAGAGCTTCCCTCTTTCTGAAAACACCTATGGGATCACTTCAAAGAAGAGGACATCTCCTTTCTTTGGGAATTCAGACAGTTCTGGCTTTCCTTTTAACTATGGGAAAATATGTTAGGTATATCTTTTATAAGCCATAGAATTCACAAACATAAAATAAGAAGAAGTGCCATACAGTGTCCAAATAATTCACATCTCCAACAGATTTAGTTATCTATGAGGGCACCGGTTGAGCTGCCAAGTGTTTGATAAGTACCAAGGCATTTCCAGTTTGTGCTGCAGAGCTGTGCATGTCAATATTTGGCTCAGTAGGGGATGGTCTCACTTTCAAGAGGAAGTTACATTTTGTGTTTGCCACCAGCAGGTAGGGACTGTTTGAAGATTATCTACCAAAACCAGTAACAGCATAGTCGGTGCTTTCCTGATCATCAGATGTTGCCATATAGACATAAAGGGAGAAGAGCAGACATCTCTGAGATGCCAGCAGGATATCTCCAGGTTGGCTGTTCTCCTGGTCCCTCCTCACAGTTCTGAGAGGTGCCTGCTGGCACTGCTGGGGAGGTATCTACTTCCCAATTTATCTGACAGGTGGTTAGCTATTAACATGAATAAAAGTTGTGACCTGTCTGCCACTTTCAATAACTCAAGTGCTATATCCCCAATCTGTCATGTCCTTGGCAGCCCTTTTGTTTATTAGGAAATGCATTATTCATTAGGAGAATTTGTTAGAAAAATGTGCCTTAATTTTCATCATTTTGACTGTAATCCGCTATTACCCCTTTAATGGCATTTTGTTTTGCTGTTCCCTGGCTCTTTCAAGAACTAGATGGTGACTTGGTTGATACACCAGTACATGGCAACATGAGGGAGGAGGGCACTTTGTCACCGGTGTGTGCAAGTTCTTCAAGATGTGCAGAGATAAAACATGTTCTACAACTAACTCCTTTCACGATGGTGAAGTGGGTGAGTGGAAAAATGGAGGAGACAAATAACTGTACATTATAGCCAAATTAATCCTGTTTGCTTAAATCTGAAGGGAAAATAACACCTTTGGGAGTTTAGAGATGCACTGTGAGTCACACACAGTTCTCTTTGCTGAGGCTGCTTACTCATTGCTCCTTACCCAAAACGCTGCCTTCTCCCTCCTTCCTCTCTCCCCTGCAAAGATTGCTTTATTTCTAACAAGGAATAAGGACTTCCAGGGTTTCACACAACCAAAAAAACCCTGTGTTTATACCCTATTTGCTATATAGAATTTAGTCTTAAAATTTTTAAAGACTTAATAAAGGAACTGGTTGTGACAAGAGAAGCAGTCCTTGAACCAGATACCAACTCATTGTTCTTTCTGGAACCAATAAAAGCTCCTAAAGAAATATCCTGAGCACAGATCAGGTTTCCATGAATTAGCATTGGGGCAGCCATACTACCCTCATGTTGGCTTGGAAATTTCTTATGTAAATTGCATTGCAATGCTTATAACACCTGATATTATGGCAGGATTTATCCAGGTTACTAAAACAGTAAAGCCCCTAATAAGATATCATACTATAATGCTGAAAAAGGAAATTACCATCATAAAATTTCATCAAATGGACGTGATAGAAATTAGGAAGCAATTCTTACATACTGGAGGTAGGATAGTAAACAAAGATATGTATGCAAGGCTGATCCTGCTGTCTGTGGGATCAGATGAGGCGTAACGACTTGGTGGTTAAAGTTATTTCTACCAAAGTTTCCTTCCCAACCAGCTATCTCTCTTCCACGCTGTTCAGATCACATTTTTTTAACCTCAAAGTTCACCCTTTGGATTGATAAGTCTGGCTACCTGAGGGTTTTGGAAGGGGAGTAATTTGTTGTAACCATCTTCCAGACAGTTTTTGAAATAGTCTTTTATACAGGTGAACTCTGTACACTGTACATTTTTCACTCCTATGCTGTCCATTTGTTTGCTCCCGTTTTCCAAGCGTTGTGTGGCTTTGCAAAGAGAGTGTCAGAGACTAATGGCAGAAGTCTTTGCTAATTACTGCTAAAACTCCCCTGTCTAAAGTCACCTAAGGCACACAGAACTTATGGGACATGAGTCAAATTAAAAGGTAAATCTGCCAGACCTTAATTGAGGGGCTATTTTTTTCTTCAGGCTTTGCTGTGCCTTTAGCTGAATTCTGGAGGACAGAATTTCCAGTGGCTGTGAAAACTGTCACACTGAGAAAGATCATCTGTTGCACTCCAGTCTTCAGCTCCACAAAATAGCAGCCCATTTTTCATGATTGCAGCTTTGTGTTGGCTGCACCGGTGAGATGTTCTTCTGGCACATTATTCAGGAAGATGTTACTGGACAGGTGCTTAAAGAATTTTGAGGTTAAATTCAGAGTTAAAGGAAGAGAGAGAGGCAGAAACTTTCTCATATCAGCTGTATAAAGAACCCAAAATCTCATTTGACATTAGATGAATGGAAAAAGAAGAAAGTTAAAAGAATGTAGGATAGAAATGCAGTCTTCAAGTATTGTTCCTGCTCTGCTTAAGCACTGTAAATGCATGTCAATTGTCAATTAACCTTGCCTGTTTAAATACAGAGATGGGCAGATGACTCTCCTTTAATTTCTGCTCTTTTTTTCTAGTTCAATTTCAGAAGCTGATTTTCAATGTATGAACATAATGGGAACTACATCCAGACAAGCCAAAGGTCTTTCTCACCCAATGTCCCAGCTCCACAAGCAGCTGACACAGAGCAGACACACAGCAAAGCTTGCCCAGGTATTTTTCAGCCTCAAATGATTTTAGCTCAAACGTGTCCTGTGACAGGGGTCCACTGCATTCAATAAATTTGCATCATTTTTTCTTCCACATTCTTTTGCCTGTTGTCTTTAACATCCATTGGGTGGTTCAGCTTTCCTTTGGATGCTGTAATTTCCCACCCTGTGCAGTGACTGGGACAGTTGTCTGGCAAGGAGAAAGCAAGAGCATGACTTCGACCTCCTCTTTTTTTGTGGCAAAAGAGAAGCTATTTCTGCATGGGGGATGAAGCTGCACCTTTTCCCCAAGTCAGCCTTGGCTACATTTTAAGAAATGAGCCTTTAACAGAGGGACAAAAGAAGACAACAGTGGAAAGGTGACTGAAGATCAGATTACAGGTATAAACAAAGAATTATTAAGCACCAAAAACATGTGAAGGAAATTGCTTCTAAAGTTACCAGATGGCAACAGCTGTAAGTTACTTTTCAGCAGTCCTGCCAAGAGCTGAACTGAATACAACATAGTACAATATCATCTGTAGGAAAACACGAAACCAGAGAATTCCTGCCATAATTGTTCCATGATTCAGCAATTCACCCAGCTAAGTGCTCCCAATCACACATAAACTCCAACAAATCTGAGAATAGATTCACACACATGCCATATGTTAGGATGGATGCAAAACCCCAAGGATCTTTGGAAAGCTCACAACGCCTATGCAGAATTCAAGAAGGAAAAGAGTGAATACAAATTTGCAATATCTGTTTTTAAGAGGCAGGGCGTGGGGAGTAGGTTTTTTAAGTTCACAATTAACTTGCAGCAAGCAAATGCATTACTCTTCTTCCCCTGGACTGCTATAAAGTCAGTGAAGCAGCTGCCTAATCCATGTGCAGAGACAAAATAGGAAACTTGGAAAACGAGACAGGTTAATGCTTCAGATTTGTGTAACCAATACCTGGGGGCCAATGGCCACAGGCACTCAGGGGAACACTTTCCTCTCAACACACAGTACTCTGCACACAGAGTAGCTCACGGAACCTGGGGCCAAATCCAAACCTGAGTTACACTTTGTGATTCATCACTTTGGGCTCCTTTGAGTCATTCTATTTACAGTGGCATCCTCGCTGTTTAATACCTGTTTGGATTCAGACAGTAGATGAGCTTTAGCAAGACAAGAGCTATTAATTCAACATCTTTGTTCACACATAAAGGCTGATATATGTCTTTGTGCATTTATGTACAAGATAATGCAGCTAAAAAGTATTCAGAATGTGCATAAAACTGCAGAGAGGGATAGTGGATGCTTTTAAATTCCTTCTTAATAATTACAATTAAGCATACAATTATATTATGATATACAGCGTGTTATTTCCCTGTTTTTCTCTTTCCTCAGTTTTTACAAAAGCTTAAGGGGATAATTGTGCTTCGGTGCATGTATTAAATGTTACCAGCAGTTTGTTTTTGAGACTATTCATTCCCTGCAGAGTCTTCAACACCAGATTTTTTTAAGAGCAATATAAAATAATTATAAATTCCCCATGTAATTAAGTTCATTATAGCAATACTCTCAGCTGAGTTAGTCCACTGTTAGCCATCTTGTTTTTCATGTTCCAGGTTCTGAATTTTATTTAAATTCTTTTTTGAGAGAAGGGGCAGCTTTTTTTTTTTCCTCAGAGTTCTGCATGGAATAACAGATGAAGAAAGCACATTCATCATTAGCTACTGGTTTCAGAGGAAACATTTTAACTGCAAACCTCTGATGGCAATTCACACCTTCATATAGTAAGTGCAATTCTGATGAAAACTAGTTTTATTTTTTTAATTCTCCTTTTCTCATCCCTTTACAAGTGGCCATGAGACTCCCAGAGAATGCTGACCAACAACTTGAAAATCACTGCTGGTCCAAACCCCTGTTCTTGTTTTATGGACTCCTCAATACATGTCCTAATTTTTTCAAGACCCAAGCTCTGGTTGCACTGTAATTTCACTAACAGAAAAAAGGAATATTCATTGCAGTGTTTGAAGTACCAGCATTTTTAAAGCCCTGTTGGACATGCAACAACTTTCTTTTATTAATAACTAAATCCAGCTACCGCATAAACACAAGGAAGAATATTCTGACTTAAAAATTGCCAACCGTGCAACCCTCTCAGCAGGAATTTTAGCAAAGACACACACAGTGAAGCCCAGGAAAGTAAGAGGTGCTGTATAATGAGAACACGCTCACTGGCCTTCAGATTGCAAGGTAAGACATCGGACTCTTGGCTATTTAGAAGCAATTAACCTTTTTTTTGTGAATACTGCAGTTGGTGCGACCTGTTCTTGCCGTGTTTCACACAACTCCGAGGGGCAGAGAGGGCTGGGCAGTGACCTGTCTTTAACAGTATGTGGTCTTTAATGCAACCTCTGGAAATATTATGCATTAGCCTTTGTCCATATTTTCTTTTGTGAGAAATGGAAATGCATATAAACACGAGACAGGGTCTGCAACCACCACAAGAGTACCAGAAAAGGGTCATCAAAGGGAGTCAGCCTGCTGGGCCCAGATCTCTGCTTCATTTAAATAAAGCAGCTGAGCCCTCCAGCTATTATGACCTGATGTTATTCAGAATCTGCCAAGACAAGAAAAGGGAAATAATCCAAACTGGAATTAAAAGACTAGATGCAATCAGGCATCACTGTACTGATTTTTACCAAAAACTACCTTTTAAGTTATGATTTGGACACAATGTAACTGCCACTCATCAATCTACTGATTTTCTGAATTCTCTACACAGAGAGAATCATGTGAGATGGAGGGAAAAAGGCAACATAGAGAAATAAAACAAAATCTGGGCTTTCATTCAAAGAGCTGCAGTTAGGCAAAGCACTAGCCAAAGACATGATTTAATTCTGACATTGTCATCCTCCAGAAAGAAAGAGAAGCTAAAGGGCATAATATGGAGCCAGAGATTACCACTGAACTGACATTTTCTTGAATTAAGATGGATTAAATTTTTAAGCAGAAGAACTATTATTGCAGTAGAACTGATAGAAAATATAACTCTCAAATTAGGCAAAGATTCCAGAATGATGGAACTGGTTGAACCACATTTCAAGTGCAGGACTGAAACCATGTTTGTGAAAATTTAGGCCATTTATGAAAACATCAGTTGATATTGTGATACCAGTCAGATATCTCTTGTTCTATCTAGTAACCACTACCTGGTCACCCTGTCCATTTTCAATCAGAGGTGGTGTACTTCTCAGGAATTAAAATGTTATCTCTTTCTCTGAAAACAAAAGAAAATGAGGGAATATTTATACCTCTAAGGACCCTAAAATACAGGGGGGAAATGGCATTTATAGTCATCATTAAGCACAAACATTCTGCCATCAGTGCTGAACAGGCCATCACTGACACAACAGAATCAGTCTGTCTTTCTGCCTGTTGGAGAACAGTGTCATAGTGATCAGAGCACAGATGAATTCTCTTTATCTGTGTGTTCAGACAGTTGTCTGGGTGCAAATTCTAAGATAAATGCAGTTTATCGTGGTCCAGGCACACAGAGCAGTATTATGGTGTGTGGCTGAGTGACTATTAGAACAGGCATCTTGCATCCTTCAAAATAGAAGCTCCTCTTGACAACAGATATTCATCCCATTAACTTATTTTCAAGAGGAAAGTTCACTGAGGACTGGATTTTCCGGGTCAGATTTAAAACTGGATGTGAGCAGAACTGATGCATCTAAATGTGAAATTCTAAGCCAGGAGTTTTTCATCCTGCTGCTACCTAATCCTGGAAATGCCTAATTTCTCCGAAAGAATCTCCTCCTAAACTTTCATTTCTTTCTTTGAATGCCCAGAACTGCTGAGATTTGAGCTCTGCACCTACATCCCACATAAGCCCATCAAAATACCAAACCAGGCTTTTTGCTTCGGCAAAGTCACATAAGGGAGTCAAAATTCAGAGGCACCTCCAGAACCACTTGGAAAAGCCAGCAGTGACTATTTTCTTCTGAAATGTGGAGCTACATTTGGCATGGCCATGTTTACATGGGTGAGGGCACCACCACTCTGGAGTTCCTAGGGGCAAAATGCCAATGAAAATGATTCAAGCAACTGAGACGACAGTGACATTCTGTAAAGAAAATAATTGAAATGGCTTGTTTTAATTAGGAAAAAAAATTAGTTTTTAGGGTTTTGCAGTTAATAGTCGAAATATTTCTATTCAACATAACTGAAACGAAAGTGTTTCTCTTAAGGGAATAAAGTATTTCAGTGACCTGGGATAAAATTCCTTCAACTGTTTCTCTTGCAAACAACGTGATCTATGTTTAGAAGGTATTCAAAATAAAACTAGATTTTCAATACTGAGTCAATACTGAGTTGGTTTATTTTCTACCATTTTCATTATCTGGTCCTAAAAGAACTATATAAATGTTATAGTTGTGAGAAGTGCCTTTAATTTATATTAGTGGGAAGAGTTTACTACAGCAAATATGATTTCAGTGCCTCAGACACTTTTAATGATCAGCTGTTTAGCTCAGAAGATTGACTGTGGCTGCTGTAGATTGCTCCTGCTCAACATTAATACCTCTTTCTCTGCTCCTTTCCTGAATTCTCCACACACCCATCCATCTTTCTCTTGCAGGGGAGCCTTATACTAATTACACCTCTCAGAGCATTAAGAAGATAGAGATGGATTTATCGAGTGAGCAGGTTTCAGGAAGAAATGATTGGGAATGTCTCAGAGTTGTCGAATTTTTTCCAATTATTAAGAGGGCGTGATTAGTTTGTTTCTCAGAACATGCAGGTTAGAATTCTCTGAAATATTTTGTAGGACATTGTAATGTTGTTGCCATCCTTTTCATTAATAAGTAGAAAAAAATAAGTAAAAATGTCTTTTAAAATGTGAATTAAAAAGTCGCAACATAAATAAAAATGTTATAATAAAAAAGCAGTATAATAATCAAAAAACTTATTGTAACACGTCTGACTGCCTTCAGCAAAGCACAAATGCAGATAAAATGGAATTTTCCCATCTTAATTATACAGATATAGAATTTGATTTATTTCTTATATCCACTGAACAGAGAAGCATCATTCATTTATCTACTACTATGCCACTGTTTGTAGTACTTGGAGCACAGTATCTAGATCCCATAAGCATCCTAAAAAGTCCTGTAAAGGACACATCTTTCCAGAAACTGATTATTAGTGTCTTGGGAAAAAAATACCACAAAAACCCAAACATTTGTGATAGTGCTCCTTAACACTTGTTACATCACAGGTGTGAGAATTAGGTGACTATTTTGTCCCTTGCAGGTGATCAAGAAAGTGGAATCTGCCAAATGTAGCAGTAAAATGGGATGTGAAATAAAAAAGATGCTATAAAAGTCTTGATTCTCTCTTTAAAAGCAAATGAAATCCAGTTATAATCACATATGTAATTAAATATCTGTATGTATAAAAATAGTAATATCTGGGTATCTGAACAGCATCCATATGTTTGGGTGTCAATCAGTTCACCTGAGATTTAATACGTTAAGAGAAGTGGAAAAGAGAAAAGAAGCTTCTACTTCACTAATGGTATTTGCAAACATCATCCCAACATATCAGAAATATAAAGTTAATTCAGAGGTATTTAAAATCCAGTTTACTCACTTTATATCTTTTTGCATGATTTGTTGTTTTATTGCCTAAAGTTGAATGTGTCACTTGTGTACTATTTACAGTCACCAGAAACTTGTCATATTTACAAATATTAAAGTGTCCCGGAGCACATCTCTAATTGAATGTTCTTTCTGATACTCCTGAATGATTAATGGGAGGCCCCCAGCCACTTATTGCTGAATTGCAGATTTCTAAAAGAAAGGGAGGTTGTGTTATCATTATTTGCAAAATCAAGTTTTGTGTGGCAACCAAAATTTGGTCTAAGAAATGGTCATGCTCTGGAGATAGGTTTGCTCAACACCAGGGACAGACTGGTCAGTGGCCTGTCTGGGCAGAAAAAACATGAAAAAACAAGCAAACCATGATGTTCCAGCCACGCAAATGCAAAAGCAACCCCAAATGCTGCTAAAAGGTGTGTTTTACACCGTCAGTATAACACAGCTTTGATATACCGAGGTGAGGAAAATGCTAAAAAATTCAAGGGAAGCTTTGATAACAGATCATCAGCTGAAGACTAAGGAAAGATACCCAGATTAAAATTTGGTGTATCCTGTGTGTATCTTGACACCTCATTTCGTCTGTGCCTTGTCCTCTCTTTGGGAGGGACAGCTGGTGTGACCTTAAGGTTTCCTCATCACTTGCACTGAGCTCATTTCCTGAGTTCTGCTGACAAAATATGGGCTTTCTAAGTGGAGATTTCATACAGAGTCATACAAACATGACTCACAGTTAACTGTCATGGGTAAAATGTTCCCTAGTCGTTTCCCAGCACAACAGAAACATGGAAACCCTGTAGCTGGCACAGATCTTCCTGGACCTCAGTATCTGTGATTTTTCTTCCTTGCACTTTTATATCCTCATTTATAAGCTGCTGAGCAGGATGGTGAAGGCAGCAGAGTTAGAGCTTAGGTACTCTGGACTCTGTAATTCACACCTTAATGTGTTCTTCAAGGGAAGTCTTTTGTATTCCTGCTCCTGTACTTGGGTAGAATATTTGTACCCTTTCTGTCACCCCTTTCTGCAAAACATATCAAAGTAAGACTCTCTTACAGAAGGAATGAATAAAAAAGGACTTGTAGGATGGGGATACTGAGATGTGCACACAGAATGATTCTGATATCATGGAATCCCAGAATTGTTTGGGTTAAAACCTTAAAACCCATCTAGTT
>JAWWEU010000020.1:4298522-4384512 GCA_035583155.1 Acropternis orthonyx
ATCCCTGGGAGTGTCCAAGGCCAGGTTGGACAGGGCTTGGAGCAACCTGGGCTAGTGGAAGGTGTCCCTGCCCATGGAAGTGAGAGTGGAACAAGATGAGCCTTGGGATCCCTTCCAACACAGGCCATTCTCTGACTACTGATTTTATGTATTTCACTATGTGTATCCACTTCATATAGTAACTCTAGGTACAGGCACCCTGATGATGCGATTGTGTGGCTTAGAAATGCAAAAACATTATGATTTCAAGGAAGAAAAGGTCATCATTTAGAAATCCGCTTGGGCTGCTTGCCAACCATGTCTTATCCCAGGAATCCCTGGGCTCATCTATTCTTCATTTGCCCTGCCTATAATTCTACCTATGATCTCTCTTGTAAACATTTATGAGCAGACATTTCAGAAGCTTCATATTTTCTTTAACAAATGGTTTATATCATCTTTGTGAAGAGTGCTACATAACGATGCAACATCATACATTAATATTTAAAACTGAATGAAATAACACCTCAACAAGGATAATTTTTTCTCAGTTTGCTAGCTGTCTTAAATTTATTTGTGAAATGAATTAGAACAAGGAAACCATAGAGATAAAGTTTCCTTGCATTTTTATGAATAGACAGCAAATTCATTTTTAGAAAAAATATTTGCATAAATGTCATTTTTTTTTCCTTCTGAAAGGGCACCTGTTTCCACAAATTATAATCTGAAGCTCATTAGAAGATTAGATGTTCTGGAAATATGATTTATAGGCCAGATCTCCCAATCAAGAAAGAAAAACAACACTGTATGAAATATATTCTTGAACAAAATTCAGCCAAATTGTAAAACACAGAAATTGAATATTCCATAATTGCTGTTACAAGCAAACACCACTTTCAAAGGCAACATTGCAGAAGCAGTGAACAGAAATAAAACTCAACAAATGGCATAAAATGCAAATTGAGAATTGAACGAGGTTTGGAGTTCACATCCTGCATCAGGCTATGACAAGTTGTGTGTCAGAGCACGTTGCTGGAGCTGCCTGACCTTGGATTCGCTTCTGGAGCCATAGGGAGTGTGTACAGTAAGGAATAATAGTATAAGGAATAATTCAAGTGTGATAGCAGATATTCCCATGGCCAGCCAAGCCAAACCCAGACCTGGCTGTTCTTGTGCTTCTCTCTGCTCAGCTGGCAGAAACATGCAGCTTTTTTTACCTGGTCACGTCTGTGCTTGCTTTCACTCCATGTCCAAAAGGAGGGGCACACTCGTGCTTTGCCTTCTGTCACCTCCTAATTCCATCACATCTAGTTTTCTTGTTCTCCTGTCACAGCTCCCCCTGTTCCAGGACCTTTCCCATGAAGGGTCTGACACTGTTTGCAGAGGTGCTGAGAGCACTTACAGTGATGGACACTTATTTTCAGAATGCAGACCCTCCAGAAATTTCTTGTCACCTTGACACCCTTAGCCCATTCCCCTCTACTATTTGTAATTTTTTCCCTCTGATTATTTTTAACACCAATTTCTTTTTTCATTTCCCTTAGGTTCCAGCAGGATCACTAAACTACAATTTATGGTTTCTGCAAACCCAAGGTACTTTCCTCCACTCTCACTTAGCTGCTTTGGGATTTGCAACTTATTGCCTCCTTGTTTTATTTCCTTACAAAAAGCAATGTGTCCTTCAGATGATGGCCTACATAAACCAGATTTTTATAGACCTGGGGTCAGCATAGGGCTTTTAGAGGGCATTCAAATTTGACTTGGGAACTGACTGATTTTTAAAAAAGAAAAAAAAAAATCAGTCCTTATTTTTAATAGAAAATTGGCTCAAATCAACAAACACAGTCTAGGAAGTTCAGACACTATGCAAAAAATAATAAAATATCTCACTTCTTTACTCTTGAAGAACTGAGCAATGATTCTGCATAGAAGTTGACAAGATCTGCATGGGCTGGAGAGTATCAAGGTCTGTAATATATTTTTATACTGTTGATTGCCCTTATCTATACAACAGTATATTCCAGATGTCTCAGCTACAGTCCTTGCCAGGGTACAAACCAATGGGACAGTCCCTGTTCCTTTGAGGCTACAATTTGACCGAATAAACCACATAAATCACAGAAAGGGATACACAGCATTAGGGTGATGAAATGGCTTAGACAATATCACTCAACATGACAATGGCAGAATCAAGGAAAAAACTGAGCTTACCTGAATCCCACCTGGGTCATTTCCCTGTTTAAGTGGACAATCGTACCCCAGGGGGTTGAGTCCAACCCCCTGGATCTCCCACTGCTCCATACGCAGCTGCAATACACAAGGAGACTGCAACTTCCATGTCCACTCCTTCATCATATATCTGAAAATAAAGTAGGTCTCTTACCTTCACATCATGTTTAATAGGAGTTAAACTTTAATAGGTCTAATATTAAGTGCCAAATGACAGCAATAAGATTTGACAAATGTATTTTGAGTCTGGGAGACAAGACTGTTCTATATGTCACCTGCATTACTGTTATGCATAAGGATGCAAATACTTGCTGACAGGAGGTAACACATGGGTGATACTTAGTAAAATCATGTCAAGGTAAATTTGATTAAGTGAGAGCGACACAACCTGATTTATGGAGTCCCTTGACACACTATTTCTTTCCTGGCAGTGGAAATAATATTATTTATTTCTGTTGAGTATAACTTTCCACATTTACCACATTCTGACTCTTGTATTAAATGGGTTCCATTATAATATTATTTATATGACATCAGTACCTAGAAGGCCAAGGTAGGTCTCCTCTGTGCAATGAATAGTGAAATACTTCTGCCAAGAATTGTTTGTTGCTGAAATAGTCGTCAGGCAAAGGGAGGTTAAAACAAATGGATTTTCATGTTCTACAGTCAAAGACACACTGACATCTTCATGCATGATTTCTTCATCTGCTCAAGTAACTCCGGAGGACTTTTTCATCACTGACATGCAAGGTTCAATCTGTAACTGGTCTTGTTCTCTTTATTTTCCCACTCTTTGTATCAGCACTGATTTATCTCTCCTGCAGCCTCATGTTTTCTCCACACAGTGTGGCACAGCCTGGCACTAATCATGCCCAGCCTGGCAAAAACACAACTGGGCATGTTTTCCTATTACCAAATAAACCTGTGTCCAGATTCTGTTCCACTATATGATTTTTTATGAGACCAAGCCATGTTGTAATGTATTTTATGTTTAAAATTACAAGTATGGGAAATAAATAATTAGCACTGAACAGGACCTTGAATACAGCAATAGAAGAATTTCATGTGAAGGGGACTCTGGAGGTCTCTTATCCAGCCTCGCAAAGAAGGGCCAACAAGGTCACTGTACGGTCAAGCTCTGAATATTTCCAAGAATAAATATTCCTCTCTGAACCCCTGCTTTTACAGATTGAGCCATGACATAGATCATGGGATTGACCCATATTTGACTACCCTCATGAGGATAAAATTCTATCTTGTATAATTAGAGTGTTCTGTAGTACAGCTTGTGTCCACTGTTTGGGAACCAGTGGAAGGAGAACAGAAAACTGGACTGTCAGTTTCATTCGATAGGGATCCTATATCACATAACATCACCTGGAAAACACAGAAATAAGGCTTTGTGTCAGTCAAAAGATGAAAGAGATTTAAAGTTCCATCACGAAAAAAAGGACCTGCAATTAAAGACGAGGAAGTAAAGGGGATTGAGTGCCTCACTTTGCTATGAAAACATTGAAATTGTGACCTAGTCATTTGTGTAGATGGAATCATAGAATCATACAGTCATAGAACTGTTTGGTTTGGAAAAGACCTCTGAGATCAGCAAGTCCAAATGTTAACCCTACACTGCCAGGTCCATCACTAAACTACACTGACATCCCTTTTAAACATCTCCAGGGATGGTGACTCCACCACTGCCCTGGGCATCCTGTGCCAATGCCTGATCAGCCTTTTAATGAGGAAATTTTTCCTAATATCCAATCTAAACCTCTCGCAGTTTAACTTGAGACCATTTCCCCTTGTCCTGTCCCTGTTCCCTGGGAGCAGACCCCGACCCACCCCAGCTCCCCCCTCCTGTCAGGCAGTTGCAGAGAGCGAGAAGGTCCCCTCTGAGCCTCTTTTTCTCCAGATTGAGCCCTGCCAGCTCCCTCAGCTGCTCCAGATCCTTCCCCAACTTTGTTCGCTTCCCTGGACATGCTCTAGCCCCTCCATGTCTTTCTTGTTTTGAGGGGTGGATGCAGCCCTGGAGGTGCCTCAGCAGTGCCAGCACAGGGACAGTCACTGCCCTGCTCCTGCTGCCACACCATGGCTGGCACGGCCCAGGTGCCATTGGTCTTCTTGCCCACCTGGGCACACCTGGGATCATGTTCAGTCACTGTCGACCAGCACTCCCAGGGCCTTTTCCAGCTTTCCAGCCCCTCTGCCGTAGCCTGGAGCTGCAGGGGCTTGTGGTGACCCAAATGCAGGACCTGGCCTTGGCCTTGTTAAACTTCACACCATTGACCTCGGCACATCAGTCCAACCTGTCCAGATCCCTTTGTAGAACCTTTAGAGATGGGGCACAAGTAATTAAGTACAAGATACTTAATTAGCCAAGTTCATTAAGGAGGAGAGGAAATTGAGAGATGACTAAATACTGCTACAGCTTTGTCTAGCACCTTATTCCTAGGGGTAAAAAAAATGATTACATGTAAGTAGGTTAGTTCATTTCAGGATGTTAAAATAACACTTGACATTCTTGAGCTGATGCACACCCTCAAATGAGGATGAGTTCCCTCACTTGGATGAAAGTTGACAGTAGAGAACAGACCAGAACTTTCAGATGTTCTGTCCATCCAGACCATGTTCTAAAGAGTGACTTACTGAAGGGAAGTAACTGCAGTTTAGCATTCTAATAATTCTGCTTGCTTTCAGAGTGTGTGGTGGGACTCAGGAGCAATCATTAGCAAGAACCCCCAGAACAAAATTACATGTTCCTGTGGTACCCGGTGAGTGACACACACGAAGCAAAGGGGAGCAGCAAATCTGTCCTATCACATTCATTGTAGACCTCGACCTTTTTAAAATAATGGATTTGGCAGGAAAGGCTGGCCACTGCTGGTACACCAGCTATCAATATATTCTTAATAGAAATTACTAAACTGGCAGCTGAGCCCATCCCTGCTATCACAGAGAACTGTGCAACAACACCAACAAAAACCTGCTGTAAAAAATTTGGCAATACATATTGTAAATAGGAGGTTTACTGGCAGCTGTCAGATTACCTCTGTTGTAAAGTTGCTCCTTTAAATTTACAGCACTGCAATCACAAAAACTGTAATTAAAAGCCATGTAAATTACTGTTTGCATTTCTAATGCAACAGCAATTTCAAAACAATATCTCAATATAGGGCAGCAAAGAAATTGTCTGTTTTCAAAACCGAGGAGAAGAGATTTTAGTCTATGATACATGTGTGTTTCCCAGCATGATTTTTCTTTTAATGACGCCTCATAGCAAAATAGTCCACTCTACTTACTGATCATGTTAAGCTGTTGCCATGGAAATATGAAGACCCTACTATACTCAGATGTTAACTCTTAAAGCACAGCTTTACACTTCTTTAATAACAATTTTGTTTAAAAAGAGAGCTCTTGGCAATGCAGAATTCATTTATTTTCCAGCTGTCTAGCACAATAGCTTTGTAAGGAAGACAATGATTAGGGCTTGTTCCAGGGGTGTTGCAAAGAGCATAACAGCCAGCCACATGAAAATATCCCCCCATATCATTTCCCTATGAATGGAGAATTATGAGAAAAGTGACAAACAGCTCCACAGACAACGTAAGGAGTTCTTAATTAGCCAAGTTCATTAAGGAGGAGAGGAAATTGAGAGATGACTAAATACTGCTATGGCTTTGTCTAGCACCTTATTCCTAGGAGTTTAAAAAATGATTAAATTTTCTCCTTTCCTCTTCACTTCTATAGTTTCTTCTAGAAACAAAGATCAAAGACATAAGAAAACAACCCTGTTAAAACCATTGCTTGTATTGTCTCTCTCTTTCTCTCTCTCTCTCTTTTTTTTTTTTTTTTTTAAAGAGATTTTTGGTCATCAAGGCATTGAAACAAGAGCAGTGAATTTGAGAACTGGGTGCACATCAGTTGTAAATGGCTGCCTTCAGTTTAGGGAAATCAGAGGTAACCAGGCTGTGGTTCCAGCCACATCTCCTGCCATACTGCTTGGTATGGAGGTTGTGCAGCTCTGGCCCAGCTGACTGACACAGCCAAGACAGGTATTTGGTGGTGAGTCAGCATGACAAGGGATTTTGTATGCTAGATAAAGAAATTCCACAATTCAGACAACTTTTCTATTTAAATTACAAAAAATGACAGTCATTTAATCTTTTTCTGTAGCACCTGCTTATATCCAGATGAGTATTTCTGAAGAAACAAGTCCCTTGCACATAAATGCAAATAAAATGAGTTGTGGGGAAGTTCATTCCAGATGTCCAGTTACAGTCAGTTGGAGAACCATATGACTCCCAAACACAGCCTTATAAAGGCCCAGGAAATGCATTCTGTTCTTGGTGAGACATCCTGATCTATATAGGTAATATCATTATTATGAACAATGTTTCAGCAGGCATTTTTCTAAGCACTGCCAACATGAGAAAAATAACCTTGTATTCCTGGTACCTTTAATCATTTTTAATACTTTTGTTTGCCTGTGGTTCTTTCTTACCTTACAAAAAGCAAACACATGCTCATATTAATTCATTAAAACTTTCACTAACCAAATATCCAGGTAATTCTGAAAAAAATGTATCAGCTTAGTGATTTATAAGTGAATTACACACTTGCTGTATGTAGCAGGTATAAATCAGCGTGGTAGGCCTTCTGATGCTCAGATAACTTGTTTTACAATCTTTATCTTCCCAAAGCTAAAGAAGTTGATTTAGATGGCTCTAAAATCTTAAATGAAATACAGCCTTTGCATGTAGTTTTTAATAACATACATCAAATCTTTATACATGGTAAGAAGCCTAAATCTTAAGTGTACACCTTTTTGCTGTGATAAATGCATTGCATTTCTCTTCATCAGTGACAGCCTGGAGGCCAGACCTCTTTCTTCCTGCAAAGAATCTCAAGTACTTGTGTTTGGTGTTGGATATCTATAAAAAACAGCAACACATAGTAGGGTTGGCAACTGCACTGTGCCTTCACTATGATTGATGTCATCAATATCCTAAACACAGCACTGGGGGCCAGGAACCCCTCTGTGCACTGTAAACCTGGATTTGTCACTAATTCTCTTTGAAGACAGAGGCAAGTGATGTGTATGTCTTCGCAGCCCCCTGAGTAAGATAAGGGTCGATTACCTTGCACAAGTAGGTAGATGTTTTGATGACTAAATAATTGTCTCAATAAATGTCAAGTATCTTTAGAACACATCCCTACTTCGTGTATATCAGCAGAAGATGACAACCTTTAAAGTCACTCCCCAAAGGGACATCTAAATATGTCAATGACTGGTGGCTCCATGCAAGCCCAGCTGAAAATCTGGTGACTGCTTTTATTTCTTATTATTTTAATCAGATATTTATATTACCTGATTTATTCCTTTGCTATATTTCATACATATCTACCTCCCTCTCTCCAAGACAGAAGAATGCACTTCCTCCCATTAAAGGTGAGTGACAGAAGCCCAGAAAGGCCAAATTACCTGTGCAGTCATTATGAAGTCTGGCAAATCAGGGGCAGGAACTCAGATATTTTAAAAATTAGTCCAATTTATCAATCAACTGTTAGATGTCATTCCTTTCCTGTGCTGTCATCTCCTGAAAATGTCACAGAAGTATTTGATAAATATAGGAAGGCTATCACAGGAAAGATGGGACTGCATATCCATCTTTACATCCAACTGATATCCACTAGAGCCAAGGATCAGAGCAATAACAAGAGCTGGAAGGTGAAGTTAAGTTTCTCAGCTGCTTTGCAACATTGTCAAAACTTATAAATTAGACCTCTTATACATGTCTGTGAAAAAACCTGATTTCTGCACTGTGAGCTTTTATGACCACTAAAAAATAAATCCAAATCACCTCCCAGGTCACTAAGTAAGATCTTAGATTTACCTAAAAATGCCATCCCATGTGTTTAGATTTTGTTTTAGCATTCATCCCAGGAATGCCCAGCCCAGGTGTTTGGCTACATGTCTGCAGCTCCTACTCGACCCAGGAGGGCTCTCTCCTCTCCCTCTCATGAGGACAAATGCCAAAAGTCAGGACCGGGCAAAGACACACACTCCACCAGCTGCAGCCCTTGGAAACTCTTTTGGAGCCCACGTGACAGATGCAGCAGATCATCACAAAGATCGACTCCACGGGACACATGTGGCTCCAGCAACAGAAGAAGGGGTGATGATATCAAGGCCACCCCTCAATGAAATCTGTGTCATTTTTACTCAAAAGGTTCTAGTAAAAGCAGAAACTTAGTTGCTTAACAAAAGGCCAAAATTTGCAATCTCAACTGAAAAATTGGGAACCCTACTCATGGAAACATGTGTTCATTATAATGTGGTGTCCTTAAAGTGTCATTGAAACAATAGGATCACAAATAATAACCGTAATATTTGATGTCATCTGGGAGAAGTAATACAGAAATAAGGATTTATCAGACTCTTGTATTATCTTACAAAAAGGGTTATTTGTCACAGCAATCCTCTAATATTTAGAAGTCATTGAAAATTCAGTGTATATGAATAAGAAGATAACATAAGTCCTTTTAAATATATTTAATTAACAAAAAATAACCCATCCCAAAATCTCATTTTGAAAATAAACCCTGCAGCAACTGTAGCATACAATCAATTACCACATACATTCCTTAAGAGTTAGTCTAGATTCCAAGTGAAAATCAACGTGATTATTTGACTTTACTATAAGACAACACCAGCTTTATGAAAGTGTTTGTCTTGTGTTCAACTGAAATTTTGATGTTATTTTGATATTATTTATACTTTCAGACTCAGAAGAGACAAATTGAATATATTTTAATAGGATCCCATTATCAAAAAGTTAAACCAACCTCAATTAAATTAAACCAACCTAAATTAAATTAAAGATACATAGTGTCGTGTAATCCCAGGATAATGGAGGTAAGGAAGGGATGTGACCTCAGGGAGTGCAAATGAAATCTCACTGCATTGTTTTCTCCCTGCATGACTGAAAAATGAACAATATCTATGTGAAAAAGTGTAAGAATTTCCCAGAATGAATAGACAGCCTGCTTCCAGTGTTTGTTTAGACTGAAGTGTGGAAAGGTCCTTTGGGTTAATTTTTTCCAGAAGCAGAAAATACAGGTATCATGATATAAGGACAACACTTTGCATAATCTTGGAGTCCAGAGGTATCTTCATTGAGAAGTAAAAACATTTTCATTTGCTTTTTCAGTATAAATGCATGTGTCTCAAGTTTGGCCCAGAGAGATCTTTAGGACATTTTCTTTCAGGGAGAAGTTGTAGAATATATTTCCAGGGAATATTAAAATTGAGGATTTTGTGGAAAGGATATAATTAATGTGGATTGAAAAGCAGAAAGGTGCATATATCTGCAGGATTTTCCAACAAAGAAAAGTATATTCTGAATGTACCGCAAGTGACTGATGCAGACATGCCTTTATCCTCACCTGCACTTATCAGCTGCCAGCATTTCAAATGGCATTGCTCTCACTGGAGTGAAACTTCCTCTGTTCTTCTACTGACTGGAGCTTATCTGCAGCACCAACACAAAATGGGTCTGCTTGAAAGATGCAGATCCTCCTTTAGCATTTCTTAATTCTGTGGGATTTAAGTCAAACCCGTAGAGTAAGCACCTGTTTTTAACAGGCTCATCAAGGATGAAACACACCCCTTTAGCATCAGCAGCCCCATATATGAACTGTGCAAAAGGCTGATATTCTTGCAGTGTGTTTAAGCAAAAAGCTGAATTTCCAAGTGGTTTTTTTGTTTGGGTTGGGGTTTTTTTGTGTTGTTGGTTTTTTTCCTTTGTTTTTTTGTGGTTTTTTTGTTTGTTTGTTTGTTTGGGTTTTTTGGGTTTTTTTTGGTTTGGGTTTTTTTTTGTTTGTTTGTTTGTGGGGTTTTTTTTGTTGTTTTTTGGTTTTTTTTTTTTTTTTTTTTTTTTTTTTTGGAGGGGGGAGAATTGACCATAGCAGGTAACTTGTGAATGGAGGGCGAATGTGCTCTGCACATTTCAGGATTCAGTGCAATCTTCAGGCTCCCAACCCCTCAGGCAAAAGTGGAGGGGATATTAGCTCCCGAGGAGTGCCCGAGCAGCTTCGCCTTCAGCGGGAGATCCACTCTAAAGCCCTCTCCCATTAAATGTCTTTCTGGATCAGGAGAGCAAGGAGCTGGTTAAGAACTAGCCCCCTGTTGTCTGAACCGTACTTTACTGGGATTCTGCTTTTAGTTTTTCATGCTGTGATTACTGAGAGGCAGTGTGAGATGGCAGTGCCTCTGCTTAAAAATCCACCCATTTTTTGTGATGTCCAGCCTGCAGCCTCCAGGCAGGTCCCCAGGGGTCGTAAGTTGCAGAAGCGTTCATTCTATCCCAAAATGCTGAGTTTCCTGGGAAAGGAGTCAGGTACTGTCTGTCTTTTGTGCTTGGAAGTAGACAATTCAGTTTGAATATGTAGCTCAGGCTCAGGATTTCACAGCCAGTTTACACTGAGCTTCCAAAGTACAGCAGGGCTCAGTTCATTCACCATTGCCTCATCAACTTGGCATTCTGGAAAATGCAAATCCAGGCAATGTATCCCTGGCACTGACCTCAGTTTAGGTGTATCTAAGGTAAATTTCCAAGAGCTGATACCATATGAGAGCATCCAACACCTATGCTGTGCAGTTCCTTCACAGAGAGGTCATAGCTGTGCTGTTTTCAAAGCGCTTTGACATGCTGGATAAAAGAATTTCCACAATTACAAATCGGAATTATTTAAAGATATAAAATACAGTGGATTACATTGTGTGCTCTTTTAATTCAGACATACAGCCTTTTCCCTGCTTGCTCTCTGCAGCACTGGAGTAGAACTGTGTAACACTGGATTCAGCACAGGAACACAGCAAAACTGCCTCAAACAAGACAAGTAATTGCCTGTTTCATATGGCAGACCAATAATGGGTACAATGGCTCACCTTACTCCTTCCCTTTAACTTGGGCAAGAACTGTACCTGCAGAATGAACTGACATTTCCCATCTATTTGCCTTTTTGTCCTGTTAATTTGATTGATCTAATGCATTGCTCTCTTTCCTTCTGTTGCTGAAAAATGTTGCAAGAATACGTCAAGCCTGATGCACTCTCAGTCAATCAGAGCAGATTTCTGCATAAAACTTCCCTGACAATACCTTGTTTGCGCTCTCTGAAAACTTACAGTCTTGGAAATGTCGGCACAAGCAATTAAAGTTTAATTATTCACTCAATCTATTAGGATGAAATTCAGGTTAGTGCAGAGGATCTGCACAAGACTGCCTGTACCATTTCAGCACACCACAAGGGAGGCTGCACAGGTAGGAGTGGATTTGATCAGATAAAACTACCCTGTCCAGAGACTTTCTGGCCAGGAGAAGACACAATTGCTCTGCCTGCTTTTCTAATGGCTAAAGACTATTTATTCTGATAGAGATGATCCAGTGCACAAAATGGAGCATCACTGACCACAAGGACTATGCCAAAAATCTCCACGAAACTCAAATGGTAAAAAGCTCACACTGTTGAGAACTTAGGCTGCTGATAGAAAATATCTGCCCCTGCATATTCTTCCTTCCTCTCCTCAAAGATATTCTGCTTCCTTCCACATTCTCTTAAAAGCAACTTCCATAACCTCTTCCTCACTCCCAAACTTCAGTCAGACTTGATTTCACAACACTAATGAGAATATCCTGATTTCAACAACAACAGTAAAAAACCTCGGAGGTTTTGATAAAAACAGACATGTTTCTTCTCCTGAGGTTTCCACCAATATCTAGCTGGTCTTTTGGAGAGCTGCTCTTTCTTTACAGCTGATTTTTAATAATTTGCTGCTATCCTCTCAGTTTCTGGATGATGCTGCAGAGGGGACTGAGGGCCTGTTACCAGCCTGCTAAGAATAGAAATATTTCCCAAGTCATGTTGGTCTCAAAAATGGCTTACAGATAATGTAACAGTGGACTGACCATTGTTTGTATGACTTCAGGCCCAATGGCCATCTTATTTCATGAGCCTCACACTGTTGCATTTCTGTAAAAGTCAGTGGAATGACACCAACATCAAACCAGTGCAAGGAGTAGTGAATTGGGCCCTTATAGTTAAATTCAATATGAAAGAAGTGAGCTTTGTAAGAGATGAAGAGTGACTGTGACAACTCCTAACACTCTTGTAAGACTGTTTGAACATCATCATTTATTACTTCTCAGACTTTTTCATCTCCCCTCAGACACATTTGCCATGATATTCCCTAAAGCTATTGACCAAATGTTACAGTATTAGATTCTACAAAAACATTGTGGTAGGAACAGAGGAAGCCTCTGTGTGATCCAATTGATCAGCTGTGATAGATCAGCTTATTGGATGGAGCAAGCAGATGGTTCTACCATAATGCACAGGGGTTTCATCTCGGGATTTTATGAGTCTACATCAAATTTCGTAACTTTCACGCTTGAATAGCAAATAACGTTTGTTATAACAAAGTTGATTATCAATAAAATGCACAGGAGGGGTTTCAACAAGAACTGATCAGCAGTGCCCCTCAATCATCTCTATTTCTAACTCCAGCTTCATGTGCTGAAATGGCTGCAGGATAAGGGCAATGGGAAAGGCAGGAAAAATGACACTGCAGATTTCAAATGACTTGTGCTGCAGGTAATAGCTGAGATCATTAAAGTTAAAAAAATATTTTGAAGTTAAATATATTTCACGATTGACCTTTTATTTTCTGAAATGTCTTTGTTTTGATTCTGTGTTGTACTTCATATGTCACTAGTCCTTCCCATACAGTATCTGTAGGTTTTATGGTTTATTGTGGAGTTTTCCTGTGTGGTTTTATACAACAACAATTGTTTTATGGCAAAAGATAACATTAAGGCAGAGAACTAAGAATTGGTTTAGACTTATCCCCAGCAATTCTGCAACAATACTTGGATATTCATACAAAAGCAGGCACATTTTGCCTGAGTACTGAACCCAAAACATGACATGATAGAAAAAATTTCTGGTCTTGATCCCATTTGGCCACATCAGAGTGAATTTCAACTTAACATGCTAAAGAGGAAGGATGTAATATGTTCAGCTTAGAAATACATGAAAATAAGGAAATGCAGTTTCTTGTGTGCTCAGGGGCTGATGGGCTTGGCCTTACATTCATGAACTTGTGAAAATCATTAAGGACTAAATCTGAAAAATACCAGCTAGATGCTGTTCTCTGTGTTGGAGGTTTGAAACATTAAACACAGCGACAGCCTGACTTATGTGCTCCTGATAATTAAGGGTTAAAGGTCTCAAGCTGAGGGTCAGAAATAACAATACTTAACCTGAAGCAGGTACTTGAAAACGTACTTGTTGGTCTCCTGGATTCATTTGATGTTTAAGTGAGGGGTATGAAAATTGCATCAAGGCTTCCTGCACAAGTCTTCAGAACATGCCAGGACATTCTAGTTGTGAGCAATAAACTCCTACAATGCAATTTTAGTGGCACAGCAGGGTGCCTTGTATCCTTTCCTGATAATATTGTTGTTTTCCTTTAAAAAGAAACAGAAAACAAATATAAAAGTGTTGCATAAACATTAAAACAAAGATTAATTTTAGGATTCTCTGACTTTCTGTCAAAACTGTATTCATATGTATTCAAATATCATCTGATAAATAACTGAAAATTAACAACAAGGAAAAAACTAAAGGAATGGGGAAAATAAAGATACCTGGAAAGATTTCAGCAAAGATCTAACTCTTGGAGTGTTTCCAAGCAGCAGCCTTGATTTTGATTAATATTATAATACAGCCTGCTAAAACAGCACCTCATAAATATCCATGAAGCAGTTTATTAGAGATGGTTGTAAATACTTAAAATCTTGTCCTGCAACACATCAGATTTCAGGGGGAAAAAAGGCAGTTGAGAACATCAAAAGGTGAAAATAAGAAGAATTCTTAGAAGATGTTTTCTTCCTCTTAAATATTACAATATGTTGGTCCAGAAAAAACATCATCCTGGAGAGTGGAAATGCTATTGGAAAATGAGAGGGTTGCTTTATAAGCACAAATGGCAGAGATTTTGTGAGAGAGGGGAGGTGCTGGGGACAAAGAAAACCAGAAAAATATGAGATGGGGAATACACAAAAATTGCTCTTACTACTACAGCTTTTTATTTTCTTATTTCAAAACCAAAACAAAATAACTACTTGCTAGAAAATGTAGTTGGTATGCATGTAAGAAGAGGGTGGAAACCAGAGAGCTGAGAAAGGAATCAGTGAAATATTGGGGCACAAGCAATTTCCTTCTGCCGTCTCTTCATCTTGTAAGTCTGTTTTTACACATAGCATCTTGCAATTGTAGAGTAAAACAACTTCAATTTAACCTCTGTTAGATCTGAAGTTTTGGTCATCTATCCTCTGAGGTCTTGTCTTACACCAAGTGTTGATGTGTTCATGGTCAAGACCACTCCAGGGAGCACTTTTGCTGTTTTCCAACATTCACCTTCCTTTACAATGGATTTTAGTAAGACTATAAGACAGAAAAGTGGGGTGGGGAGCAACAGGGAGGAGAACAGCAGTCTAAAATGTGGCATTAACATGATGCCACCACCACATCGTCCTTTCAGGGTAGAAGGCATCATTGATCTGCTTGATTCTTCATCCTCCCTGGATAGGATCACAGCAGGGATGCTCAGGATAGAGCAATCCTACAGGAAATGAGCTCTGAGCACAGACTAAACATCTGCCTTGAGGGAATTGTTATAAATGGGAAATGGTACGAGTCATGGCTGACCACAGACAAGCTCCTACAGGAAGGGCAAGACGTGTTTGCTATTCAAGGTCAACTCCTGTCCAAGCTGCTCCCTGCGGATGGGCTGAAGTCACAGTGCATGTTCAGCAATGTCAGCCCAACAGTTTACTTTCAATTCCCACTCCCTTTGCTGTGATAAGAATTTCACCTGTAACCAGCCCAGTGCTGCAAGTCCCCTGTTTTCCTGACTCTGTGTGGCAGATACAGGCCCCCAGACAGTGCCTGGCTGCCCCTGCCTGCAGCCACAAGACATGGGAACATGATGTGACACGATGGGGTGCGTTCCTTCCCCTGAATCCACTCAAGGGCTGTATATGCCCCTGGGAAGGAGTGAAATAAAAGAATGCTAGAGGAAAATGATAGCGTGCTTAGTCTGCCTTCCTTCTCACTTTAGCAAGTCCCTATGAAACCATTTGTCATATGTTACCAACTCCTGGTGCTGCCAGGGCAGAGCTGCTGTTATGAAGGAGAGATTGCACAAGGAAGGCGCCTTTCCCCTCACACACAAAGTTCTGACTTGGAAACTGTGCCAGTTTTGATCATGGCATGCTCAGAAGGCAGATGCTATCATTCTTCACTCTTTGTGCTATGTGCTGCACAACACACTTCCATCTCCCTTCCTCTGTGAACCTGTAGCCTTTTTGAAGATATTTTTCTGCCTCGTTGTCATTTAGAAAGTGTCTGTTTCCAACATTCAGCTTTAAAGGCAAAAGGCACAAGTTTATAAGATAGACTTTGCAAAACAAGAATTTTGGTGAGAGTTATGAGGCAGGTCAGTCACAGAAAGCAAAAGAGTAAATACAAATAACAGACAACATGAAGGTGAAACAAAGACATGGGAAAGGAATAGCACAAACTCTCATAGAAACAAATTTATTTATTATTTTTTAGAAATACTATAAACTCTAGCAACATTGTCATTGTTGCATCAATACTGGGATCAGTGATGCTTCTGGCAGTGACCTCATGCTTCTTAGATTTCTGAAATCAGTGTTAAAACACAGCCTTTTTGTGAAAGCACTAGTGAGTCATAGCACAGTTGACTGGAACCTATTTTTGTGCCTCAACATCAGACGTACCTCAGATCCAAATATAAACGCTATCCTTTACTGCTAACCGTTGAGTCTTCAGGCCCAAAGGTACATCCCCACCTTCTTGGAAAGCCATTTTTAGTCACCGTGCAGCACCTTGGCAGTGCTTTCTCTCATAGTATAAATGATCACAAACCAAAAGAACATTATTTACTTGCTTTCAGATTCTGGGGGGACAAATAGATTAATGGACTATTTACAGTACGATTCCCTATATGAGAATAATGAATACCTCTTCAATTAACTAATTAATTATGTGTCATAATTACATTTTTTCCCATAAATGGCATAGTGACCATATGAGACTGTTGAAATACATGTTTACTTCCCCTTCCTCTGCCCTTTTTTTAATACTACACTTTTTCCATTCAGATAAAAATGTAAGTATTTTTCCAACTTGTCAAATTTCAGGCTACTCCATTTCCAGGTGAAGTCTCTTTCAATACTAATAAAAATTCCTCAGGGAGATGAGCAGTAACTGAACACACCAGCTAAAGAGAAATGATGCACTACAAAAATACACTTGCTCAGTGTGGATGTGGAAGGAAATCATATGCTACTCTCCTGCTTCCACACAAACGTTTTTCCTATTGAATTGCATGATGCAGCTCTTTTCCCACCCTACTTCCCCCAGGAGTAATCCATCATTTTCAGCAGTACAGCTCCTTTGATTGAGGTGTTATTTTCCCAGCTTCTCATTGAATGAGCTTCCTGTAAGCTGTTAAAAAGGGAAAATAGGGAAGAGCTAATTTCTTACCTGGATAGATGACACACTTTTAACAGAATATTTAATATATAAACACAACATGAAAACTATTGTTTATTACAGAAGGAGACCCCAGAAAAATAAATTCTAAGCAACCACAGCAACCTTTTATCTGAAACTAAAGGACCAAAACTACAGAATATTTACTGCAAACTCATCTTTATGCACCCAATCCTACATGTGCCACCAAGACCTAATAAATGTCATTTCATTGAGCACAAAAATTCAGATTTTCGGAGATGTAACCAGCGCTGGCACAAACTCTACTTTGGCAAGTTTAGAAGCTCTGTAATAGTCTGAACGATTCATTGAAAAATTACCTTGAAGATACTGGGGTTGCAAAGAGTCAACACCTGAAAAACTCCAGCCACTTATTCAACTTTTAAACAAGAGATTGTTAAATAAATTCTTAAAGCACTAAAGCTTGACAGTTCTGTCCTGGGAAATGGAAGCCCATTATAGCTTATCCTTAGGGTCAAGAAATTCAGACTCTAAGGCAGCAAGTTAGGAAATGGCTTCTAAAGCTATGAGGCCCCTTGGGGAATTGGTCTGCTACCAGCTCCTTCCCATTTGACTCAGGATTGCAAATTCAAGTCCTTTCATTCATAAACCTGTGGTACAACCACAGATAAAAACACAGAATTTTTCTCCAGCAGCCCCTATGAGTCAGAAGCACAGTGCTATAAAAAATGTCAATGCTACTTTCAGATAATTAATATGAAATGAAGTAGGCACAAACAATTTTAAGGTGCACATCACAAAAGTGCACTCCTGTCTTAGAAGCTCCAGTTTAGGTTTTGGCATGTGTCTTGAGAGGCATTCATGGCTCTGTACTGGGAATCCTCAACAGTGTGAGAGATTTTTCTTACCCCTATCTCTTAAAATTAGGACTGGACATTTAAGAAGGTCCTGTTCCAATGTTATACAGCCAGGTTTACTTCCCAGCAGTAAGCACCATTCCTGCAGAAGAGGTAGGAAGATCTCAGACTTTCTGTGGTAAAAGCCATTCCACCTCAAAAAGTTTTCACCATCGACAAACATGTCTCGTTCACTGTGTTATAAGTTTGTGGGATATTTATTTAGATATTGCTTAGTATAACAACCCAATAATTGTCCCTAAATCCCTTGTGCTTTGTGTGTAGGTGCACAGGAAGTCCAGCCAAAGGCAGGATGTCCACTTTTGCTATGGGTTGCGTACCTAAATAAGGACTTGTTAGAATGTTTAGGTATCCAGTATTTATACAATATTATTCTGCATTTTAGTGATCAAAAAGTTTCTCTGTTTTAATTTTGCCTCAACGAGAAACTTGCATATTTTAGAGCCATTAAAGTGTAGATGTTTGGAGGCTGATACAAATTCTTGTATTTAAAATAAATCCATGTACAGGAGATTCTATCTGGAATTCATGCAAAGTATTTGAATATAAAGACTGTAACACTGTAAGGTTTATTATATTAATGAGAAGTCTTAATAATTTTAGTCTCTGTGTGCAGTTATAGAGCCTGCCCTTTATAACACACAACCTCCTGTGTCCTGGCAGTTTTGCAGTAAGTGCATCTAAAACCCAACATCCTTTCCCTTACTCAATCAAAGCAAAGCAAAACTGCTCACAACTGGAGAACTTTGCCTTGGAGAACAGAGAGGGGTAAGAACACGCCCTCCCTGGTATGTAGGACAGTTTACCAGAAGCAGGATTAAACCCTTTTAATCAGGTTTAGATTGGGTCCAGTCTGGTTAGGTCAGAAATTACAGTATCTTGAGTGGGAGATCAGGCAAGGCACATGGTTAACGTTCAGCACAATAGTTGTGTGTCCTGTTGATAAGGCAAGAGCTTCTCTTTCACGTTCATTTTAAGGAATTAAAATCAGAACTGGAATAATAGTTGAAAATATGTCCTCTTTTCCCATGCAAATATAATCAAGAAAAGAGTTTTGGACATGGCAGCTGGTTTCTCAGTATGTGAGGGAACCTTTCAGGAAAAAAATCTTTATTGGAGAACAGAAACAATTTGGCAAATCTTGGTATGGGAGTAGTTAACTTGGGCTTTTAGAGCATTGTAATCTAACAGACAGTTAAACAGTGAGAGGGGATTAAGTGACCTGAAAATGGCATAACTAATTGCAGAGTCTTGAAAAAATAACGGTAACGTGGAGGTTCATGAAATGTGTATGAACTGTATCACATATTCATGCCCTATTACTGTGAATTCTGAAGTGTCTTACTGTTCAAGATAATAGGCCTTGATTCAATTCAGTCTGATGTAGGATGAATTTCATGTGCTAATTAGTAAAGCATTTCTTAATGATTAGGAAAAAGCAGATAACATCTGATTGAAAACCTAACTGTCAGAGATAAAACAACGATACAACTCAGGGTGGAAGGAATGCCAGTCAGGCTGAATTCAGGTGTCTTAATTATGATAATTAATGATTGTATTCCCTATATAAATGAACTCAACCAACATGAAAAGCATATTGTAATTAAAATGCTTTTGAAAAGCAACATTTAAACAAATGCCATTGGTAATATTAATTACTTTTCTCATTTTCCATTTCACATTTGATTGCATTGGTTCACTAAGGAGCTAATAAGGGAAGACTTTGAACTACTACAATTCCTACTGAAATAAGAACTTAGCCCTACGTAGAAAGGGGACTTAAAAGACCCTGCACCTTTATCACTGCACATAATCAGTGATTTCTCTCATATTATGAAAATATACTCTCCCTTATCAAATTGCTGCATCATGTTTTCCGACTCCAGTATGCTGTATTAATAGATTTCCTCCCAGACAAAAGCCAAACTACAAATAAATGTGGCTTTGGAGATACCAAAGAAACAGCACCTTAAACAAAATGCTTTTGGGGGCTAGAGCTGTTCAGGAAATGGAATTGGTTTCCTAAGAGAGAGCAGAGTTTTGCCTTTTCTTTTTTAACTATTAAGTTGCTTGCACTGAAATTAAACCAGAGCATGCTTGTGATTTGGTTTTGGTTTGGTTTGGTTGGTTTTTCTGAAGAGCCAACACCTTCACAGAGAAAGCTTGATTTCATTCACAATAATGGAAGAGGTATTTAAAAAAAACCAAAAGCCATTTTGTTTTGGGTGCCCTAGGCTTGTTTGTCCTTGGCTCTGTGAAAATACCTACTTGTGCACGTCATTCTTGCTGCTCTAAAGCACACAGTGCATTTAGACATCCTTTTATGACGTTTATACTGATCTCACCATGTAGAGAGCCTGTCAAATCTGCACAGGGCAGCCCATATACACAAATCAAAGTTATATTTTAAGGTAGGTAAGAGGTATATCAACATGATCTTGTTATCTGTATTTCTATACTGGGAAAAACGCTCAGTGACAGGACTTCTCAAAGTAGTGGAAAGTCAGTGTACTAAGGGTAATTTAGCCTGATAATAATATGGTAAGCACAGAATAGCTCCCCTGGAAGCCAATCCTGTACTGATTACAATTCTACATAGGAGATAAAACATAAGTTAGTAAAAGTTTCACAGCTGCAGATCAAAGTGATAAAATAGAACAAAGAGATCAGTGATAATGGGTAAAATTCTGGCCTCAGTAAGGTCAAGAGCAAACTCCCATTGATTTTAATGATGCTTGATATTTCTAATTCATCACCTTTGAAGTGACAAATATACAAACATCAGTCAGTACAGAGAAGTGGCCTGCTAAATCACACCTCCACAAATGTGGGGGTTTTGCTATGTGTAGTCAGCCACCCGAGAAATTTGCCAGCAGGCTTTGAATGTATACTTTGAAGTGATTCAATTCTATTAAAGTGTAGCTTGCTCATTTCATATTTTTGAGCTTCTTAAAAAAAGCCATCTATAGTTATTCTTCCAGTCAGAATAACCATTTACAGTAATGGAAAAATGAATTATCTAGGGAAAGCCTGGAAATGTCACTGTTATGGATAAATACTGCGTGTTCCCTCTCCCTTCCTCTTCTCTCTACTGCCCTTTACCATTCTCTTTTTTAAAACCCATTTCAGAGACTGGGTTTCTCCTTGTTTTCACTGATACTGAGCCATGAGAACCCCATGAGCTGATACCAGCAGCAAGAGTAGCCCAACAGACAGAGTTTGGATTCTTTTTGAGGTAACTGCTGGCTCTGTATTCACCTGTATGTTTTTAGAAAAGAAGGAATCCAAAGGACCAGTACATTCTCCAACATGAAGAGACAACAGCTTGAAAAGTTCCATTTTTGTCTATCAAGCCCTCTGTTTCTCATTGATCAGACTCCCATGCAACTTCTCCTGTGCTCAGCTGGGCACTTTGCATCACCACTGGCCCCCACACTACTGTTTCCAACTCACCCTCACCTATTTTTCCAGCACAGTGGATGAAAATTCAATTCCGTTAATAGCTAGGGTAGCACTCCTGTCCACTTTCACAAGGCTGAAGTTCTGCTTAACAGGCACAACCAGAGTATGAGTCTTAATTGTGCCGTGATTTCGGGAAAAGGATTCACAGAGCTTTTAGATCTGAGGAACTCCAAGCACTTCTTTGCCTTCTGGCCACAAGCCCAGACTGTGACAAAAGGAGTAGCATAGCATTTGTGGGACAGGATGGCCACCACAAGAAACGCTCATTTGATGTTCAGAGGCATCTCAGACCAGGACTGCACAGGACCGTGTGGTTGTTGTGAATCATAGGCGTTTCTCACTGCCACAAGTCCTTCTAAAACTTATCACGGAGTAGTTCAAACCAAACCAAATCAAAGCAAATACACACACACACACACACACACACACAGAGGTTAGAAGTAAATACTTTCAGAGAAATCTGCTTTCTAAGTAGGATTTTTTTTTTACTTGCTTCTTCAATTCAGTGTCTTCATTCTTTATATTTTACTTTTTTTGTTCTTGTTTTTAACTGGTTGGATGTTTTGTGGTGGTTTTTTTTTCTTTTTCCCCTCGAGAATTGTTTGTGAGAGGAGTTATACAGAGATTTAAATGAAGGCAATTAAGGGCAAATTAAAGTTACTCAGGCACCACCGAGCAGGTTGTGAACTCCCAAATCAGACACTTTTAACCATGACCTGAGGCCATGGCATTGTCCCAGCTGCCTTCACTGCAGGGAACACCTTTCCTCACCTATGTTTTGAGGAGGCTAATGTGACCCCTTTTATATTTAGCGCAAAGATAACAAAAGTTTTACATGAGGACACCACACAGCTCATAGCAAAGGGGCAGAGAGAAAACGTTTCTAGCAGAGAAGGATTCATTTTCACCTTTAGCTCCATGTCAGTGAAGCAATCTTTTCCCTTCTCTCTAAGCAGGCTGCTGTTGCCCACACACTGAGTGCTCACTGAGGTTATTAGCATTCCTTGTTTGCAGCCTGTACCCCATTTGTATGGTGCAAACTATTTTAAGTCTATTTCCTAATCCAATGGTTTCCAATTAAATACCAGCCAAGACTCAACATTTAATCAACCTTTGCCTTTTTTTCATAAATCCTATAAAATAATTGAAATTCATCAATGATTTGAATTTTAGAAGTGCTCCAGTGCTTGCAAAAAGCACAAATGCCAATCTTATTGTTCACACCAAATTCCAGAGTTCAAAACAATTGAAAAGACAATTAATCATGCTGGATGTATTTAAAAGGGGGGGGAGAAAAAAAAGAAAAAGAAAAGGAAGCAACTGGAGGAGCTTTTGCAGATTATTATCTTGATTTACAGATTTAGTATGCTCTGTCTTTGAAAGTGGAGTGTTCTCTGCCCTCTCCCTCTATCCTTGTTCAAGGTGAATCATTTTGAGAAGTGAGCAGATTGCAAGGATAGGAAAGAATCTGAGCTCTGGTACTCCGGTATGCAACTGAGACTACCTCTGTATATCCCTTTTTCCTGTTATTATACGAACACTGGGATAAATCTCTTTAAATTTTTGGCTTTTAAAACAGAAGTGGCACAAGAAAGTGCTCGTGGTATACATGAGTTATACATACTGACTAACATTAGTATGCACATACCTTCTGAAAGGTGGTATTTATTGACCAGCACCATATGCATATACCTTCTGAAAGGTGATACTAGGGCACGGTGTTGTTCAGGGCTGAGCTCTCACCCCGATCATTTCACCTCTTGAAATCATGCAGTTTATAACATTTTAACTCCTTCAAATTTGACCCCTTCACAGTGATGAGTTCCACATCCCTTCGAGTGCCCATTTCATGTGTGACTGTCCTTGAGCAGCACTCCATGCCCTCCTCTCCCAGTGCATCTGGAAGCTGCAGGGCTGTAACCCTGTGAGCAGCTCCGTGCCCAGCGCTGGCAGCAGAAGGCTTTGAGCTGAGCTGCTGGTGCCCACCCTGCTCAGAGCACAGCGGGGCCACATGTCTGGGGTCCCATCTGTTGTTGTGGCAGCTGAAGTCTGGGCTCCTTCAGAGGGAGCCACGGGGGTGCCTTGGCACGTACCATGGCAACAGACTGGGTGCACAGAGCCTGTGCTAGCACCCACACTCTCAGACACAACTTTGGGTCCACACAGATGGTCAGGATGGACACACGATCCTTCCTACCCTGCGGGCACATCTCGGGGTCTTGCTGAAGGTCATATTTCAGCACAGTTTTTCATTTACGAACAGAGATGCTCAGTGATTTACCATGAGGGGTACCAGCCTCCCTCACTACTCTGTGCAGTGTTTCAGCTGAGTTCACTCTCTGAACATGGTCTTATTGACAGATTACTACATGAGCTTCAATAACTTGCCTATACAAAGACAATCTTTCTTATGCTACAGTGTTAAAAGATGATTTGTGTATTTAGGAGACGTATGCATTTATTGAAAGTCATTCTAGGCAGAGTGGAGCACTGACTGAAATTAATTAACATACCTAGCAAACCTTTTTTAAAAAGCACATACTTCTGAGAATATGAAATAATCTCCTTTTTTTTTTTTTTTTTTGCATATTTCACTCTAATAATAAAAGAGTCACATCCCCTCTAAATAGAAATCAAAGATATATAGGCATGCAACTTAAAAACTAAGCCTGAAAGGATTGTAGAGTACATGCTCCAAAGAACATCTTTTCTACTTATAATGTCTTATTTTCCAAGGCCAATATTAGATGAGTTACTGACTGGTACACAAAGAAAATGCAGAATGAAATTACAGAGATAAACTTTATGTCATTTCTGACATGATATCTTCATTGTAATGAACACCTTGTTTTAAACTAACCATGGCAGAATGACTAGTATGTGCTAGAAGATCTACCTGAGCAGCCTTTGGGATCCTAGGCTAAAAAAACCCCCCAAAGCTTAAAATTTTAAAACTAAAGCATGGTCACTTCTAAGTTACTGCTGTGCATGTCTTAAAGATACCAAATTCAACTGCACAGAAAATCTTATCAGTATGATATTTAGAATGTCAAAAGACACACTCGGAAAGATAACTAGGACTTAACAAACCCTATCAATCAGCTCCGGACAGCTGAAAACCCGGCTTATATCACAGGAGAAGCTAACAAAGCTTTGGATTTCATTTCGTTTGCAAGGCTATTCCTTTTTCTTTTATTAATATAAGAGACGTCTTTCTGTTTGAAAACATTTTTGCATACAAACTTAAATGTGATCCTAGACTACATCTCTTTAAAAATCCTGTCATTTGAAATTGTGCAGTAATTTAATGATCAGGACTTCTCTGACCCCCAGAGTCTCCCCTGCAGTTTTGGACTGTGATTTTCGTTTTCTTCTTTTTTTTTTCAACACTATGGTTTCATTTGCTATAGAAATGTTTTCAACTACTATGTTTTATAATTAAAAAATGTGTTTATGTACCCCTATTGTCCCACTACAGCCTCTGATAATGGAACATAGAAGTTGAAAATGGCCCATCCACTACTTCAATTGCACGGAATGGGAGAGCAGGGCTGAACTGCACAGCAAGAGGGATATTGCTTTGGTGTTTATGCTTGCAATCTAAGGCCCTGATCCTGCAGACATTTAGGCAGTTGAGCAATTTTACACAAGTGAATAATCTGATTTAGTTCAAAGGGAGTATTCACATATGTTAAATGTCTCACCTGCTGTGATGGTTTAACCCCAGCCAGCAACTGAGTGCCACAGTCACCACCATGCCCTGATGTGGGATGGGGACAGGAGTTGGGAAACAAAGGTGAAAATTGTGAGTTGAGACAGCAGTTTAATAATTGAAATAAAATAAAATATAGTCATCATTACAAGGCAATGTAAAATTAATAATTTTAATGGGAAGGGAGAAAACAAACAAAAAAAGATAAATAAAACCCAAGAAAGACAAATAAAACACAGTGGAGTTGCTCAGCACCCCCTGACTGATGGTCTGGAATGTCCATGTGGCCAGTTTGGGTCAGCTGTCCTGGTTGTGACCCCTCCTGTCTTCTTGTGCCCCTCCTTGCTGGCAGAACTTGGGAAACAGGGAAGTCAGTCCTTGACTTGGGGTGAGCATCACTCAGCGACAACCAAACCCTCGGTGTGCTACCGACACTATTCTCTTACTAAACCAAAACCCCAACACTGTGGCAGACACTAGGAAGAAAATTAAGTCTATCCCAAGCAAAAACAGGCCGCCTGCCTACATGTTCATAAACTGGAGGCCCACATTACAGTCAGGCTGTCACTTTCCGTGGAGGGAACTTCACTGCATGAAATCACCGTTTTTTCATTTTCTCTTAATTGTTGCCAAAGGAACACTATCACATTCCCCGATCTGCTTTTATGAAATACAAGCGTTTGCATTGCTAGAGTGCACATGAAGCTAAATTGGAAAGGGTAGCTGGGCTTAAACTTCAGGAGCATGAAACAGGGCTCGAAAGCAAAATAAAATAGTTACGGCACAGCAAAATATTTTCTGTTACACAGAGCATCCATTCTGCTCACATGGACTTTGATCATACCTGAAGGCAATGTAAAAGGGGAGGTGGTTTATATTTCCTTAAGAAAAAGACACTGAATACGTGGGTTTCAACAGCAAAAGCTCTCCCTGTTATTACTACACTTGTCATCTGTTAATATGTATATAGACCGTCACAGAAATTGATTCCATGTGAATTTCCATAGCAAAAATTCCAAAAGCAGATAAAATATCAGACAAAATCTTTACCATAATTAGCAAATATTAAGGGAAGTCACAAGATTTCTGACTGCATTCAAAAGGCAAACAAGCATTTACTTTCTAGATTACCTCTTACAATTACCTCTTAATTCTTGATCTAGTACTTGGATGAGTTAAATACTTCAAGGAGAATGCTGCAGAAATACAGCACAGGTTCTATGTCTCCTAATATTAACAAAGCCCTCCCACAATACTGTATTTGAAATTCTAATATGCTGCTCTTGTTTCACTCTTTCAACAAGAATCAGTTTTTCCTCTTCAGAGAGTACCAAAGTCCTCTGATATGTGCAGAAGTAAATCATCATTTAGGAGTTCCCCTTTTAAAAACACAATAGTGAGATTTTTTTCCTTCTGTTGCCATTTACATTCTCTGCACTATGGGAACAACTTCACTTATTAACTGCAGTGTCTCAGATACAAGCAACCCTCTTTAATGCTATCAACATTTTGCCTAAAGAACATCAGAGTCTGTACTCTGGCCAGACATCACTGAGAAAACTACTGGTAAGATGGAATGGCACTAAGAAACCCTATGGCTCCTTTCAGTTCCAGTGGCATAGAACAGTGTGGAGTGAGCCTTGTACATTAACCAGAATTCTCTTGGCCTGAGATGGGGTTAAGCAAAGAAAAACCGTACACTATAAAAGGGAATAATTAAATCTGGCTAAATAAATATTGAATAAAAAAATATTCTGAAATCAAGACCAATGTATTAAAAATCTTAATGCTGATTAAAATAACAAATACTTTGAAAATACTTCAATATGTTCTCTTTTGAGTGGATGTTAATTGATGCGTAAAAGCCAGAGTGCTTCTGGGTGGAAGGTGTTGCTCCCAGAAGAACAATGACAACTTTTGTTGATGTGTTTTGGCTAAAGGGCTGGCCCTCTGTGCAGAAATTCAGCCTATGCAGCAATTTTGTCCTAGCACACACTTCTTTAGCCATTTACCTCTGTTCCAAGTGGATATGGAAGCATAGAAATGTTTAGGTTGAACAAGACCTTTAGGGTCATCATTCCTCCAGGACTGCCAAGGCCATCATTAAACCATGTCCCCAAGTGCCACATCCACACATCTTGTAGATCTCTCCAGTGATGGGAACTCCACCACTGCCCTGGACAGCTGTGCCGGGGCTGGACAGGCAGGTGGCTCAACTTGAGGCTGTTTCCTCTTGTCCTGTCCCTGTTCCCTGGGAGCAGAGCCCGACCCCCCCAGCTCCCCGCTCCTGTCAGGCAGTTGCAGAGAGCGAGAAGGTCCACCCTGAGCCTCCTTTTCTCCAGGCTGAGCCCCCCCAGCTCCCTCAGCCCCTCCTGCTGCTCCAGCCCCTTCCCCAGCTCCATTCCCTTTGGGAGCTGGGTTCCCCAAAAGCAATGCAAAACACTGCCATGCAAAACACTGTCATAGTGATTTCATAATAACTTAAACTCAGTTTGCAGGAGCACAAATGAGAGCACAAAGACAGAAGGACTGGAGACTCAGGTGCCAGCTGAGGAGATTATGATCAAAGCAGGGTGGAAACATCTCCTGCAGCCCTTTATTAGCAACAGATAATTCTGTGCTTGGAATCCCTTGAATAATTTACTGAAAGGAAAGAGATCAACTGAGGAAAGGTCTAATTTTATACTGTGGAGAGGACACTAAGAATCTGGCCTTCAATATTGTGCAAACAGTTTCTTTCACAATGCATTTGTGAAAGTTATTTTTGCTCAAATAGAGAGTTCTCGTGCCTGTGGAATGTTGAGACTGAAGGCTTCCTCATCACTTCTGCTGTCATCACTGTGTCAGCCCTAATTACTGTGTGGGGTTGTTGCTTGGGAACTCCTCCCTGCCCCCACCATGGGATAGTATTTTCCCAGGCTATGGGAAACACGGCAGAGGGGGAAGGCCAGGAGATCAGGATTGCTCTTTCCAGTAACAGCCCTCCAGCTACATCAGCTTAAGCAGACCATGAAACTGGACCCTGAGGTAGGCAGTTTTGAACTCTGCCAAGGGAAACTATCATATGTTTTCTCCCAAGTAATTTTCTATGTTTATAAAACTATGTTTAAAAAAAAAAATAATTCGATGTGTCCACCAAAATTTCCTGAAGTCAACAGTTGAACCAGAGTTTTAAAGAAGCAGTAACCTCAGATCATTAGGTTTTTAACAAAATCTAAATCTTAAGTGAAAAGTCGAGTAAAAAATTAAAATAAATTAATATTAGGGTCATAATCTTCTTAGACTCAGAAATGCCATCCAGTGTCACATATCTCTCCTTAATTTTTCCTTATAACACATCAGTTTCTTAAGAAGAATTACACTTGTTTGGGGTGGGGCGGGGGGGGGGGATGGGGGGCGGTGTTATTGAGCCCATTATAGCATCTTTGAAAGTAAGAGTGGTAAACCAGAACACACATATGGATAGCATAAAATTAAACATAATAATTGTTATGACCTCAGTAATTTTGGACTTGAGTAAGGAACAAAGAAAGAAAGAGGTCCATGTCCTTCCTTCCTTCCTTCCTTCCTTCCTTCCTTCCTTCCTTCCTTCCTTCCTTCCTTCCTTCCTTCCTTCCTTCCTTTGCATTATTCACACAGTAAAAGTTCAGTTCAGATAGTTCTCCCTACACTTTGAATAACTCAGATTTGAATCCAAACCCAAATGTTACGTTGCCAGCTCAAACCATATCACTTGATTTTGTATTATCTGGGACATATCTTCAAAAGGAAGCCTGAAACATATGAAAGAACATTCTGGCTTTTTTTTTCCCCCCTTCATCCTCATAAAAGGGAATTTTCTACCTATCAACAGATTCCTTAATGCTAGAACTATACCTAGGGTAGATTCCACTATGTGTTTTATATACAACCAATAAAACACTTTTTCTAATTACACACCAAATTGATGGATTATAATGATCTTCTCCTCAAAGCTAATAGTCTTTCCTTTAAATTAAAGGGGTTTTGCCCACCAGAAAGTTCTCCAAAGTTTCTAAATCCAGCTCCTACGTTTCCAATTTACAATGTGAGATGGTCACAAAAGGCATGTGGAGCCTGTAAAGAGGCCCCCATTCACATGCAGTTGTCCAGCTGCTTCATTTAGCCAACCTCTTCTTTCCACAGGGTATGTAGGTCAGAGTTCCAACATGAATGCTTGAATTTCTAACTTATCAGACATTATTTTAGCTTAAAGATGAAACCAACTTCCGTCAGAATTTCAAACATTATTAAAAACCTAAACCAATAAAAAGAATTGTCTCTTCCATGCTCTGTGAAGAGGGATCCTCAACACCGTTTCATGCTATACTACTACTAAGAAATCAAGGAATATGGGCAGGTACAAACTAAAGTTGTTTCTAAAGGGGAATAATGAAATTTAACGGAATGATTTAATACACTTGATTACTGATTCAAATCTCAGCACAGACAGCATAGGCAAGGGATTCTGTAGATCAAACACAGTTCTGGATGCCAATCTGGAGCAGGAGAGGTAAAACAAAGATATGGGATATGCCACTGGTTTACTAATTGCACATGTAAAGTATATGATTATAGGTGGTGGGAGGGACTAGACTTAATTTTGGAGTTTCTTTGTTCCTACATTTTTCATTAATAACACATAAAAACACACTTCAAGCATCCCTGAAAGTTTTAGAGCTGATTCACTCTTCAGGCTCGGAAACATCTGTGATTACAAACACACCATGTTTGTTCGTAACCTCAGACAGAGCAGAGCTCAGAACGCTGTTATTCTTCATAGTGAAAGCACAGGAGCACATTTCACCTGCAGGGAGACTGGGGAACGAGTAGCAACACATAATACAAATAATTCAATAGATATATCTTTAGGTTTAAAGAGAAATATTAAAAGAAAAAAAAAAAGTCACCCGTAAGAAAGTTTAAGTACCATGATTCTAGTTGTGGTAAGGAGCTGCTTTAATCCCTTTGTACACAGAGAGGATTAAAAGCATAGAGTTAGCAATAAAAAGCCTTCACAAATGAATCTTTTTTTTTGGCTGTTGGTTTGTGAGTCTGGTTTCTCCTTAAGAAGAGTCTGTCTCGTGTATGTCAGAAGAATTTCAGTTTCTATCATAGCCCTTAAAATCAGGTCTGATCTAGCTGAGAATTTCTCACACATGACCTCTTCTGTCTGACAGAAAGGCTCACTGCTCTCAGGCTAACAGAAAACACAAACTCACTCCCTAAAAGCTTACACCCAGCTTTAGGCTTCTGCCCTAGTCTGGAGTTCATTAGTTCTTGGGTTTTTTGCCTCCAGGACCATCACTTCATATTACACTAAAGAGTGAAAAGCAGGAAGCTCATCCCCATCTCCTTCTGCCACAAAGAGAGTGAAACACAGTGGCCTTGCCGGGCTTTGTGTCCTGTCCCTCCTTCACTGCTTCCTTCCTTTCTCTTCCAATGTCTCTGTATGTACTTTTCTACTTAACATTTTTTTAGCATAGGTTCACTTCTGCAAATTTACAACCCATACCCACCCACCATTACTCTTCCGACTTGAACACAACCTTTTATAATCACTGGTTTTAGTGGACTCCTGCTATCACAGCTGGGGGAGGAAAGGAAATGCTTCGCAAATGCTGCTCTGATTTCTATTACTCTTTTTGTTTGTTTTTACCAAATGGCATTCACAGCTACAAAACAGTTAAAAAGACTTGAAAGCCATGTTAGGATGTTCCTGGTTGTAATGGTAAAGGGGAACATTCCCACAAAGGGAACAACTGGACTGTCATGGTAGAGCTGGCTGGGAATATTCTCAGGTAAAACTGGTGGTATCTTCCTTGGTTTTTCTCCTGTATCTTACCTGCCTTGAGCCAAAAGATGCCAGATTACAGACTGAAATGTCAGGGGAAAAAATGCCACTTCCTAACAGCCTGGGAATTAGGACAATGAAAAAGTGTTTGGACATGGATGTAAATTACTGTTCAAAATAGGGAATAGCAAAGTCTTGAAGTTGGGTCTTTTGTGGTTCCTAAGAGTAGCCTTAGCTCTAGACTGTCTGCAGTCTTTTTATCATATTTCTAATTAATTATTTAAACAGACTCAGGGTTTATGTTCAAGGAGAATAAGAACATTCTTGATTTTTAAAATAAATTTTGCAGGATGTAAAATACACTTTACACCAATATTATGATGATTATTATTATTGCTGAAATATGCATACTCTAAAGGTGTTAACCTGAGGTCACCTTTAGGCTCTGTGTCTTTACATTTGTTATGTCAGCAAGTACAATGTGTGGCAATAACTGACTTCAAACTCAGATACTTCCTTTTAGAAAGGAGAGTAAAGGTATGAAATATCCCTATGCTTTACTTACAAAACATTTGATTTCCAGAAAGTTATTTATATTGTTTCTTAGTTTTGTTTTTTTTTTTTTCACCAGAATGCCATACCTGTGTTCACAGAGAATAATAAATGAAGGTTCTTTGGTCTGATTTTGATTTGTTTATTATTATTGCTTTTATTTTTAATAATATCACTTCTGTTGACTCTAAGTTTCATAAATTAACTTGGAGTAATAGTTTGGCATGGAAAACAATAGAATAATCTAACCTTCTTTGTTTCTATTTATGCTTTCTCATTTCTCTGGGTCCCTCACAGAGTGAATTATAGAACTTCTGAATGTCTCATCACCATGTTGCCATTTCATCCTGGAGGAAAAGCTCTGAGAACACAGGAACTATATTTTGTCTTGGAAAGCCTAGAGGTATGATGATATTCTTGTTGACTCTGACCTTGCCTCCACATCTGGCTCAAACACAGCACTGTGAGAAGAATCCTGAAACCACAAGTATCAGCCTCAAGTACTGAAAATATTTTTCTTCCTTTAACTTCAGGAAAAGAATCTCTTTTCCCACCAAATTTGTATTTTCAACTCTCAGTGTGAGAACAGTGTCACAGAAGGAAGATTTTTTTGAAACTCAGTGATTGACAAAAGTGATATCCTTTCAGACAGTTTATCTGTCTACTGAAGATGACTTTTAGAGTGGAAAACTGCTTAAAAATGCTAGAGAATGGCTGACAATAAAAAATAACCAGATGTGGATTAAAATAGTGATTTTATTTCCTCTGATATATTGCTTCTTGTATGAAAACATTCTGATTTAAGAGGAAAGAAAAAAAAAACCTTGGGGAAAAACTACCTGCATGTTATTTCTGATTAAAAAGGTTGTGTAGATAATACATTTCTGCAGTCTTGAAGGGCAAAGGAGTCCAGGAAGGAGGGATATTCTTCAAGAAGGGAATCTTCAAGGCACAACCAGACCCACCCAATGTGAGTTCCAGAAAGACAGGTCCTGCTTGACCAACCTGATCTCCTTCTATGACCAGGTGACCCTCTTAGGCTGTGGATATGTCTACCCAGGCTTTAGCAAAGCCTTTGACATTGTTCCCACAGCATTCTCCTGGAGAATCCATTCTCAGTACGTTCAAGGGTGACACCAAGCTGGGTGGGAGTGTGGATCTGCTGCAGGGCAGGAAGGCTCTGCAGAGGGGTCTGGACAATCTGGATCCATGGGCAAAGGACAGTGATGTGAAGTTCAGCAGAGCCAAGAGCGAAGACTTGCCCTTGGGTTAAAACAACTCCCTGCAGCTCCAGGCTGAGGGAAAATTGGCTGGAAAGCTAGAAGAGGCTCTGAGGGTGCTGGTCAACAGTGGTGGAACATGAACCCAGGTGTGCCCAGGTGGGCAAGAAGGCCAATGACACCTGGGCTGTACCAGCCATGGTGTGGCCACAGGACCAGGGCAGTGACTGTCCCCTGTGCTGGCACTGCTGAGGCCACACCTCAGATCCTGCGTTCAGTTCTGTGCCCCTCACAACAAGACACTGAGGGGCTGGAGAATGTCCAGGGAAGGGAACAGAGCTGGGGAAGGGTCTGGAGCAGCAGGAGCAGCTGAGGGAGCTGGGGGGACTCAGCCTGGAGAAAAAGAGGCTCAGGGGGGACCGTCTTGCTCTGCAACTCCCTGACAGGAGGGGGGAGCCGGGGGAGGGGCATCGGGCTCTGCTCCCAGGGAACAGGGACAGGAGAAAAGAAAATGGGCTCAAGGTGTGCCAGGCGAGTTCTACTTTGAATACTAAGGAAAATTTCTTCACTGAAAGAGTTCTCAAGCACTGGTACAGCTGCCCAGGGCAGTGGTGGAGTCCCTGTTCCTGGAGGGATTTACAAGGTGCGTGGATATGTCACTTGGGGACATGGTTAGTAGTGGCCTTGGCAGTGCTGGGGGAACAGTTGGGTGTGATGATGTCAAAGGTCTTTTCCAATCCAAAGGATTCTATGACTGTTTCCTGTTTGGCTGTATACATTTCATCCAGAATTCTTGATATTGATGTTCACAGCCCAGGACTGAGGTTTTACCAACTTCCAACTCTCAGTGTTTCTGACACTGCTCTCTGTTTGGATCACCTGCTCCAAGCAGGTTCCAGATGAGTTCTCCTCTCCCTGCAGCTACTTGCAGTCAGAACAACTTCTTACTGCACGTTATATTTTCAAGTCAAAGGGAAATTATTCTGTGTCAGAAATATATCCTAGCAGAGAAAGACTGGCAATAACTTAGGAAAGTAAAAAATGCAAACAAAATTCCAAGGAATGCAGACTCTGTTTTCAGTATAGAATATCAGAACACTGGGATAATGTGTAAACACCTTGCCAGACTGGCATCCAAGGAGAAATACTGCTGAGATTCTTGCTCTCCCTTGTGTTTACGGGTCATGGAAGGGCACAGCTGGGATTGGTGCCCATGCAAGCAACGCAGCACAGAACCACTCGTGCCGCGGCTGCCTTTCCTGATCCTCCCAGTCTCTCTCCTGGGCCTCAGTAATCCATGGTCCCTGGTGCAATTACACCTGATAAGTTTGCCCTGCTTAGTTATATCTTTGATCCTTCTGTAAACAGTCTCTGGACGTTTGTTCATGCTGAGCAGTACTTTGATCAATGAATAAAATCACTCAAAAGTACTAGTGCAGCAAGGTAGGGCTCAACATTTATAAAAGTAAAATCTTGACATAAACTGTTTTCACAAACTTGTGTTCCTTTGGGATAGCAGTCTTGCCTTGTTTGCTGTTTTCCTGGCAAGTTGTTTTGAGTTAGAACAGAATTGGAATGGTAATTGTAATGAAACAAGAGGAGGAGAAAAACAATGCAGTTCATTTTCTGAGTAAAAATATCACAGACAAGTGATGAAATAATTTTGTGGAGAATCACTCTCCTTTTATTTATCATTTGCTTTAAAGACACTTGGCTTTGGACTAATTTAATCTGAAAATAATCATATTCTTCAAATAATTTCTAATAAATTGTATATTATTGAGAACAGATTAAGTAGAAAACCACTCAACCTTCATATACTGTAAAATACGGTCTAAAATAATATAATGAGATTCAGAACACTAGAGATCTTTTCAGCGTTGCCACGATCATTTTCAACTCCCTTAGGAATAGTCACACAAAGGAAAGGAGATGTTTTTAAACTTCTGAATACAGTTCCTGAAGAGATTTCCCATTTTAGAGTGGGAGACATTGCTGTGTAGGACTGCAAATGCATATCTTATTTTTGAACAAGTGGAGAATAAGTCCAGAAGGAACTTTTGAACATTGTAAAACAGTATGTTTGTAATCTCAATATTTGCCTCAAAAGAATAAATCACTCTGGATAAAAGTGATATACATGTCAATGCTATTGAGAAAATGTTAAAATTAGTAGGAAACACCATTAAATCTTTTTTTTTCTTTTTTATTTCATTGTGATGCCACATTTGTTCGCAAGTATTTTGTCAATAGTAAGCTAGCCACAAGTCATTAGTGTTTATTTTACTTTATATTAGGATACTGTATGTATATTTTGTTATATTTGCTAAAAAAATCTTCTTGTTAAACAAACCTTATAGCTTGAAGACGACCAGAAGTTACACTCTAAATGTAGAAAAGCTTTTGAATGGTACCAAATGGATTGGTTCCTTATTTTTCATTTCCAAGTCACTTGATTATGCTTCTACTTCTCAAAAATTTCCTTTACATGGAGGTGTTGCTGAGGAGTCTTCCTGTAACTGCTTACAACAGACTTTTAGCATTAATTTGAGTATGTAAATGTGGTTTGGAGTGAATGCATTATAGGGTAAGAAATAGCACCAAATTTCAGTGTACACAATATATTTGGGTCATTTCCTCACATCATATGTTTGCAGGGATTAGGTATGTATCTATGTGCAGTACTAAAGCACTAACATTAAAATTAGCATTAAAAAATTGGGTTATAAACTTAGCTTTTTCTTATCATAGATCTCACACTGTCTATGTTCTGATGAGTATCTGCTTAAAACTTGGTAGCATTTGGTTCATTTGAAAATCAGGATTAGGAAGCATTCTAACAGATATGTTTTCTCCACCAAACTGAAGAATTTGCACGTCATGTAGGATGTACAGATTTGAGATTGAACTAATGATCACAGTCATCTCTTCAGGCCTTAAAATCTATGAACAGATGGAAATGGTGCTATGTACAGGTTAATCTTATGTATATTTTGGAATTTTAATTTCACTTAGCCCTTGCTAAAGGTCTCTTTGGTTTCTCACATTCAGGATTTTGCTCATCTTGTGCTATGAACAAATTTTTCTTCATTCAAAATTATCTTCAATCTTTGGGTTTGTGTTTTTTAGTTTTAAAATTCAGTCTTGTTTCTACCTACCCAGTAATTTCTGACAAATAACAAACCCTTCAGACCTCATGGAAAATGTCATGTTATTTCATCTTCAAACTCAAACGAGTAAGTTGTGTGTATTTCAAGTATTCCTACAATGCAGGAAAATATTAACAGACTTTATTAAACGTAAAGAAGTAGCAAAGTGTTCAAGCTTTCTGAATTCCTTGCCATTTTCAAAATGTCTTATTCAATGTTTAAGATATATAGGAATTCAGATGTAGTCAAATACATTTTAATCACATCAATCAAATGAAAATGTGATGAAATCACTACATATCACAAAGAAATGTTTTATATTAATGTCGTAACAATGGTTTGCTCAATGAGTATACGAAGGAGCTGCCACTTGAACCATACCAGGACTGGAATTTTGAGAATCAAATAGCTAAGAATAACACTGCTCCATTTTCAACATACTAAAAGCTTTTTACTCAGTGGGAAACTAAGTTATTAGAAAGGGCAGTCTAAAAATGTACTGCTAGGAGATTTGGGAGTAGTAGTCCTTGAAGTGAAGATTTAGTATTGTAGATTTTACAATTTATCCATTTTTTGGTGGTTGTGATGTATGAGTCACAGGGGTAATAAACTTCAAATAGGTTGAAGTAAAGTTAAGTACTTCCCAGTATCTTCTATTAATTATCTGTGGAATAGAAGAAAAGAAATTAATGCAGAGACATAAGCTTGTCTTGGAACAAATTGGAATACATTCTTATTGTGATGATTTTACTGAGTCTTTTTCAGAGAAGGCTGAGTGATCACGAAATATTTAATATCTGTAGATTACTTAAAGCATTTCTTTTTTATAATTTTTTAATTTAAATGAGGAATGTGATAAAAAAATGGAGGACAGCAGACTAAGAATCCTGTAAACAGAATTATTGAAGGTGTTGTGTTCTCCCCTGTGTAAAAGTTGCAGGTCAGTCCTGGGCAGACTTACCTACTGCAGTTGTTTCCAGATTATTCCATGCTCTTTGTTCTTTTAACCACATAGTTCTTGGGAGAGGACTGTAGAGTGAGAGGAAATTTGTCACGGATATGATGGCTCTGTGATTTACCAGGGAGCTGATTTGCCATTGCTCAAGGGAATCTCTAAGCCTTTCCCTTGGCTATTCCAAACCTAGCTGACCAAAATGATCTGTGTTTATAGTCTGCTAGAGAAAGAAAAGGAAAAACAAACCCTCCATTCCAATATCCTTCCTAACTTTTGAAGACTGATTTCTTCATTTCTGACACTGTGAAGACTGACAGTATGGGTGGAAGATCTTTCTCTAAAGAAGGAAAAGTTTTCTATGTGCAGATCAGCAGCAGCTTACAAACGTGAGGGACTAACTGCTGATTTCAGGTGACTTTGGTAGATGGAATCAAAACTGCATTCAAAATCACAGCCCTTTAATACCTCCAAGTGCAAAATCCACATTTAGATTAACTGAAAAAAACCCCACAAAACGAAACAAATGCAAACAACCAAACAACCAAACTCCACAAAAAAACGAACAGAAAATGCACTTAATTCTCTAAATATATGGTGTGTGTTTACATAAGTGTTGCCTGTGAGTATTTAAGGTCAGCTCAAAGTTTGGCATTGTAACTTCTTATTCTTCAACTCATCAGCATAGCTGAATCCTCAGACCTGTGTCCCTTTGATCATTTCAGATTTGGACACAGTCCAACATTAACTTTGACTAAAGCTTACAGCTTCTTGGCAACAATAACACTGTTTATTTCAGCCTTGCAGAGACTTCAAGAACTGATGATAAACTGTCTTGGGTTTGCATTGCAAGGTTTGGGGTATTGGGGGCTGGGGGCTATAGGGGTACCAGTATGTTTTCATATTTTCTTTCCTTGGAAAGACTAAAATCCTTTGCTCTTTACTTGCTGCATGAGGATCCTCATGTCAGTATCCTTCATGAGTATCAAAATCAATGCATATGGAAAGCAAACATATGAAGGGAAGTTGACATCATTGATCTTTTCCCACGTGCAAGAGAAAATACTGAGCATGGCATTGTTTGTGCAGCTAGAAAGTGTCTCTGATGAATAGCAATTGTCAGACAAAAATAATCAATCCTTTATTTGCAGTTCTATGTGCACACTCTGTATTCTAAGCTATGCAATATCCAACACTTACCAGGAAATGAATACAACAGTTCCTAATCTTTTTCAGTGAAGTTACAGGCGTTTCTTTAACTAGATCCTACAATGAATGTTAGATTGATGGTCAAGGTAGAAATGTCCAGTTCTAAGGTTTGAAAAAAAAATTGCTCACAATTGTTTCCCACCAACTCCCACCTGAAAGTCAATCAGAAGCCTCAAATGCACATTGACAGTTTAACACCCCCCATACTTTAGGCTCAGCTAAGTGCTCAGACTGGTTTTCACTCTTGTTACGTTTCCTAGATCAGTCTTCCACATCCCAGCTAATTATCAACATCATCTCTGCAGATAATCTTGTCAGAGGATGACTGTGTCAGAAGATAATCTTTTTAGAGGATAATCTTACCACAGGATCATCTTGTCTCAAGATAATTGCATTACAAGACTCAATAGCATCAGTTTCTCCCAAGAATATGGTAAATTTTCAGAAACAGCAATATATAGTCATTAGTTTAAAAGACATATTAAACTATATGATTGAGTCAGCAGAGCAGTGAAAATCAGTGTAGAGCACTCTTATGTCTCTGCAAAACATCCTACATGAAAATGTTTATGAAAGAGGGCTCTAATGAATAGCAATTTTGATAGAACAGTATATCACAGATAAAGAGTCTTTAGTTCTCTCACTGCAGGTTTTAATACTTTGTAATAAAAGCTTCTCCTAGGTGAGATTCCACAGGCATTACTTTGCACTAGCATTTTCTATGAGTTAATATTGCACAGGACTATAATAAATTATAAGTCTCACAGCACTGTTCGTAGGTAAGACTAGAGAATCCTTCATTTTTAGCGGTGGATTAAGACTCATCCAGTGCATCACTAATCACTCACATGAAAAAATTCCCAAAAATGCTGCATCCCTTTCAGGTGTTCACAAAGATCTAGTAATTTTCAATCCTTTATCGGACTGTCAAACTGTTACAGATAATGAAATAACAGTAATGATGGAATTAGAATTTAGGAATTCTGATCCTGAAGCCCTGTCTATTTTCACATACTCCAAAGCACAGAGACAACAATCATACTCAAACCTTCATTTTTCCAGGCAGAGGGTAGCTAATTCAGGATTCTTTCTGACACTGGACATGTTGCTGCTCTTTTCACTACACATTCCACAGGCTTGTGTCCATTCAGTTATCGAGGATTGCTTCAAAAATTGTTGAGGATAGCTTTATTCCTCTAGTTTGACAACGTGGCTCTATGTGAATAACAGGTAATTCTGGAACAAGTGCAACAAAGTTAGAAATGGCAGCATTCACTTATATTAAAACAAAATTAACCTGCTCAAAAGCCACGTGCTCAGGCCACACACTATTCCTGTTGCAGGTACCCACCCACATCAGTGAGGGTTATGACACCACTGGTAATCCCACACCTTTGATGGAATATTGTTATTGTGGGCAGTGTCAGTTCGCTCACACTCACAGGACTGTCAGGTACATGCTGTGCTGTGTGCACCATCACACCAGCTCTGAGCCCAATTTTTAACTGTTTTCCTGGTTTCCCAGTTTTATTTAGCAACACTTTAAATCAGCTGCCCTTCCCTTACAATTTATTTTTATGGCTGGTTAGAAAAAGAGCCTTATCCTTCTTTGTTTTAACCAGTTTCCTAACTTCTCTTTTGCCCAGGCAGCAGCAGACATGTCGTGGTGTGCCTTTACTAATTGATGCTCTCTGTTTCTACCCCAGCCTTCACCTGTTCCATGTCAGCTGCCGACTTTCAATTTATTTGGAGATATTTTTATTCTTTTTCCTCCTGACCTTCATGACCCTATTTGTGCTACTGCAAAAAGAAGGAAGATTGTCTAACATCCATGAATCACCTCAACTGATATTTCAGGGCATACACTGCTCAAAAACTCAACCTTCACGATTCACTACGTGTTTCCTCTGTCTTTCTCGTGCCATTTTACTACATTGCCAGTTTTCGTAACTGATGTCATTTATTGTCTTCTATTATGCAGAAAACTCCTGTATAATATTATGAACCTTTATCAAAAATTCCAACTTTTATTCTGAGTAACAGTCTGGCCCAAACAGCATTTAAAATTAATCCGTGAGGAAAAATAGTGACATCTGCATCTTACACAATTGTAATCATAAACCTCAAAGAGCACTAATGAAAATCCGAAAGTCAAAATATTTAAATACCATTTACACTTACTGAAAAAGCTTGAAAAACCACCATCTTCAAAGCAGGGTCCGCAGGTTTCAGCTGTTGAATGAACTGTATTACATTCTTGTTTTAGAAATAAACACTGAAGAAGAAAACATGGAATTCCCATCTCACAGAGACAGGAAAATACATGGGATTGGCATGCAATTTCACAGTGGGCTGGAGCTGTTCTGATGCAGACAACTCTCTGAAGTGGTGCTCTTCTTCCCCTTCCACTCCCAACAATGCATCCTACCTGAATCCCTGGGGCCACTTCCAGTCACTAATTGGCTTGCAATGTGGTTCAGACATTTTTGTGACCCTATGCATGCTATAGTTATGTAAGTTTAACTCTGTTTCCAAAGTGGAGGCAGGAAGCCATGATTAGTTTCAGGAGAAAAGACTGCCTCTGTAAGTAAGATCAGTGAAGAAATAGATGAAACTACATCCTTATTTTTCATTCTGTGTGTTTCAGATCAAGATCTGTGTTTGCAGAGAGCAGGTTTTGCTTTCTATGGAACTTCCTCTATAAGATATCAGTCTCTAATTAAATGCAATGACAGTAACTTAATTACATTACTATCCTACAGTGTTTTTAATATGGGTCTATTTAGTCTGCATTTCCCTGCTGAAATTTTGCATTATCAGCTGACTGTTTCTGAGCAGATTAGATGCCATTAGTCAGACTTCCTTTCATGCATCAATAATTTATCAATAATGTTAACATACCTATTTAAAGACTCTTGGAATGTATTTCTGTGCCAGGGGGATGGAGGGATGGGGGTGTCTGGATCAAAAGTTACTGTGTATTGATATATATGTGTAAATATTTTTATTTTTAATGAGTTGGAGCTTTTAGTAATCTCAGAAAGGAGAGAACCTGTGCCAAACCACTTGTTCTGAAGAATCCTGAAGGCGTATAAAGCCCTCTCAACTTGCACTAACTGCAACTGCATTTTCAGATGTCACAGTGCCCTGCAAATCAAAACTACTGAAAACTTCTTTTACAGTTACAAAAGTGAATTTTCTAACAAGTCTTTTCTCTATCCTTCATATCACAGTCACCCAAAAAACATAAGTCTGCGGAGAATTCCTGTAATACACACTGTCCCCCAAAATTCCAGAGGATTTTGGGCAGTCTCCTTATTTTGCCATGTTCCCTCTCGGACAGAATAGGCCTCCACAGGTGTCTTCTCCCTATTGTTATGCAGCAACACTTTTCCATTTGTCCAAATTCCCCTGTATATTTTGATGTGACACATTAGAGTGCAGGTGATTCCTACAGTTATTCTGATTACAAACAAAAGGCAGTGTCAGAAGAGTCTTTATAGGCCAATAGCAACGAGAGAGTTGCATTTACAGGAAACAAAACATGCTCTGAATTTTGGTTCAACCTTCTGTCTGCTCTCCATCAAGGTAAGAAGCTGAAAGTGCTTCTGGTGAGAACAGATTTTTTCAAAGGAAAAAAAAAAAATCTTTTTTTCTCATGTTGTCAGATATGGCCTGAGTGTTTTCAAATTATGTCCCTTTGCTATGAAAACAGGAGCTCTGAAATTGTATTTATTTACTGGAAAATGTAATGTTCATTAATTTCCTACATCTTTACTGTCTTTTCCAGGCATACTTTATTAGCTTTTATGCATGTTAACCAATTTAAAAGAGAAGTTGTGAAACATAGGATAGGAAATATTATAATTAAAAGTTTGTGATGACAACTCTGACACACTGAAAACTTGAAGAATTAAGGTGTTAAAAATCATAACACTTGGAGCTATTCAGCAAAACTTTCAAGATCAACAACTCTACTTTATAAAACCTTTAAGTGTTTATTAACTTAAGTAGATTTCATAGAATTTCTTTGATCGCATTTTTTACAATAAAGCTATTGCAAAGCATGCATCCTAATTGTTTATTTACACAATATTAATATTCAGGCAGAAGGATCATGGAAGCACAGTTAATTAAATACAAATTAATGTGGTGGAATATTTAATTATCTATTCTACACCTCACAACTAATGATTATGTAAATGCCTTGCATTTAATCTTGTTCCCAGGAAATTAACTTAATGGCCTTCAACAAATGAACATTTTGTATGCATTGCAGGACACTTTATCTAAATTTTAACAGCATGGTATTAGTTTCAGATAATAACATGATTACACAATTTAAAATGTAAATGTATACAATCCTTTTGTTTTCTTGATTTTACTTCAGAACTCAGAGTGGAATATAGGACTCCTTATAGGATTGTAGCTCTGAGGTTCAGAGGGTTAAGTTTTGGCCAACACCAATTTCTCCAGCTTTACTTTCAGCACATTTGCAGGACTCTCTGTCACTCAAACACCCAACCTGCTCCTGGAGAGGGGAACGGGCATTCTGGCTATCCCAGCCCCAGACCATGAACCAGAGGGACACAGAAGGTACAGGAAAATATACTTGCTATACCACAGAGCTCCTGCTAAATTACCCAGAGCCAGGCCCAGTAATGAACATTGAAAGTTATCCATAGCAGAGACTTTGCTCTATTGATTGCAGAAAAAGTCTGTACCTCTCTGTTAAAAAAAAAAAAAAAAAAAAGGAGGGTCTATGTTTCTGGTAGATAGCTAAAGGAGTATTTACATAGAAAATCTTCCTTAAAAAAAACCACTTTAACAGGTACATATAGAAAAAGTAACAGTGCAAGGCCGTCCTTTCTTCTTCCAGACTTTTTTTACTTTTAGAGATATTAGGAACTCCTACATGCTTTAACCTTGGATTCCGGAATGCTTTGGAGTGATCTCAAAATGAGATTATGTAATTACAAGAAGTATCCTTAACTTTCACTAAAGTACATACCAGATACAGTGCCTGGGAAAAAAAAGATCTCTTGTTACTAACCAGTATAATTAATATTCTCTCCAAACCAGGATTAATGCTTCTCAGACAGAGGAGAGAGAGGGTTATTAGGGTCTTATGCACAGCCTAAAAAGGGATTACTGATTATTACTTATTTGTCTGTAGGCCTGGGCATGCCTATGCAGACTGTCAAACACTGCCTATTCCTGTTACTTTTGCTTTTGCAGAACAATTACAGCTGGAAAAACCTGAAGTCTTATTCAAATTCAGTGGAAGCCAATGGGAAATGATCAGAAATCAAGCCAAAGGAATAACAATGAGATGTCACAGTGTGTTTTATAGCTTCAGAGCATTCTACGTATTCTACAAAGGCAACACAACACTGAGTTGTACAGCCAGAGAGATTTTACCAAGTGAAGGTAAGTGGTGCTTAGGAAAAAAAAAAATTAGAAACTATTCAAAGAATAGTTTCAGTCAAAAGTGTAAAATGAAAGTTTTCAGAATTTATTATGTCATTTTGGTATTATTTAAATTAAGAGTTTCCTTTGTGAAACAAGGAAGAACAAGAAGGCTTAAGAAGATAGAATCTCTGTTTCATTTATAAAGAATGAGAGAAAAAGAAATCCCTAGCTCTGGCCAGGTACACTCATATGAATTATACATTTGCTTATCCATAGTGCTGCACTTGCTAATCATCACTGTAATTGCACTCAGGAAAAAGGGAATGGAAATTTCACAGAAAAGAAATCTTTGAGTCATTTACCCATCCTGAATTAAAGAGGAATATATATTAGTTTTAAGATATTCAGCTTAAAAATAAAACCAGCACTAGGAGGCTCAATTTTAAAGAAGAAATTCTACCCAAAAGTCTATTTTGCTCTGGATTTCTAACCTGGGATGTACGTGTTGAGTAAATCTTGTGGTGTATCTGAGCAGGTTAATTCTGACAGCCCTTGGTGGGGTCTCAGAAGATCAGGAGTAGCAGAACCAGTGTCTGAGCAATGAAGGGGCAGCTGCACTCCTGGCTGGACCTTGGGCACAGTTGCCTTCATTATACTGGAAGAGAGAGGCAAGGGACAGCCTCTGCAATGCCCCAGATCTCAGCTGGACTGGAAATTGAGTGAGATTTAGCACTAGTTGGAGTGTTATCTACCACAGAGCTGCAGCCAGGCAGCCACTTCACAAGCAGAAGGTGTGGTCATGGTCCTTCTGGAATCCACTGCTTCATTTCACACATTCGTGTATCTGATCACAAGGTCCCTTGAGAATATGAAAGGAAGCAAAGGAAGCAAAGGAAATAAAATAGGAAAAGGAAAGAACTGCACTTACCTACTAGTATAAGTTATATAATATTGTTTTGGTTTGACTCTTGGCAAAATGCCAACTGCCTCCCAATGCAACACAGTTTCAGTTAAAAGAAGTGAGGGGAAAAAACCTTAAAACTGAAACTGGTATATATACATATATTTACACAAATTTACAGCATATATATATAAAAATACAAAAGACAAACCAAAAATGACTTATTGAAACCCCCCTCTCAACAACACATGGGTTCCACCACCCAGAATCCCAGAGAAATCACACGCCAAAGAGAGGGAAAGAGCAACCCAAACAAAACAAAAGTATTTTCCTTCCCTAAAAGCAAAACTTCTGTGGCTATCTTGGCACAGGAGTGGTGAGGCCTAATCTTCCTGAGCTGCAGGAGCAAGGTGCTCTCAGCATGGCCAAAGGGAGAAGAGAGAGAGCACGCTGGGAGCTACTCTTTGATTTATAGACGAGCTGACGTCAGATGGGATGAAATACCTCACTGGTCACTTAAGTCAGCTGATGCTTGTCCCTAACCACATGATCCACAAAATTGGGGCCTAGCTAAAACTAAAACCTTAATCTGAGTTTTTTTGGGGTTTATCAAACCCATCACAAATATATATGCAATTAGGTAACTCAGCACAAAACAAGTCCTTTAAACTCTATGACACTTTGTATCTAAACTCTAGGATGCTCAAGGTATCTTCCCCAGCATTAAAGCACAGTACATGTTGAAATGTTTTGTGCTTTAGATTCATAAGAGGTGCATATTAATTGTCATTCACTCATCATAGCTGTCATCCAGAAATCAGTTGAATAATCACAGTGAAGTTCACCCACAAAAGTGAGCTGATCAAATTAAAATTAATTAGTTGACATCGTATTCTTTGTTTAGTGTGATCTCTTACAGTCATCTTCTGCAGGGTTATATTCATGTCTCTCAAACAGTGTTTTTGCCTCTGCAAAGAAAATGAGTGATATTACCCTTCGTATGAACAGTTCAGAATATGACATGGCGTTTTTTGCATCTCCCATTTATCTTGCTGCTTCCTGCCAATTCACTGAGCGTGAAAATCCTTCAGTTTGCATTTTCTTTCTTGTTGCTTCTTTGTTTTATTTCTCCATTATTAACATTTAGTTTATTCTTTGTCAAGTGAGAAATAGGCAAACCAGGGGTGTAAACCTGCAAGGAGATGGGAAATTCTTGGAGGAGTCAGAGGAAGTTGATTGCACTCAGTAGTTACACAGAACACTCAATACCTTCTCAGGTCATTGTCAGTTGAGAAGGAAAGTTAGTCACAAAGAGTGGAAATAGCTATTTTTACATATTATTTCAAAAGGCCTAATTCAACTCTCATGTAAGTCAATGGGAGATTTTCCACTGAGTTGCATGGAAAGCTCTTAACATTTTCTACCCCTAAGGATTATGCCAGTTAAACAGCTACCTGGACAAACCTACCAAAACCAGTCAAATGAGGATTCCAATAAATACACTGTAGCCTAGTCCCCTTAGAGCAGCCATCTCCACCAGAGAGTATGATAACAGCAGACCATACTGAGCTCAGAGTGATAACAAATGAGATGATCTAAAAACTGGAAGTATTTTAATGGACCTCTGTATAAAATGAGAAGTTTTACCCCGGTATATGATATCAGAACCCTTTACCATGTGTAGAAACCAAAAATACAATGAAAGAATATATACCTCCATACTGTATAAAATACTTGTTAAACTAAGTTGAATCACAATTCGCTGTTTGAAGAGGCTTTAGAAACTTTCCATGCCTCTATTAGACTAATGTATTCTTCAGAACACCACACATTTATGTTGAACATTCCCTCTTCCTTTTTCCTTCATCTCTGCTGTCTTCTCTTTAAAACATGTCTTGATATCCTTTCCCAGGTCTTCATTTCTTAATCCCCTTTTCCAGACCTTCATCCTGCCCTTCTTTTTATATTTATTCAGTGAAAGAAAAAAAAAGAGTGAACTAAGAAAGTAGAAGCTGCTATAAAGTTTTTTTGGGAAGGTATGGGGAGGAGTTCTCGGAGTAGAATGTTGGGGAGGGCCAGTAAGGAGATTAATTAAGACTCTGCAGCCCCTTTCCTGCTTCCAGCCTCCCTCTGAATCAAGATTAGTGTTTGGATTAACACTTTTAGGAGGAATTAATTTCCTCTGACTAAAAGGACACAGGAGAGCGATGCAGTTCCCATCATATGTGGTTATCTTTGACATCTCGGACTAAATGATCCAGCTGTTTTCAGCTAAGTCAGCTAGGGGCTGACTTGGACATCAGACCAGAACTCCCACTGTGCCATCCACACTGAGACTCACTAATAGCTCTGCCTTTAGGTCGAGTGGGCACTTTTCTTTTGCTGACTGACATGGTTTGTGTTCTGCTCTCTCTCCTGCTTACCATTCTTACAGTCTGGGCTCTCTTTTCCTGGCACCGAGCATTTTTAGAAATCAGATTAAATAGGATTTAGCCCAGAATCACCAACATCACTTCTTCAAACAGTTCAGCTTCACAGTCATAAAATAGCAACTACTCCTTGGATTATGGCAGCATATTCTTGAGCCCATGTAATCTTAAAACATACATTGTAGGGCTCTAATTTTCAATGACTGTCAGGCACCTGTTTATATTTATGTGGTGTGTTGACATTTCAGATGTCCTGCAAAGACTTTCACATTGATTTGGACAGAACAGCTCGCAATTTAAAAAACTTAGTTTGTGAAAAATCATTGCAGCATGTTCCCACTGCAATTTGCAGGTGGGAGGCAAACATAATTCTCTATTGCCCATAGACTTTTTTATTTTTATGAATAAAACAAAACTCAGACCATTCAAAAGCATTCAGCCTTTGTGTCAATCCAGTCCTGTTGGAAACATTGGTAAACACCAAGAGTTTTTAAAGCAGCAGAGTTAGGTCAGTGCTGAGCACCTTTGCAGATCTCTATTAAACCAGCAGCTCAGCCTCTGCATAATAAAAGAACCATAGCATCAAATTTCAGAGCTGATGGCCTTTCTATCCTCTGTGCCTTTTTTTCATGTTATGAAACAGTTGCATAAAGAAAAGACCACTGAAGTGGAAAAAAAACTGTTGAATATTTGTACATTTTTGCTGCTACTAGGTTTTCCCTTTTCATTTCTTTATTACTTGAGAAACAACTGTAATACTTGAGCAGTCAGTGAGTTCACTTTATTAACAGTTCAAACATAATGTGAAGCCAATATATTTAATGTTAGTTGCAAACCTTCTGCAAGCTGCATTTTGCTCACTTAATTAGGTAAACTACATTGTTTTACTCTTACAGGTTCCTCTTTTTAATATGAAAGCAATAAAAGCACCATAGGGTGCATTGTATTTTAAAAAATGCATTAGACTATATACTTTTCTATGAATTGTAAATTGTTTAGAAATTTTTTCACCTTCACTGTTCTTACAATTCACAATAAAATACGTGATCCCTAATGCAACCTTTTCAAAAAGTGACTGCACCCAGCCTGTAACTAATTAATTATGAACATAATCTGTCCTGGTGACAGTTATTTTTTAACTAAGCTTTATAATGCAAATCATGGCATTTACATTTCTATTCAAGGGATGTCTACATTTAAACTCTCACACAGGATATTTCCTAAGAATCAATTCACTACTTTCTCTTCTCTTTTTTTTTTTTTCCCCCACCTTCTACTCTCTCCTTTGCAGTTCTCATTTTCTTTTGAAATGGAACAAAACATCGTTAATTTTGCTGAAGCCATTCTTCTCTTCATGGTATTTTCCTCCTTTACTCTCATTGCAGACTGAGTAGATCAAGCTATTGAATGTAAAGCCAGAAAACATTTCACTATACATGAAATGAAGGAAGATCATGCTGGGACAGTCACCTTCAACATCATGCTTTCAGTCTAAATTTACAGTAATAGACTCATACTCGGAGAACGCTTGCTGTGTTTGTTTGCAAACTAGTATGCAGTACTTACAAGTCTGTGGTTTTATTGACATATTCCTTTCCTTTCCTGTGGTTTTTAATTGAAACCCCCACTGCTCAGCCGAGCTCCTGGAAGTCAGAGAACAGAAGTTTTGCGTTTAGTTTAGCATTTAGACAAGATGAACACATACAGCAGAGTTCTGCTGGTCCATTACGAAATGCATAGTTCAGGGCTGTTGGAGTTTTTGTTTTGATTAAGACTCATGATATGTGTGTGGAATTAACACTATGAGATCAAATCACAGAGTCACAGAACCACAGAATCCAAGAATATGCCAAGTTGGAAGGGACCCACAAGGATCATCAAGTCCAACTCCTGGCCCTGCACAAGAGCATCCCCAAGAGCCACACTTTGTGCCTGAGACCATCATCCAGACACTTCTTGAGTTCTGCCAACCTTGGGGCTGTGCCCACTGCCCCGGAGAGCCTGTTCAGTGCCAGACCACCCTCTAGGGGAAGAACCTTTTCCTGAGACCCAACCTAACCCTTCCCTGGTACAAGTTCAGACCATTCCCTCAGGTCGCGTCACTGGTCACAACAGAGAAGAGATCAGTGCCTTCCCCTCCTCCTCCTCTCAAATGAATGAGGAAGAAAATGTCTTAATGTATAGACCAACACTGAAAATAAGTAATTTTAATATCACTAGAAATATTTTCTAGAAGGTGTTTGCTTCCTGCTGCTGCATATACAATGCTGGCTGTGTGTCCAGCCTGAGTGTTCAGTACACAGCCCTTTGAGCTGTGACTTGGCCAGCCAAGTGTATGTTTTCATTCTGATCACTCTGGATGAGCTGAGAGGGAACCAAGAGTAGCCCTGTGTATTGTAAGGAAGGTATTATTTTGTTAAAAATTTGCAGTGTTCTTCACCAACATTGAAATAATACCACTTTAGGTACAGAGTTAAAAAAAACATGTGCAAAACTGATGTGAACTGATAAACAGAAGTCACATAAATCTAAAGTCACATTTCTGGGCTCAGACGTACCACCTGAGTTAGAATTCTGATGACTTATACTTTTGTCTTATGTTATAAGTTAAAATCAATTGAAAACATTTATGACCCAAGGGAATGGCATGAAGCTGTGTCAGGGAATATTTAGGCTGGATCTCAGGGAAAGGTTCTTCCCCCAGAGGGTGGTGGGCACTGACCAGGCTCCCCAGGGCAGTGGGCACAGCCCCAAGGCTGCCAGAGCTGCAGGAGGGTTTGGGCAATGGGACAGGGACAGGGTGGGATTGTGGGGGTGTCTGTGCAGGGCCTGGAGTTGGACTAGATGATTCTTACAGCTCAGGATATGATTTTGTGATTACCATTACAGCTTTCCTTTAGCTAAAAGAGCAAGGCAATACCAATAACACACAACTACATCCAAAAAAGGCAACTAATGTCCACTAATAATGATTTAAACCACTTGTGACTCCTGAGGACATTCTGAACATGTGGCTTGTCCTTTAAGTAGCTCCACTGCAAAACCTGGGTGTGATGAAGCAGATCTGTCAGCTGCAGGTACAGTTTCTACTGCCAGTGACAAAGCAAGCATGTATTATTATTGTTGTACTGCAGAAGCCATGAACTTCTTCAGCTGTTATTATACACACAGTCTTGTCATTCTAACAAGGGCAGCCTGGATACCCTTTAATGAATTTCTTACTGCTCTGTATAATTAAATCAACATCTTCCTGTGCCTTATATGTTAACCAAAACCACCTCTTTCCATCCAGACAATACATACTTTCAGTGGACTATTTGTTCCTGTGCTAAAATACATCTAATTTTTTCCTATGATGAAATGAATGGATCTGTTTACTTGTATTCCAATAAAAATTAAACCAACTTGCCTTGGATGCAGATGGGAAATAGACTCTTTCAAGTATTCCTCCTGCTGCATTAACACCCTTCAACCAAGTAGCCAGCAGTCTTTGCAGCACAGAAGTTGTGCATGAAAAAATCCCAACCACCACCAGCATTTGTCAAATAAATGTTTGTTAATGAATAACATAAAAGAGCCCATGTTCCTCAGTTGTAAATAAGAGAGAACAGAGAAGTGTGAAAAGAACTTTGCTAGAGAAACAATGAAATATTAATAAACTTGTGTGGGAAGCCTCGCTAGGTGAGGAATTAGACAAATACATCACTTGCTTTCTTCATCCTCCCACAGGACCATGCCTACATGAATTGGTATTGACCTATGAGGTAAGAAACACACACAAAAGGAATCCATAACAAATAACCCACAATTTTAGAGTCCAGTTCATGGCACAGACCACTGCACAGTTAAGGAGCTTATGTGCATAGTAACCTGACAGTGAAAAACCTCCTGTTTGTTCTATGTAGAGCCTGGAAATCACATACACTCTATCCTGATAAACATTAATATTCCTTTCTTTCTTTTGTTCTCATACTTTTAATCATAACTGTAGAACTGACATGCCTAGATATGAAAATAATTAAAGCATTATATTAAAACTGTCCAAAGATACTCAAAATATCTGGACATTTAAACAACTCCATTGGTAAAATGCTGGGTTTTTCCCTATTAAGCATATGACCAAATATGTATTTACTGCATGAATGCTGTGGGGTGCACATGTGCTCTGAACCCTTTTACTGGACAGAACATTAAAATATCTGAGGAGAAATTATTGATTATTTGGGTGAAAAGCATCCTCTTTAGGAGGATTAGTCATTGCAGCCTATAGGATTAGGCTCACTGTTCACTTGTTACTGCTAAATATTGACCCTTAAAAGGAGATCACAAAGATAACCAGGTTCTTTTAGTTTTCTACACATCAAAGCTGGAAGGTATAAAATTACTATCTTGTTTGAAGCTCTTTCAAACTGAAATGGTAAACCATTGATTTTATGACTGGGATGCCAGAATATTTAAGAATTTGCAAAAATCCCTGTCAATGTTGCTCATTATGCAAGAAATAAACTATAACAAAATGACACTGTAAGACAGTGTGCCGCTCCATTGAGGGATAAGTGGGAAACTGTTGCCAAAAGTCCATTGAAATTCCAATGTGTGAAGGACTGCCAGCTGGCTGTCCACAGCAGAATAAGACAAAAAACCCTGTATTTTCTGCCTATCACTAGAAAAGCAGCCATTTGGCTTAAGCCCATCCAAAGTGAAATACCCACCTGGGAGACAGTTCCCATTGGTCCCTGAAAGGGTTAAGGAAGGTGCGCAAAAAGTAAAACAGCTCTTAGGTAATTATTACAGGAAGGAGCTTCTTTGACTGAAGAGGAGCAAGGAGAAAAAAATCTCTTATTGCACTATCGTAAATAAGTGACAGGAAGGTACATGCTGGCCAATAGGGTCTGAAAGACAGCAAATGGAATAAAGAACTATTTTTCAGACTCCAATGCTTGTGTTCTGGTGCATTTGCTGAATTGTTGCTTTATTATACAGAAAAAAGCTTATTGTTAGCTAGATGCTGCCCCAATTAACCTACATCTGTTTTAAAGGCATATTTTTTCCGCTGTGTTTTTCACACAGTTTCCACAAACACTTTGTAAAGGAGAAGTTAGATTATCCTCCTTCAAATGAGTAGAGGAGACTGAGGGAAGACCCCATAATCTGCTACAAATTCCTCAGGAGGGGCAGGAACAGATCTCAGCTCTCTGTGAGCAGTGACAGTACCCAGGGAATGGCTGGAGCTGTGCCAGGGCAGGGTAAGATTGAATATCAGGAAAAGGTTCTCCTCCAGAGGGTGGTGGGCACTGACCAGGTTCTCCAGGGCAATGGGCACAGCCCCAAGGCTGCCAGAGCTCCAGGAGCATTTGAACAATGGACAGGGACAAGGTGGGATTGTTGGGGTGTCTGTGCAGGGCCTGGAGCTGGACTGGATGGTCCTTGTGCATCCCTTCCAGCTCAGGATATTCTATGATTCTAATGTGGAAACTATGGGAACCCAGAAACTGCAGGCTGCTGAGGCACCATGGGCTGGTGTTGCAGGTTTGCTCCCTGCCACATATTCAGGAATGTCAGAGCACCTGCAAACCCTGATATTACTGTTCCTGCAAGTTCTCACAGGAAGTTTGTTACTGGCATAAAAATAGTCCCTTCCCTCCCCTGCCTTGTTGCTTTTGGGTTGCATGAAGAGACCAATGACATTAACAACCAACCACCTTGGTCACCCTGTTCTCCTGCCACTCCAAGAGCAGCATAGGCAGGAACTACTAGCATGGAGTTTGCATCTCTCCTGACAAAATGTATAGAGCCACCAAGGGAAAACTGTCACAGTGGAACCACTGACACTGATCTCTGCTCTGTGGTGACCAGGGACAGGACCCAAGGGAATGGTCTGAAGCTGTGTCAGGGTGGTTTAGATTGGATATAAGAAAGAGGGTTGTTGGGCACTGAACGGGCTCCACAGGGCAGTGGTCACAGCACCAAGGGTGACAGAATTCAAGAAGCGTTTGGACAACACTCTCAGGCACAGGGGTGACCTTTGGGTACAGTTCTGTGCAGGGCTAAGGGTTGGACAATATCCAAGGAAGCAGGCTTGTTTGGCAACTTCATGGCTTCTCCTTTCTACCACCTGGGAAAGGGTTTTCATTTCCTTTCCTACTTTCTCTCCTCCCGTATTTAATTTTCCCCAAAAGTAACTTTCACATTTGAAGCCAATGTATGTCATCAGCTACAGTCCCCACCAATAAATCTTTGTGCTTCCCACCCTGTCTCAACATCCTTTCTGCAGCAAGACCTGGAGGTTGTACTGCTGGTTCACAATGGGATGAGAGAATCTTGGATTCAAGATAACATAGAGAAAAGGAGGGCAAGGTCAAGGCAGGGAAAGGGAACAGTCTCCTGTGTCCTTCTGCTTGGCTTTTGTACAGAGGGCAGCAAATTTTACTTACATTTTTGGAAATAGGTCACTGTCAGAGAAAGCCACCACCTTGGCTTTGAACTTCACTAGAGATGAGGAGCCTGAACCACAGTTGTGGGTTCCTAATCCTGGGCAAGTCTCATTTGTAAATGTTTTCCTCTTAAATTATGCCATTGATACATCCCTTGAGGATGGTACCTCACTGAGGGAAGATGCAAACTGAGTTCTGGCCACATCCAGAATGAAGAACTTGCTGTCTTTACAGCTGGCAGAAAACTACAGTGGGAAAGAATTCCATAAACACAGGAAGATAGCTGTCTTTTTGGAAAAATGTGTTGGAAAACTCGAAAATATATCCCTGGATTAAGATATTTTCCATCTTTTTAATGACGTTTGAGCAAAGAAATTTAACCTCTGATGCCACAGCATTCATGACTCTCATATTTGGGCATTAGCTCCAGTCAATTCTTTGAAAATAAGTGACAGCTGAATAAATGACTGATGATAAACTGTAAGTTTGCTCTCATTTTTTTCTGTAATGATGGATTTATCCTCTCCATTTATTTACAATAATTTAAATGCTCTACCTCCCTGCTCTATAATGCAGACTTATTATGTTGTCTCATTATTGTGAAAAAGATCCACACATAAAAAAACCTCCAGTATTTAAATTAAAATGCAACCTAGGATAAAAATATCTATGCTGATGACCTATATTGCAGAGTATATTATTTTTCATTCTCACGTATGGTAAAAGGATTGGAATACCTGATTTATTCTTTATTTAGCATTCAAAAGGAGGCTTATTTGCAAAGTAAGAGGCAAAACTTTCTTAGCTGAATCCTGAAAGATTTTTCACAATGCAACATGTGATGCTAAATGAGGCCCTTTTTCTCTCTGACCTGTACTAGCCATCCTTCATATAGACAAAGATCCTCCCTTCCATCATATAGATCAAACTGAAGGTAGAATACAGTCACTTAGTAAAAATAAACTACACAGTGGTCTAATACATCACCTTTCATGGCTGACAAGGAACAGGTATTCTTAACAAATTTGCATTTAAATCCTCTGCCCATGATAAATGTTATGTTTTTCGTTTATCTTAAAATGGACACATAGTTACCATCATTTAAACTCCAAAATTTGAATCAAGTCATAAAACTGCAACAGGGGATGGGTAGAGGAGTCCCTAGCTCTACTCAAATATCTCAGCTTTCACGGATTGCAGGGAACTTTATGCTGAGCTATACTGGTAGATCTTTTCTATCTATGAGGCTTACAAACATAAATACAAATTAAAAAGGCAATGAAAAAGAATTCTAGTTCTTTACATCTCCCTCTTCAAATCAATCACATCCTTTAATGATGTGTGCAAGGCTGGACGTCTGTATAATCTAATAAAAGATGTTTAAGTTTTGCACTTTGATTACCTAAGCCTTTCCTCAAGACTCATTTTGCTGCACACCTCAGAGCTGATACTGAAGCCCCTGCAGACTCTCACATCTACTCTGGGTGTGTACCTCTGTGCTCTATTCCATGCTTACATGGCATGCTTTGGGTCCTGTACTCTCTAGAGCCAGTTGAGGTTGGCATAAAGCTGGATAAAACCAGCCCGTTTCATGGAAGTTTACCAATATTTTCCTTCCCAGTCAGGAGGTCTCTTCAGGCCAGGGAGACTGTGCAGGAAGTTCTGTCCACTTGTGTTCTGTGTCTCCCCAGGGCTTAGAGTTATCCCAGGTGTTAAGGCCAAGGTCCTGGCCATCCCCTGGCATTTCTCTCCACACCCATTCCTGATCTTCAAGATCCTTGAACTCATTTCCAATACCACTTCTCTTCACAAATACTTCTTTCTGCACTAATTCTGCCTTCCAGAACCTGATCTTCCCAATTTCCATAGTTCATGTGCAGAAGTACAATGGTGTTCAGCCTCCTACTTGACAGTTCTGTGTCATGTGTCTTTATTGGTAAACTGGAAGATTTGGGACACGCCACTTTTGCTTAGTCCAATTGTCATTAAAATTTATAGGCAGCTTATACTGGTTGCAGCCAGCAAGGAGCAGACTCCTGCTTGAAAGTTCTGAGGTTGAATTTAGAATATCTGTTCACATGTGCACATACTCCCAATTATCTGCCAACTGTTAGTGTTCCAAATTTAAGCTGGTTTTTTGGGGGGGGTTTTGTGGTTTGTTTTTTTTTTTTTTTTTTGTCTACAATATATCGTTACTCTATTTCTTCCCTTCCATTTCACTTTCAAATTGTGACGTTGATGGCAGCCTACTTTTGAACTACTTCACTGCTTTATTAGACAACTCACAAATTCCCAACTCCCTATCCCAGATTTAATAATTAATAAATTACTAATATCCACCTAATATAATGCCGTTTACTTGAAATGTTTAATACTTCACCTGTCAGGTCCAACGCTAATTGACTGTAGGTGCCCTGAGGGGAACAAATGGCATAATCTTGACTTTAACATACCTGGGGCCAACACTATGCCTTAAAATCTAAACAACTTCAGGAGGGTGCCTTATCTGTGCATCCCCTGGCAGCAGCAGTTGTTCAACCCCAGCAGAGCTCATGCTGTGAACACCAGCTCTGAATTGCTGGACTCCTTCAGGGAGATTCGTGCCACAGCACAGCCCCTGGACAACTCCTTTTGTGTATCTAACTTCAGCTAGGACAGATCCTGCCCTAAAAGTGAGGGAACCCCCTTTCAGCTTTGTGGAAGCTGTTGCCCGATGATATAAACATCACTAAGTCTCGATTTTAAAATGTTAATTTATCTTTCGAAATTACCACACTCACATATGGCTCATAATTGCAGTATCATGGAGTGTCAATTGAGCAAAACAGATGTATTTTTCAAAAAACTGTGACACTGTTTGCAAAAGCACTCTATTCTCCATGGGTGCACATGCTGCTTCTACCTTCTGCTCCAGTACCTACATATTGATACTGCTCAACTAAATGCAGATTTTCTGCTTCAAGTATATACAACATTAACATTCAGGGCAGCAAATCAATCTGAGAGTATTTAGATGTGGATAATGCTGAAAAAATTAGTGAGAGTAAATGCTCGTGCATGAAGTAACAGACCAGGATTTGCTATAGAACTCACAAGAAACCTAAATCAGGATATTCTGATATATTAGATTATTCATAAATTAGGAAAAAAAGTAATGAAGTATTAAATAGCTCAAGGTATAGTAGTTAAGAATGACAACTTTGGTAAATTAAAACCCATTATTTTTTAAATTTGTGACTTCACAGGGCACTTCTCTGGTAGCTGGTATGAAGTGCAGAATTGCTCTGAAACTACTCCATTGACCTTAACAAGCTGTAAATTTGGGCCCAATGAGGTCCTTGTCTAAGATACATTTTCTTGCCTAATCCTACCTGAAAGGTGCTGTGAGTTCTTCATAAAATCATCTTGAAACTCTGGTCCCATCTTCCTGTTTGGAAAAGGCTTTGCTATACATTAGCTGTTGGACATCACTTGGGCACTGCTATTCCAACTAGGATTTGCTTTGCTACAGAGTCTCATTACTATGTGCATACCATTTTAGACTGAGGAAACTTCAAGGAAATCAGAATTATTTAGTGCATTTCAACTCACAGAGCAGGAACTTCATTTCTGGAAGGTGTTTCATTAAGTCTTACACTGCCTTCTAGATTCACATTGCTTTTTTCTGCATAGCTTGGGTTTCAGGCAGCTTTCTGCCTGTTTTCCTTCTTTTCTGAAGGAAGAGTTTATCTTTCAGAAGGATAAACACATTTTGTCTCTGTTTTGGTTATTGGGGTTTTTTTAATATGAATATTAGCTTTAAGAAAAGGCATGTTTGTAAATTCTATTGTTAAAGAAATTGACTGCATGATAGTTTTACCTCTGTGATGTGAAAAGATATCCATTTTCAAAAACTGCAGAAAAAAACAAAAAATCCATTGTAAATACTGTTACGTTAAACTAATTTCTCTCATTCTTAATTATCATTCTTAATTGTTTGCTGTGCAACTGGTCATAGTGTTCAGTAAATCAAAAGCAGTCTCATGCAGTTCCTTTTTGATCTTTATTACTTTAAAGTTTAGCTCTCCAGTAGTTCAGAATGAGTTTTTCATTGCATTTCTGTCTATCTTCATGTATTTTCTTGCAGCAGAATTTATAGCAGTATCTTCTTCATATAAAGAAGAAATCTCAAAGTGATGGATGCAGAAGTACTTCTGAAACAGTGAGATTTACTGCTGTGATCTTGGAGTTCTTTTGTATGCAGTGCTCCCATGGGAGTTAGATGAAGTGAGAGTGGGGCCTGAACCCTGATGCACAAGCAAGAGGTTCTTACCTGATACAAGCTGAAATAATAAGAAATAATAATCACACACATAAAAACAAGCACAATGGTTTTTCTTTTACAAGAATATATTTCTGATAAATATCAGTATTTGAAATATCTAGCAGCACTCTTTCTCCTTACTTGGTATGTTGACTCCTTAACATTTTCCCTTTTGGCTTTTTTGACACATTTTTTGTTGTGACTCCTCCTGATGTAAATGATACTTAATTCCATGAGAACAGGGTGAAAACAGGGTTCAGTTCCCTTCTGAGTCACCAAGTTCTTTATAGAATTGGGTCTATTATCCCTGCACCAACCCAGACCAACCTCTGCCTTGCTATGGGCATTGATGGAGCACTATTCTGAGACACTGGAGACTGCTGTTGTACTCCTGAATGTGTTTAGGGAAGTTCATACCTTTCTCGGGGCCTATTTTTCTCTAATGTAGGTGTAATAATACCAGCTTTCTCCCTAAGCATTTGCAAAATACAATACAATGTGGGTAGTGTTATTATTATAATATAATTTCACTTACAACTTCAGTAACATATATTTAACTCCTTTTAATCTACAAAAAACCACCAAATCAGATGTGGATTCAGCAGTGCCCAATATATAAAGACAGGGTGAAAACACCATCACTGTCAGGAACAAGGTTCTGCCACTCACAGCTGTACTTCAAAACGCAACATTATTGTGTCTGAGAGTCTGATTTTCCACGGTGGAATATCAGCAATGCAGATAAGACTCTATATCGGTATCTTTTATAGTTTATGCCACTAAGAGATCTGGGACACAATTACAGATTTTTATTCTCTCAGTCCTACCAGATATGAAATTGTGAACCTGCTCAAAATGTCACCATTGGAAACAAAAGGCAAAACTGATTTCTTTTACTGTGTAATGTGTTACTATCCACTGTGTGGCTCAATTCAATTTTTACAGGGCTTCCTTATGAGGTGCAAGAAACTGATTTATGAGTCCACATTAAAGACTCCTTCACTCTTGAGATTCTGGTTAAATATTATATGATATGACACAAGTATATTGAAAAATAGAGTTTCAGCTTCTTATTATGGGTTTTGCTTGCTACCCTTGCAGCACGTTCATTTCAGATTGTGCAGAATGTCCTACATTTCTATTTTTTATGTATCTCTGGTAAATGTGAGAGTTCAATTTGATACACAGCAATATATTCTCTCTCAAACAAAACTTTCCAGATAAGGTCCTAGGAAAAGTCTTCATCTTCTGGAAATGCCTCATGTATTACTATGGGCAAGTAGAACTGAATATTTTATCTCATGTTATTATTATGGATGAAACTTTGATTCTGGATGTTTTTCTATGAGATGAAAATATGTGATACCACATTCCAGACAGATTCAGTGTTACACAGCTACAATCAGGTTTACACATGATTACTTGGATCTGTATCTCAAAATCTGTTTGAGTAACAGAAAAGCTTGTTTTATTTTTGCCTCATAGTGTTTATAAACAGCACAGATTGTTCCTAGCCCTTCCACGGCCACAAAAATGCATTATAGCACTGTTCACATTCCATCTCTGGCTCTAGGGAGGTTTTGAAGGAAAGCACACAGTATTTAACCACTGCTCTTGAGAAGTAACCAGCAGGCGTTGAGCCTGAGGAAAAGTTGAGGAGAGAATCAGAGTCACTGAATGGTTTGGGTTGGAAGCGACTTTACAGACTGTCTCATTCCACTCCCTGCCATGGGCAGGGACACCTTCCACTATTCCAGGTTGCTCCAAGTCCCATTCAACCTGGCCTTGGACACTTCCAGGGATGGGGCAGCCACAGCTTCTCTGCCCAACCTGCGCCACAGCCTGCCCACCCTCACAGGGAAGGATTTCTTCCTAATATCTGATCTAACCGTGCCCTCTGTCAGTGTGAGGCCATTCCCCCTTGTCCTGTCATTCCAGGCCCTTGCCAATAGTCTTTCTCCAACTTTCTTGCAGGTTCCCTTCAGGCACTACAAGGCCACGATGAGGTCACCCCAAAGCTTCTCTTCTCCAGGCTGAACAATCCCAGCTCTCCCAGCAGAGCTGCTCCATCCTCTGACCATCCTGGTGCCTCCTCTGGACTCTCTCCAGCAGCTCCATGTCCTTCCTGTGCTGGCCCCCAGAGCTGGAGGCAGCTCTGCAGGTGGGGTCTCATGAGAAGGAGGGGACACGGAATGAGAGAAGTCAAAGTTTTTTACTGCGCTATACCATCAACCAGACTAAGTACATGGGAGAGCAGTGATGAGGTCAGGAGGGTGAGTTACATGAGGAAAAGAAGTGATGTAGCTTTGAGAATCATCTGTACCTAGAATTCATCCCTACACGGCACAGGATACCACACATCACCTTAATACAAGACTAAAATGAGAGAAAGTTCACATTGCAGAGTCATCTCTCAAGGTTGTAAAGATACATCCACAGAAGAGATGGATGTGCTCAAGGAAGCACCTGATGCCAATTTCAGAAGGGTATATGACAGATATATGAAACAGCAACTCTGCTTACAGTAGCCATGAAAAGTCATATAGGCTGCTGGGAATAATTAATAAAGGAACTGGAACCTCAGAAGTGAATTATCCTATCCCTATACATGGGATGTATTCATATCTTATTATATGCAATGTTCATATCTCAGAAATGGGTAAAATAGACCTAGTAAAGATTAATAGTGTTGTCAGAGATAGGGAACAGAAACTCTGGTGAGGGAGGCTGAGCAAACCGGGGTTCACACCCTTGGAAAAGACCATGAATTGCAACAAAGAAGTTAAGTAAGGACTGCTGACTAGTTGTTACAACAAAAAACTGATAATGCAGGAGGTTTAAGGAAGGAAAAAATACCTTTGCCTACAATGCAAAATTCATGCTGTACCATGAGGTGCTATGCATGGAAGAACTGAAATGGGTTCAAAGAATAGATCTGCAAGTGGCATGTAATAGTATGTTTAAATATAGCCATTGATATGATTATCATGACGCAATTCTTGCCTCAGAATGTCTTTAAAGAGTATTTGTCCAGAAGCTGGGAGCTTGTATCTGGGAAAACAGTAATATATTCCTACCCCATCCCTCAGTGTTATAAGAAATATCCCTTTTGCCTGAGTCGGGCTTGATCTTCTGCTGTCCATCATTATTGTATGAATCTCCACAGCACTGGCAACCTGTTTCTTATTTTTTTTAAATTTTTTTTAGCTTTCATAATTTTTTTGTCATAGTCAATTGCAAACACATTCATGGCATGTTAGAGTTAAATCACAAGTGTTCTTAATTTAAAAATTATTAGCATACTACATAATTAATTAGACTTTTACACTTCAGTGAGTTTTGGTTCCCCAAAGAAAATTGACCATAGAGAATATAATTTGATTTAACTTTTTGTCAAGGTTTAATCTACCTGAAACACTGTTATATTTCAGGGGAAGTATAAATGGCTTAGATCTTGTCAGAATTTCTTCAGTGGGAGCAACATTTATTTATTTGAATGTTAAAATAAAAATAAGTAATTTTAAAAGTCTGTTTTATATCTTTCAATTTAAACAAAAATATTATATTTATAGAGAGATATAAAACCAGGGAATACATTCAGGCAGTATCCAAGATATGTGTGTTGTCAGTATGTGAAAGTTGTGACAGAAGTGGTATTTCTACCAGCGATAATTAAACACTTAAAATACAAAATTCAATTGAATAGGTGAGAGGAGTAAAGAAAATAAATGCTTTAAGAACTGCTAAGTACGGTAAGTGCTTAAACCTACTAAGGGTATTTAACGGCTGGAATTGTCCATTTAACATCAGGTTTTTGAGGAGTCTGTGCAGCTGACAATTGATGTTTCCTGTTCAAATGGAAACACCACACTGGTGAGAAGAACTAACAGCAAAAATCTCCTGAGTCTCTGCTATTACAGACTTGGAGTAGCTGTAGTGAGCTCTCCCTTACCCATGATAACCGGAGACTGAGAAGCCCAGATAATTCAAAAATTCTTATCCTTTTCTACTTCTAGGTTTGAAATGCCTCTAAAATGTTTTTTTTTTTAATTGTACTCCCAATTATTTTCACTTTCAAATGCAGTTACATAGATAACACCAGGGACACACGCAGGAATGTTCCATAACTTAAAGCAATCTACACACGTTCATGTTATGCCAAGCTAGAGCTGACCAGGTTCTCTCAAACCAAGATGAACTAGATGAAGTAGTGCAGAAACATTTGGAAGGTCCCTGCAGAGCAGCCTTGGGCTGTGAGGATGCTGATCTGGGCTAATCAGCCCTTCCAGACAAACTCCCACTCTGTGCAGAACTGATCTGGGTGTCCTTGCACTGCTGTTCCACATGACTGAGCATCCCGTTTTGTAAAACAGGGACTTAACACTTCCTTCACTGCAAAAACTTTTCAGGCAAAGCGCATCAGGAAAGCAAAAGCCTGATTTTCTCTTATTCCATGACCTGTCCAACTAGATAACATGAATGGATGGATTAAAATCCCATCTCGTGTACACTGAATGCCAGATGACAAAAAACGGGCACAGGTTGCCCAGAGAAGCTGTAGATGCCTCACCCCTGAAACATTCAAGGTCAGATTGGATGGGGCTCTGCCCATGGCAGGGGGGTGCACTAAATGCCTTTTAAAAGCCTTTCCCAACTCAAACTATTCTCTGATTCCATGAAGCAATGAAGAAAAGCTTTATCCAGGAGCAGGGCTGTATGGATCATGGTCACACAGCTGGCACACAATGACTCATGAAGGAGCAGAGATCCTGCTCACTGCCCCCGTTATCTCGTGTGCACTGTCAATCTTTGGCAGAACTTCCAGGCCTTTCCTACTTTTGTTCTCTTCTTTTGCTTTGGGATTAATGATTTTTTTTCAACTGCAACAAGCTTCAGAGCACTTGAGGAGTATGTGCAGCCAACAGAGATGGATTTTTATATAAGTAGTTGGAGGAAAGCCCTAAAAATACTAATAAAAGAGTTCCAGTCTTTGATGCTACAAAGACTGAATAGCAAAACATCACCCCCAAATGTTTGGATGGGATAAACTATTCATTTTGTGAATGTAAGGCAATTCATAGTCCTCATCTGGGGTGATTAAATCTGAGAAGGATTCTATAATTAACTCATTCTATGCAAGGTATTTTTTTAAATAAAAAATGCAGGTAAACTGCATTTTTTCACAACTGCAGCAAATAAACAAAAATATTTCTATGTTATAATACACTTTAAAACCATTTTGCCCCTAGAGGACCTTTCATTCCAAATGAACAGTTTGTTGTTAATTCTGTTTTGCATCCTGCCATAAGGAAGCTTAGGAAGAGAGAAACATTCTATATTCCCAAATATGTAGACAAAGCATTGTCTTCTCCCATGACCATAACTCGCTGTAGCCTAGTTTATCTTAATCTGACTGGAATGAAAAATTTCTCAGAGGAGGAACCAAATATATAATTTGAATAGAGATTGTTAAACAGCAAATGCATTCCAAAATCAACTTTTCTGTCTTAGATTTAATAGTATTTTTTAAATGTTATTCAACACAAAATGCGCAGAATTGGCTTCTATAGCAGTGACCAGGAAAAATGGTATTTTTTTAGGAGATAAAAGCTGACCAGTGAGCTAAAGTGCATTCTCTGCCTTTTCTTTTCCCCTTCTGTTTTATTTCTTGATGTGCTTTTTCATAGAGTGGAACATCCTCAATAAACAGGCAGTGAGTTCTCCCTCCTCCTGTTTCCTCTTTCTCCATATACTAGTTTGAGAACTCTTGGGATCTGAGAAGGTATTTGCTGTATAAAACCACTGGTGTAGAAAAGGGGTGAATTTTGGATGTCTAACACATATTTCAAAATACCAGTGATACCTCTTAAAAACACTTAAAAAACCTGCCCTGGAAATCCTGCTCCAAAGCCTTAAGAGTCAGCAGCAGAGCAAGAAATCTTGCTCTGAGCAAGGTATCTAAGCTCCAAGCTCAGCTTAGGTAGCTCATATTCTCCACTGGCATCCAACTCTCAGCAAATATACTTTCTCTAATAAAATCAGCTCAGACCCTCTGCCTTGCCTTTGCCCCACTCTTCGAGGAGCCAGCCAAAAACTTGCTAAAGGATAATCACACATTTGAGCAGAAAGCCAGATAGGAATTTATTGGCCTATTTTCAGTGACATGCTGCAGCAAAGATTGTAGTAGTATTACAATGTTATTTCAGGTCATGAGTGCTTCAGAATCATTTATTGTTAATAAAAACAATGTGAAAAGTTGTCACTCTGTGTGCTTAGCAGCTTTATAAAGTTAACATTTTGTTCTATCAAAGGCACTTATACAGCAAATGATACTTGTCTACATGGCTGACTAAATCCTACAAAATTTACTCTTTTTAAATCAGAGGAAGCTGGTGTAAAATCTGTAAGACAATGTTTCTTCTTTATTGTAGTCAATATTTAGCTATTTAATTCCATTTTAAAATAAAATGACTTTTCAGTCAGCATGTCAAGCACACACTGAATGTCAGCAACAGTTATTATTGAGGAATTATTAAACATGCAACATGTAGGTTTATCTAAATAATGTGTGGGACAGACATTTGCTCAAATCAGGATGCCAGGCCTGAGCCAAGTGCATGGAAAAGAAATTAAGAAAAATGTAACACATACATATTTACTTTGGTTTTGGTGTTGTTGCTTCACTGGCTGCAAGGCATTTTAGAGGAGTGTCTGATGTCAGCTGGGATAGAGTTAATTTCTTCTCAGGAGCTGGTACAGTGTTGTGTTGTGGATTCAGAAGGGGAATAATTCTGAGCTACCCTTGAGGAACTGGGAAAGTGTGATTTCCATGTGTGTCAGCAGGCAGGGTCTTTGCACCAGATTTCTGTGCACCAGAGGAGTTTTGTACTCCTCACATTTTCCTTTATCAGTGTGTGGGGTCCCGTGTTCAGGGGCAGTGAGGAAGGGGAAATGGAAACCTCTTACGTGCAAGATCCTAAGAGGTGCCATAGGCATAGATGGAGAACACAGCATCACCTTTCCTGTGTGACCCCACACTAGGGGGCTGTCTGTGTTGGCAGGAGACAAATAATGCCATTGTGCCACAGGAATCTATGACCTCAGACTGTAATTCTGCCCATTGCTGTTTGCTTTCAAGCAAAGTTGAATTGTAAATGCTAACAGGAATGGAATCTGTGTGGTGGTAACTTTCACTAGGTTTTAGTCTTTATACATGAGATATCCTCCTAAGGAAGGACATCTCTTGAAGTGGTGTCTTGGATATCACTTTAAATTGTGAAGTTTGCTTCAGAGACAAAGAGAAAAATTCTCTCAGGACTTCGCTTTTCTTTTTTGTTTTTATAAAATAATCTCCAGCCTATGAAAGGCTGGCTTACTAATGCTCATGCTGTATCTTATTTCATCAGAAAGCACTTTGAGCTTCCACAGCTTAATTACAGATCTATCAAAGAATCATAAAAACTAGAGGTGGAAAAGGCCTAGTGCACCACTTAGGTCTGTTAATGCAGGAATTTCTCTAGAGCATATTTATTCTTCATCTGTGTCTCAGGTCCATTTTAAAATGTGCATAGAAGGGTTCCAGTAATGCAGAAGTTCCTCTGGAGTATACTTATTCCTCATTTGTTTCTCAGGCCCCTGTTAAAATGGATGTATATGACTAATGCATTAACTCTGGTGGTGCAGAAACATGCAGGTCAGGGGACTTGCCTTGCCTATTTTGAAATATATATGCAGTTTTAGGTTATTTTGCTGCACGTGTTGTGTCTATTCACCTTCATTGTAATTCCTTTTAATTTATACCACTACTCAGAGCATAAAGTATATATGTATTACTATAAGTAAAGTCTCTCCTCTTTTTTTTTTTAGTAACCTTCATGTGTTTGAAGACGGTTATAACATTTTTCTCACTGAACTAATTGTTCATTAATTAAAAAAAATAGACTAAAATATTTATTCAAAACCCTTCAGAGTGCAAGTGAGCAGAGATGCATGAAAAAGAATGATAGGAGCAGGTACAGAACAAAGTATTATTGAAAACAAGGGAGATGGGCTGAATTCTGCCCTAAGAAGTATCTGGTTTATTGATTATTTCAGTCTATTGGTCTTTCAGAGAAACATTAGTATGTCCAATGATTTGATCATGACAAATGAGATCAAAGATGGTCTAATCAAGAAATAAGTTGTTAAACCAGCATGGAATGTGAAAGCAGTATGTGAAGTCATTTTAATAGACATCAGTTGTCTGGTTTGGGTTATTTCTTTGCTTTCAGTTGCAAGGTTGTTCTACCAAAATGATTTTCCATGAGGCTGGTGACAGTCTCATTTTTCACTATCAAGCAAGTCTGCATTATCAATTACATTCTATCTTATTATAAAGCTGTCTGTTCCTACACTCCACTATGATATTGTTAGGGGGAAATAGCATCATAGAATACTTTGAGCAATGAAAGATTCACTTCCTTAATAACATTTCTATAAATATACATTCAGAATGCAGTATTGTCAAAGGCAAATAGTTTTGAATGATATAATCTGATAGACTTAACGGTGTGTGGGACAGATAAAATACAGATATAATAGGCTCGTCTTCAGCTCCTCTCCAGCCACTTTGACTCCAGCATCCAGAAAACGATGCAGCCTGTGTGGTAAATGACTCCCAGGAAGCACAGGATCCCTACATTTTGGTGGTCCCCAAACACCAAACAGACCCTGAGGGGCTGCTCCAGTTTATATTGTCTCTTAGCCATACTCAGACCTTGATTTAGTCCAAGGTTGAGATCTCATGTCAGAGTCTGAGAAACCAAATATGACATATCCATAAAGCAAGTATAATGTTTATGACCTTCACAATTCTTAATTTAAGTGTTTGTATAAATCACATCCACAATACTTCCTGGGCTATATGGAATCACCTTCCCAAGCTATGCCTCTCATGTTTCTTACACAACAGATTAAACCAACCCTAAGAAAGAGAACTGTCATGTTCTTCTGTGTTTGAAAGTTGAGTCCCTTCTATGAATGCTGATTTTAAGCTCACTCTGAGGGTTACAGTTTCCATCTGCACTCATCTGGCAGCAGTTTTAGTTAGAAAACAGCCTGGAGCATAATCTGAACCGCAGCTGATCCAGTGGGCCAAAAGCAGGAGTTCATAAAGGAAAACTGGCTGCTGTTACACAGTCATTCATAAATACGCCTGATTTTTGTCTCACAGAGGACTGTGGGTCTCCCTTTAAAGTATTAACACCAACTACCAACTCAAATAATCCCATTTAGATTAAAAAAAATAAAAGACCATTGCCAGCATTGTTTACCCTACTGCCTTCTCTAGCTCTGCTAATATAACTCAGCTCATGGAGGGCAGTCAGATTATCAGGCACCTCCATAGTATTTCCATCAGATTCTTTACTGCCAGATTAAAATCACTTTAGATTTTGTTCTTAGTGGGACTGTCCCCTGGGCAGTTCAATGCCTCCCTGCCATCCGATCCCTTCAGATCTTGGATGGTCAGCAGGGCCAGCCCTAGTTAGTACCGGGTGCTGTAGCCAGTCCCGAGGATTTCACTGTCACTGTCCAAGCTCGCTCGGCCGTGGCAAGTGGACCTCAGGACTTAAACGGTGGGGCCAGTTCTGCGCACGCTGTGCCTCACCTGAAAAAAAAAAAAAATCCACTGCACAGGCTGGAAGGGCACACCCATGGGGCCCTTCCCCCAGATCTTCGTTCACGTAGCCTGGCCATTTCATTTCATTTCAGATTTTGTTCTTTGACTGAAATACATGGTTGAATTTTTATAAGGTACTGACACTTTCTGAAGGAACAGCCAATTTTTGTGACTAATTTCATTTCTCTAGAAATGTAAACCAACCCCAAAACTGACTAAAAGCACTTTCAAATGAAGATTTTGAACCAGTTGTGTTATTGCACTGTAAGTTACATATTTGGAAGATTTTCAATTTTTAAAAGATTTATTAGCATGCTGTTTTCAGAAAGACTTTCATTTCTCTAACCATTATTGCATTGTGCTAAGGGATTATGTTTAGTGCATTGTGGCCAGGTTTGATAGAAATTAGAGATATTTCTTAAACATTACTGATAACATAGAGGAAGGAACATGAATTTTGTAAGTCAATGAATTCTTTCATATGTGTGACTCCCATTAATGTCAGTGCAAATCCCTCAGGCTTGTAGCCCTGAGCCTTAAATTGGATTCTAACACGTTTCAGTACTCCTGATTATGCATCCTAAACAACATATGCTATGACCTTAATGAGGCCCATAATTGCAAACAGCCTAACTGGACAGAGGAAACATGATTTATACCAAATTCATAAGGCCCATTGCTGTATAAACAATGTAGGACCTATAAAATTCCTTATGCATGGAAACACAGACGTGTTAAACTGAGCCCCTGAAAAGATGAAAAGGATCAAAATAACCTCCTGCTCAGACATTTATCATTGTAAAATACACATATGTGGTAGCTTGACAGATCCAACAGTGAGATAATAAAGTAATCTTTCAACTTAAAATTCAACTAACAAGAATGCAGGGCAACATTTTGTATTTATTTACTCAAACATTGTGTTTAAATTAGCTGAGTATTGTCTGTCAAAATGCATAAAACAGCACAGCTTGATAGGGAAAATCCCTTATAAATGATGGATCCAGACTGAGCAAGCTGGTTGTGTTATTATATCAACTATCCACTACACAAAACTTGATGAAAACCATCTTGAGAGATGATGATATTACTGAGGCAGGTAATTCCTAAAAGGTAATATAAAAGATATCTTACCTTGAGGTTTCACCTGAATGCTGAAGAGTGAGTAATAATAAGTATATTATCAGCCATGTTCATTTTCTTTCCTGATTTTTATGCTGAAATCCATAGTAGGTAAAATTTAGTGTTTTACTGTATCTGAGAACAAACTGAGAAATGCAAAATTTCCTAAACATTTTTGTACAACAAAGACAACTTGGATCTCAGTAGCCACTTATATATTCAGTTTTATGTATACCATTGAGGTAAGCTGAATATTTGGAGGGACAATAACTCATACAAAGATTAGTAGAATGAAAACAATGAAGGTCCCTGAAATAAAGCATTGGATCTTTTGGTAAGAATGCAAGATTAAATACTTCAAACGTAAAATTGCAGGTCTGTGACAAAGAATATAGGTCATGCTTACAGAAGAGGACACTTCTTTTTCCTAGGAAAAAAAGGATCCTGTAAGAACATGGAAATTCTGATGATAAGGAGAATGTGAGTTTATAACAAAATAGTGAATACCAAGTAGATTTACATGATCATGTAAATCACAAAACCATGACAGTAGCAACAGGAAGAAAAGAATCCCATTTTTTTCAGTACTGGCAAATTATAAAAAAAGCCCTCAGGAATATTATGCCCAGTTCTGGCATCCACAGAAGTCCATCGAAGGATCAGATGCACTTCAAAGGAGGACAGAAAAAATAATGAGAAGATTATCTAAGTGAAAATTTCTAATTACTGTGCAGCTATTGGGCTCAAAGCAGCAACTAATTCTAGGGAATCCTATGGCCTGTGGAACACTGGAGTCCAGAATAAAGGATTGCGGCAGTCTCTCCCATGGTCGGAATTTTCTAAAAGATGCTTTTATTTTTAGATAGTATAGGAAATCATCTAATCTGAGACAAAGTGTTGGAAATACATAATCAGCAAAAAAAACCCAAACAAACAAAAACCAACAAAAAGCCAACAAAACAAAATAAAAATAAAAAAAAAAAAAAAAAACAAAACAAGAACCTGTATGTAATCTGCAAGAAATGAGGCATTTTTTCCAACCAGCTCGTAAAAGGAAAAACTGAATTATTTCTTCCGTTTCCGTGCCCCCCATTGCAATGTTTGCCTGTTCTTTCTGGAGCAGGTGCGCGAAATGATGGAGAACTTTATTGTCCAAAAGATGATATTCTACCATGAAGTATCTTCTAAACTTGAAGAGATTCTGAAAAAGATATCTCGTATTGACTGATATTTCCTACTCCAAATTCACTGAAGGTTTCCTAGTACAACTACTCTGATAAAAATCCTCAACCAGGCTTAATTTTATAGAACAATTATTCCATTGCCTCCAATCAGTTTCTGCTCAGAAAGCTGAAGGACTTCTTTTTCCTCAGAAGGCTTCAGTTATTTGAGTAGGAGTGTTGCTACCTAAAAAATGTCCCATTTAAAATAAAACAAAATATAAGAAATTAAAGAAACATTTATATATATATAAAATGTATAAATTGTACAAAAAGCAACACAATTCAAAAAGTGTGAAGTATTAAAAGTATGTGAAATATTAACCATAAATAAAATAAATTATTTCTGATAAAAATGTTTCTCTAACTAACTAGGGAATATGTCTTTAGTTCTACATGTTACTTATAACACACATTTGCTCTGCAAGTTTTTACCATGGAAGAAAATGTGTAGATAAAAGAAATATAAGAAATTGTAGGGATGAAAACTTTTATCACAGAGGTTAATAGGAAAACTATTTTTGCCTCAAATTAGGTTGTCTTTTATGCTTATTATTCAGTGATAATCTTCCTTTCTTTTGGCCTCTGCTACCTGGAGATTTGGGAACAAAATATCTTTCTGGAACAAGTGTTCTGAGATGGTTCCAACAGAAATTTAGATGGAATGACTGCCTTTTTTTACCTCAGTATATTAAAGGACTTAACTTATTATAGACAAAAAACATTTTCTTTTAAAGTCACTGGTCATCACTGATTTTGTTGTTAACTCATCTAAGAACTTTCTCCTTTTACAGTGATAGGCTGATACTGATTGTGAAAATCCCACTTTCCTGCTTGGAGTGCCACTACCTTAAGCTACTAGGACTGTTGGATATTCATTATTTGATTCAAACAGTAGAATTCACCAGCTCATCTTTATTCAGGTCCCAGAAGGGATAAACCCCTTGTATCTGTAAAGTGAATATGAGAGAAGTGAGTTAGTGATACAGAAAAAAAGTGAAAGGCTTCAAAGAAAGAAAAGAAGTTAAGTGAGATTCTCATACAACTTAGATTTTTTTATATTAAGCAACATTTATATATCCAATTTATCTGAGCTTTACCGTATCTTGATTAGTCCCTGAAGCTTTGAAAATATATGAAAGATATTGGTCTCAGAACACAAAGTTATACCCAAATAAGATAATAATAATAATAATAGAAAACCCATAACAGACTGGGCACTGTTAAAATTATCAGAGACTATTTTAAATTATTAATTCCATAACGAACCATTAATAATGAATGCAGGAAGTATTACAAAAGCTATCACAGCATGTTAGCATCCAAATTTTCCTTACCAGATGTGTTTTATTGATTTCCAGAATTGATAACTCAAATGTTCTAAGGGAGGTATTCTGGGGAAACCATGAATACATAAATAAATAATTGCATGTGGAATGAGCAGCGCTGGTGGGTAAAGCTTTGTGCACCACAGCGAGTTTAATTCCTCCTTTGAAACGTGTTGACTTCGGGAGGAGTCATGCAGAACTAGGGTAGATATTTTATTGGCTTGTGGTTTTTGTAGACACTCAGTTCTATTTCAGGCACCCATCTCAGGAGGAATAGTTTACATAGATATTCCAAGTAGCTCAATTCACCCTTCAGTAATTTTATTAACTATTGAGGCTACTGTAGTCACCTAAATCCATTCAGAGATTTATCTAAATGACCCAGTTTTCAAGCTACTGCTTTGTTTATACATGTTACAATCAAAGCTACCTTAGTTGCACAAGATTTCTATACTCATAACAATGGAGGTGAAAACATGGTCCAGATTTTACTGGAATTAACCTGAAAGGTGTGTATTACACCATTGTAATGAGCCAGTCACATACAGCTCCACTCTGTGAAGCTCTTTTACCTTGAATTACAGCAACTACATCAGTTGAGGCTCTGTCTAATATTGATAGTTCCTTAGGTCGAGAGCATCTTATCTGATATTTGACAAAAGTAATTCACATATTGAAACATAAGATCTACTGGCAGAGGAAAACTTTGACAGCAAAAGTTTAAAAAACTGATCTCAGGTGTTCTCTGTCACCACTCTCCTTTTGCCTTCTCCCCTAACACCCCAAATAGCAGCAGAACATAATCCATCAGCCCAAGCTGCCTGAAACAGTATCCAAAATATTGTTGGTCAAACAATGAGGGCTCCCAAAAAAATGGCTAAAAAATGTATTGCCTGGCACTGAGCTATGTTTTGTCTCATCAGTATTCAATAAAGCTGTCTTGTCATAAAGAAGATTAAAAATAGAACAAAATCACAAGAAGAGCAAGTGAGCAGAGACAAACATTCAGAAGACATTAAGACTGTTTTTAGCCCAGACAGCTGTGGCATTTCTCTGTGACTATTGAATCTCCTTCCTTGTCAAGAAGCTGTTATACAATTCATTTTGCAAATTTAAGTATGGCTTTATATATGGCACACGAGAAACTCTTGTGCTCGAGCCACATATGTAGCAGCCACAACTACCATAAATTGCATGTACTTTAGCAAAGAGGGTCAGTTGTCACAGAAAAATTGAGATGTGTAAATCACCCATTCAACTGGCCATAGCAATGCCCCTTCATAACAAACTGATTCACTCTTAATGCTCTTTTTTTTCTCCCTCTCAGCTGCCAGATTCTGCATTTGTATCTTTCTTTATTAATGAAGATTGTTTGGAACTGAATATTGCTGGGAAGAAAGGCAATATCTGCTGTGATCTTTACTCCTCTTATTATTCTTTACATAAGTGCTACAGGAGACATTATATTTGCCTTATGTAGCAAGTTCATTAAATCATACAGGAATAAAGGGCTACAGATACACATACTGTTCCTAAGTGGGAGAGACCAGGAAGGAGGAAAGTGAAACAGAAACACAGGGGCTCTGGAATACAGAACTTCACAGGAGGTTCAGGTTCATACCTCAAGGTCACTTGAACTCAGAGTTCTTGAGCACAGGGAGGCTGTATGTTCCCAAGGGAAAACTGAAAGGTGTTTCCTCTGAATTTCTTTTTCACAGACTGCCTGGGAGGCATGAGGATCACATCAGAAGTTATAAGTTCTTTCATATAATAAAGAACTGTGATGGGATTCCTGTGCCTCTTCTCCTCTTAAGAAAACATCAAAGTGGGCAAAGGAAATATTTGCTGTTTAAATGCATCTTTCACATTTTGTTTCTCTTCATATTGGGCGATCAGCATGCACTTGCCATTGGAGATGTGGTGCTCTGGGACATGGATTAGTGGTGGACTTGGCAGTGAGAGGTTTACAGTTGGACTTAATGATCTAAGGGTCTTTTCCAAGTTCAGTGATTCTATGACTCTATGCTGAAGTAGATACAAACAACCTTTTTTTCTGTTGACAGTATTTCTATTGACAGTAGTTCAATAACCCCATGTCAGGGATATGCAAACACTTCTGATCTGTATTCTTAAGTGTACTTTCCAAAAGCTGGCTTACTTTGCTTAGTTATTAGATCATTAGCAGAGGTGTTACCCGTGGGTTGTGAAAGCAGTAATACATTGGTACTCTTCCATTTTCACAGTGATTTACTCCTTGAGAGAATCCAAGAGGGGAAAAGTCAGGTAATTCCCTCTATTTCACTGATATGCGAAGAAGGGAAGATATTACTATGAATCAATATCCCTCATTAAACACATAAATGAGGTGCAAGGACCAGTTATGGAAGGAATTCAACTGCAGTAACCCAAAATGGGAGGAGGGATGGAGATGCCCACAAACTAGTGCAGAACATATGTGTCAGTATCAGTAATATTTACAGTTGAAGCTTCATGAACAGCAAGAAAGGGCACAGACATGCACATTCTTACAGATTGTGTTGAAGTGGCTTAAAGAGATGCTTTCAGTTTAGACTAACATGTTCTAATTTGTTTTGAAAGAGACTGCAAGTGTCAGCAAGGCCGTTTACCACATCCTAGTGAAGGAGAAGGGAAGCTCTACTTTAGAGAAGGATGTTTATAGTCACAGTCATCAATTCTTGAACCCTCTCTACACAGTTTGCAAAAGCCTGTCTTTGTCCAGGCTGCACAACATTAACATCTGTCATGACTAGCACAATTCTGGAAAATTTGCCAACATCAGGTATTCCCTGCTCCTACCTACAATTCACAATGCAGGTTAGGCAGGACAGGCTTCCAAGGAACTGTTTCCTTAGGGATATCCCTAAGGTTTTATAAAGGTGGGGGAAAAGCTATGTGGAAAGGAAATGAACTTGTCTGAGTGTAGAAATTATTCTGCAAGCTCAGAAGCAACCTCCAAAGGTACACAGAGTTTCCAATACAGAGAAGTGGCTTAGGTGGCCCCTGTCACTCTCCCTGGCAGTCCCTAACACCACTGGATTGATATGAATTAATCCTGTATTGTAGGATAAAACATATTTTGGAACCAGACTGCAAACCTTGCAAATCTTTGCAAACTCCTGAAAGCTGAGGATGCACCCCTTGTGCTGGCTGTGATGATCCTTGGGCTGGTTTTGGCAAGTTAAGGCAGAGAGCTTTGGCAGACAACTGTGCCAATGCATCTCCCTTGGCTTTCTGAAGAGTATCACAAAGGGTACCACATGGACCCTCAGCATAACTGCAGGCACTTTCATTCCTATTTATACACGTCAGGTCCTGTCATGTGCTTGCTGTGTAGAACCTGCAAGCACACACAAAGGACTGGAGCAGTTTGAAAACCAGACAAATAGTGTAACTTTTTGTGTTTGCCTTTATTAGGCAGCACTGCTTCATTCTTTGGGGGAGAGGCATTGTCCTTCATGCTAACCAGGTTTCTTAGGCACATTTGAACTCTATTATTTATTTTAAAGTACCACTTTTAAGGCAGAGAAAAAAGAGCTAATGCTGAGAGTAGGAGTATCTGGACTGTAAATCCCAAACTGACACTGGATAATAACCTTCACACCTATTCCAATACTTGATCATGATGAAGAAATCTTATGGCTTTGATCTTTGAATTATGGTTCTGTGTTATTTTTTGAGGCTGACAAAATACTGGAATTCCTCTACACTGCTATAGGAAAACATACTGTGGTACAAGAAAAAGAACGTGACTGATGGATAAATAGATGTATCACTATGTCATATTTGCCATTATCACCTCAGCCATAAAAACCTGGGGTGGGTCAAGATGCAGAAGGAGCTTTAAAAATATCATTCAGTTGCAGATTGTTCTCCCATATTTTACCATATATATCATAACAATTATTTCAAGAGGCATTATTCTTCCATTTAAGTACATGCTCTGTATGAATTATGTTATCTGTGAAAGCAATAAATTCAGTCATAGCAGTAAAATTTAATTAGAGTATTTTTCTGAGACAGAATTGATTTTGGGCAGGTACATTAAACTTGTGTGTGAAAAATAGACTCTGAAGTTTCACAACTGAAATTTTTACAAGATGGAGTTTCCAAATAGAGACATGTCCTCACTTATAGGAGATTAACTTTTTGAAGATTACACGGAGACATTTAGGAGTCAATGAATAACGGGCTCGAATGATGGGAACACAGTTGTATTTTTCGCCGGTGGAGAGAGGGGAGGGAGGCAAAGATTTGTAGGCTGCCTGTCATCAGTCAGCATTAATTTCCCATCATGACCATGAATCTATTTCAGTCATGGACGGCAGAGCAACAGCAGAGATGGGCGAGTCAAGAGCCATACTTATAATTTCAGTGTCCTACTTTGCAACTTCATTTGATGCACAAGGCCATGCATGGATCATCAATTATTTTACATCATGGCATGTAGCTAATGGCCATGTTTCAGTGTCTTCTTTGACAGCGTTAGTGTAACTCTGGAGCCGTGTTAAAGCTGCTTCAGAGGAAGCACAGGCACTTCTTGTCGCACAGGCTATCAACACCTTTCCAAATGAGTTCCACAAGAGGAGGTCTTCAATTGCACTGCATTCATAATTGCAGCAGGCTGTCAGATAAGATTTGCTTCTACTTAGGTGCATAAATAAGGATCTGATACTAAAAAATCCTTCTGATATTCCCATCTTTATTTAAAATAGTTTATTTTTGCTGGTTATGTTATACACTTCAGTGCTATAAAATTTCACAGTATAGGAATGCATCAGTAAGATAATGTACCGATATACCTCACTGTTTTATCAACAGCTCCTCAAGTTTGTAAGGAGCTTGGTGTCGACAAAAACTCCAAGGATGATACCCACCAAACACAGTAAATTACACTTGTTTAGCTGGAAACTCCATTCATGGTTGTCTGTGGGTCAATGAAGGAAACTGCACGTGTGGCAAACAGCTCACTTAGCACCACAAAACACAGATGGATTGGCAGAGATATTTAAAACTTACTGCTCTTTTTTTATAACTGAGAGACAATGTGATGGGAGGGAGGAAACAGGAAGATAATCGTGGCACAAGTCAAGCAGGACAAAGAGTTTAAGAGGAGAGTATTGAATAAACATCTCAAGGATATAAAAGCCCAAAAGAGACTTCAAGGAAAGCATGGGCTAGATTAGGATTTCTGAACAGTTTTTGACACCTGGCAAACTTGTCCTGTGAAATATAAATAACATTCAGCTAATTAAAAAGAAGAGAATCCATCATTCTGTGTTACAATTTCAGGACAGAATTTGTTATTCTGTTCAAAACACTCGGTTTAAGAATGATACCCCAACCTCATGTTAAGTGTTAAAGGAGACAAGAATCTAAATTATTGTAAATTTGCAAATCCTTCTACTTTTACTTGCTGCCATGGTTCTGGCAGTAAAAGATACTTGTTAGGAAATTCCAAATGCACTTAAGCCTCAAATCACAGGAAAGCAAGATTTCTAATGGAAGGGTAGCAACCCAAGTGTATCCCTGTGAAGGTTCTGACTCTGAATCAGAGATTTCCAAACTCAGTAGGACTGACATTTTAGAATGGGCAGGAGCTGCAGCTCGGGCTCTTTTCAGCTGTAGACTACTCCAGGGAAGGAAATATGTGCTGATATAATTGGAAAGCATTTGTATGATTAAAGTGGATCCCCTCAGAAAAATGGGTAGCTAGAAAGGACTGTTTCTGATGCAGGTGATTATCTGGAGAACCTGAAGTAGCCTTGGAAGATGTATGCTTCAGTTTGGAAGCTTGTGTGATTCAGACCTATAGGTCAGGGCGATATTACCAAAGGTGTTCAACCACAGAAACAACTAAAGAAAAGCAGAAAGTAAATGAAGGTCACACAGACCATGACTGAAACAAGACATGATAAACCCCAGTGCTAGCATTTTTAGCTTCATAAGCTGAAGTGCTGTTCCACATACCATTTTCGTAGTTAAACCTTAATAACCTTAACTCCTGCACTTTTGCACTCTACAGAATCAGAGTTAAGGAGAGGAAGTACTTTACTTAGTCACTAATACAGTATAGCAAATGCTAATGTGTGAAGGGCATTGAGGTTAACTCCTAATAGTTGGGTGGAGAACCAAAAGCATGTGGAAGAAAAGGAAGGAAGCTCCAAAGAGAGGGATGGAGCACAGTCCTGCTAAACACAGACAAGTGGAGGAAAAAAGATGTGACCTTTTCCTAATGTACTTGGGCTGAATGTGGAGTGTGGGAGGGAGGGGATGAGTCAGTTTGTTAATGGAACACTTGTGCAGTCAGGCAGTGTTACTGCAAAAGCCAGAGAGCCAGGGCTCTGGAGAGCTTCTGCCTTCCCTTGACTCAAATCTTTCCAGGTGTCTCTGAAAGAAACCTTGATGGAAAGGAGTGGACTAATGCAGATTAGTCACATTGTTCAATACACCATGTGGAGACACTTGAGGGCAGTGATAAGAGAACTGAAAATCATTCTTGCAGAAAATACTTGTACAGGTGTATAAATCTGCATGTATCTGCTTCTCTTCGGTGTATTTCCCTCATCCAAATATACTCTTTGACATACAAGTGAAGCAATATTAAAGAAGGGCCACAGGTCTGGATCAGAGAAGTAGTTTGGTATCACTGAATAGCAAACCCAAGTTTGATTCAGGAAAACCAAAACTTTTTTTAAAAATCTCCATGAACAGAGCCTGAGTATTTCCTAGTAAAGCTAGCTCCAAATCTCAGCATATAGGGGATCATTTTATTAGCAGACCTGAGTAAAAGCAATGCCTGAAATACTCAGATTTGTCAAACTCAGATTCTTCAAACTCCAATTCTTCAGTTACTCAAGATTCTTAAAACCAATGTGTCCAATTCCCTAAGGGTTCCTGTCAACAAAAGACTACCCATTACCCTCTTCTCTCCCTGAATAGAGGACTGGCCTCTTAGTCACTAAACAGAACACTAGAACCTTGACTGGTATTTTGTGATAATGAAGACTTTAATCAAGAGTACTTAAAATTGACTGAAAGCTGCTCAGCAAAACTAGCTGATCTGGATGGAGATGACTGGGGTAACAATTAAAGCACTTTTAAAAATACCATGTTTCTGCTCTGAATGATTCTGCCATACAAAGCAATATACTTTCTGTAAAGCTGTTAAGGAATGGATTTATAATGGTCAGTTGGCTCTATCAAAATTTTTATTTTAAACTAATCAAACCACCAGCTTTCAGAATTTTAGGGATGTAAGAAAGTGAGCATTGTTTCAAATAGCTATTGTGACAGATAGTAAACTTCAGCATTTTCTAGCAGTTTAATGTAAAATTGTTTTAAATGTGTTCAGTTCTTTTCCCTCTCGTTGGAGAGACTTTCAGATACTCTAGAAGTGCAGATACTGTTATTGTATAAATAGTTCAGTGGCAAGCTATCATACACTGGCATTTCAATGTCTACTTACCCAGCTGGCATGTATAAGAAAAGTAATTGTAGTAATAAGTTAGTCTCACAATCATAGGTTCAAAGACTTCTAAAATCTGGTTCTGACAGTCCAAGTGTGACAAAAAAAACCCAACAAAACATAAAAATCTGTTGATCTTGTGCCTTTATTTTCAAATGAGGAAAGCAATAACAATCTTCACTTGAACTTGCAGGTAGGCTCTGATCATTGAGCTGAGTTCCAGCACTGAAAAAAGGTCTTAAAACTAAGATTAGCTGACAGTTCTCCTATGATAGCAGCAACACAGAGCTGCAGGTTTGTATCTGACCTGCTTTGCTTAGCAATTTGCTGCTGTGACTCACTGATATATTATTCACATGAAACATTAAGGGCCTGATTCTTCACTTAGAGCCATTCAGGTTAGAAATTGCTGTGGTTTGAAATCAGTGCAACTTTGTGAAAAGAGAACTGAGCACTCAGAGCACCATCCAGCACAGTGGAGTGATAAATTATAAAACATTAACAAATCTTATAACTCTTTGGTAAATGAGAATTTGATGACAGAGCCTCAAAAGGCTTGGCAACTCAGATAAGTGCCACAAAGCCAGCATGTTTATCCGCAGATTATCTGAATTATTCAAGCCCCTTGGGTTTTCAAAATTGAGCTGGAAGTCTTGCACAGACAGACTTTGCCAATTGCGTGTACAGTAATGAGAAAAAAATATTCCCAGAGAAATTTCCCATGACTAAATAAGCCTGGTAACAACAGCAAATTTTTTTCACATGAAGTACTCTTGTCAATCAATGAGAACTGTGGTGAAAATTCTCCTGAAATAGTTACTTAAAGCAGTCCAGGAGGCAGCCGACGGTCCTTCCTCACAAGTGAGGAAAACATTCCTACAATTAGAAAAAGCTGTTGAAGGGCACATCTATTTTTCACTCTAAGATTTACAATAAGCCAGCCTGACATGGAGAGGACTAACACTGGAACTGCAGATATCAGAGAGCTGCAGTCCTTCTCTACACCTGCACGGTGTTAATTGTGGCAGTACATCGCTGATCCCTAAATAATCTGGTTGATCCCTAAATAATCTACTGCATCCTGCTTGGAGCAGAATCAATTGACAGCTAATACATATGGATGACTAAAATGAACAGCTTTAACTCGAAGGTTTCAAGAATATGAAGATGATTGCAGCCAGTAAAGGGCATTTTATGATGCCCAGGAGAGAACCTGCCAACATTTCCCAAAGGCTATTCCTGCATTTTCTACAACTTTTACTCGATTGCCTTTAATAGGAAGAATAAGGTGCAAAATCTTGCTGGAAATCTTTTCACCCTCTTGTCAAGCTGATATAAAAACAATTGCTTTTCTTTGCAGCTGTTTAGTACTCCAGAGTCACTTAAAATTTCACCTTCTCAACATCTTCATTGTACAAACACTTTTCAATGGGATACTGGCACAAAAATGGAAATCTTCCTTCCCTTCTAGTCCTTTAAAAACATTCATACTCAGGAACAGGGGAAAGAGAGGTCAGTCTGTACTGGCATTAGAGACCTTTCTTCTGGGAGGAGGAAGAGAGGGGTCATACATTAAGGTCATAAAAGTAACAGATCTAACTTTCAAATTCTTGAAGAAACAAAAATAAATATCTGTAAAAGTATTGTGGGATTCCCAGTGCAAAGATCTGAGAAGAAAGTAATTGTTCTGTGTATACACACCAGATTGCTTCCTTTTCCCCCTTCTGAAAAATAATCAAATTATTTCTCCTTCATAATTGTAAAATAGGATGGTTTGTTTTTTAACCTCCAACTGTTGTACTGGGAAACAATGAAGAATATTCAGCTTTAACTTGTTTCTCTCAATATTCTTTGGGATGAGCCTGAGACTCCTGCAGGGAGCAGGAATCAGCCAGCCAGGCTGGTGAGGTTGAAGGAACTACTTGCAGATCAGGGTTTGATAAAGTCACTGAGTTAATTTAATCTGAAACTCAAAGTAGGGGTTTATATGCAAGAACATGGAAGAAAGAAGGTCCCTTTAAAATATCTTTAATTTCTGATCTGTCTTCTTTACTACCTTCTCTCTATTTGAAATACAAATTATCCTATTTTGGTTTTTTGGGGGGCAGCTCATAGTGAGAGAAGGCACAGTCCCCTCAAAGCTTTGGGAAACTCACATTCCTTGTAGTCCTTCACCAGGACCAGTCCTTGCTTCTTTTCCTTCAAACTTTGTTTAACTGTGAGTCTCAAAAAGCAAGACTTCAAAGGCCAAAGGAAAGGAAAGGTAGAGTCTGTGCATAAATGGAAATTAGCAGTTGTTCAATTTGCTTAAACTAGTATCAATAATCCAATTCCCCTTGGAAGATTTCCTGCAGGGATGCTCACTTGTATTCTTAGCAAGGATTCCAGGAATGATAAAGAATTGGACTGTAAGCAGAAAAAAAAAAAAAAAAGAATTAACACTGACAGAAAAAAATTTAAGACCACAAGATGCATTCAATTTCTTTTTTCCACATATGTTTTACAGGCTACAACTGTGAGGTGTTTTGGATTGCTTGCTTGGGTTTATTAGGAGAATAGGATGGGAGGTGATGAAATTGCAATTGATTTGAATAAAAACTTACCTGAATAGCTGAAGCCTGATAATAACAGATATCTATATTATACTTCTCATTACAGACAAATCACCAAAATTATTTTGCTAGAAAAGGAAAATTGTTATTGTTTGTTAAGAACCAAAACTTATTAACTCCTCTACTTTAGGTTATAAATCAGAACTTTCATTGATGCTCAGCCCAAGGGGTCTGTCCTGCAACAGTCAATTCTCTGATTTCAGAAGTTCCCAGAATTGAGTTATTTTTGTGCTCCATTTTAAAATGAAATAAGGGAAATAATGCAGGTTGAATGCAGAAAACATAGTGAAAGGAATAATAACTGTCATTCCTTGTTCAAGAAGGTAAATATTAGTGGTAATAAACAAGTTCAAGAAGTTCTCAGTTCTTTCCAGCAAACTAAAATTTCATTTTCCATGCTGCTTACAGTGGTAAATTTATTTAATTTTGAAATACTTATCTGAGTGGAAATGTATGAATCTAATTCTTAATTTTGGATGGAGGTTCTGCCACTGACCTCCAGGTATACATCAAGACTGAGTAACTGATGGATCATGGTGGACTTCAATTTTCAATAAAATCATAAAAGTAGGTCACTAAAGTACAAGGTCAAAAGAATTTTTAGACATACTAAAGGCAAGAATGATTTTTTTCATAAAATACGGGTTTCCTAAGCAATAGGCCTTGTGACAGAAAATAGTACTAATCAAAGTGTTGCATCTAAAGGGGTCCAATAATGAATTTCAGTTAAACTACAACTCTCTTTGTTCATTGTTCAGCACAAACTACAGCTTATGAACCTAGTGGTTCAATAGAAATTGCCAAGTGCCTTCAATAAACCAAGGTGAATGTGATCCTGGAGCCCGAGACTTCATTGGTGCCACATCCATGTTTATTTTTAAACAGTGGGTTCCTATTGTTGTTGATTTTCAAAGGTCTTCTTATAACACAATGGCAAATTGTAATGGAATGAATGTGCTTCTCATCACTTAAAAGCTCCACAGTGAGGAATTTATCACTCCATTCTTAGGAATTTTGTGAATGGTGTCTGTATCCAAACCCCTCACAGTTCTAGTGCACTGCTTATATCTGCAACTACTTGATAAATTCACATACCTATAGATTTAGTCTGATTTTAAAAAGCCCTGTAGCAGGCATTAATCCAATATTTGATATGCTGATTCATGTTTGATATAATTTTATTTGTAAATGAATAAAAAACTAACTTGCTACTTGCACTGCAGAATACTCTTTTAGCAGGTGAGGTTTTATATACTAAGACAAAATCCTAAAACTGCTGAAGTGCATAGCAAAATTTCTGTAGTCACTCACACAGTGGAATTGTTTCTATCAGCAGTGTCACCATCACTGGGGTTTTGCTCTCAAGTGAAGTGGTAGGTTGATTTAAGTACTTGTGAGAAATATGTCACTTACTGATAACTCAGGGCTTGCTTATCCTTTCCTGTTCCTCATGAGGTACCACGTGTGTCTTATTTGTGAAACCTTCTTGTGAACTTCACATCATGTTGTACCTGTATAGCAAGGAGGAGTCTTACCATGATAATATACATTACTGAAGAGCCAAGAGAGCTTTCAAGAATACCATAAAAGGTGAGTCACAAAACTAATGAGTTGGGATATCAATCTTTTTGAAAACATGACTTAGCAAATGGTCTTTATTTTTACATCATTCCTTTGGGAAAATAACCTCCCCCTCCAACAGTGGAACGTTGACATAAAGAATCTATATTGCAGTAAACCAACTCCTAAAATGTTTGCGTGTCATCTCAAGTTTCAAAACAATAATTGTAAGCTTAAAACACATCCATGGTGATTTCTGTACACTAATGGGATCAACAGAACATGTTAAGTGCATCACAGTGTTGTAATGGAGAAAGCATGTGAATATTTGTAGTCAGCACTAATATTTTCAATAATGCATGGGAAGTATATTATAGAATATTCATTATTCATATACTTTTCTCCCACATGTACCTGAAACTGGAATGGTTCACTTTGCCTCACAAGTTGTTGAAATGGAGTGTTATTCTGTTCTTAACTCTCCTGCCGAGTGTACCGTCAGTCAATCATATGGCACCTTGGCTTGGTGGGTAACCCATTTCCATTAAGTGAGGGGTGTTTTCCTCTGTCTTTCTTCTTTTTTTTTTTTCCCCCCCGATGGCTACTTGAATCGAAAATAGAGATTTCTAGTATTCTTACTACACACTCTCTTTGTCTGCAGATTAAGTTTTCAGGTCAAGTCTACAAGTCTTCAGATCAAGTTAGTCACATCTTATTATCAATAGTTTTATGAGTGAAAGAAGTTTGGTATTCAGCGAATCACAGAGTCTCGTGAGTTGGAAGGGACTCACAGAGGTCCGTCAAAGTCCAGCTCCTGGCCCTGTGCTGGACAGCCATGGATGAATGTACTTCTGATGACATCACCAGCATTCCCATAATAATCTCTCTGCTGGTTAAGCCCAATTTGGACTGTGAAACAGCATGTAGGAAGAAAAGTGCAGGTCTAAAATGCCACTTTCAATAGTAGCATTAAGTAGTTGTCTTTGTGCTTAGAATTGAATTTGTAGTTCAGTATGAACTTGAATTCTGCAGTCTACTAAATATTGCTTGTTTTACTTTCAATGAGTGTCTAAAAATGCAGCAGTGAATTATTGCTCCTTCTGCATCAAACGATATTATCATATAAATAAAACCCTAGTGCATTTTTTATTCATTAGTAGATCGGGATGCATAAATTTTATGTTTCTGGACTCTTCGTGGAAAACTCCATCCTGACCAGCAACCACTTCTAAGTAAAACCTGAATTTTGCAAATTACATCAAACTGATTAAATTTTTTTTTCAAAATATTTAAAAACTTGAGCTTGGGGCTAGTTAAAAATGGGGGTTTGATTGTTTTTAATTTCAGATAAAGAATAATCTGCTGTTCTTACAGCCATATTAATGATCCTTGAGGAAGCTCACTGTCCCAGACAAACTACCTACAGGATTTTGTATTTATATAGCCTTTTCTGGGATACAGTGTGCAGGATTTGGTTACAGAAGAGCTAGTAGGACTTCCATGTGGCTTATTCTACTCAGAAAAGAGTAAATGGTGAAGAAGCAATGAGGTCAATATTGTTGTCAGTACAGTATTGTTGACATGTCTTTTGATGAATCCCATAGTATAAAATGGATATTTTTTGAATCAGCATTTTTCACACATTTGTTTCATTTCAGACATTTATTGTACTATTACAATGAAAGGCTTTTGGTTTTCTGTTCCATTAAATATTAATGTTACCAGAAAAGAAGCTTACAGAAACATACCTGCCCTGCCCACCCCATAAAAAGGTGCCTGTTTAACACCCCATCCACACTGCCGTGCTCAAACCAGCCTGAAATAAACTGAGAGCAGTTTTTCCAGGGGAAAGGTTTTGGCTAACCCAGTAAAATTACAGAGACAGAAAAGGGATCAACCTAAAACAAAGAAATAAAGGAAACACCAAAGGATGTGAGAGGTTTTATTCGTGAGCCATTATTCAACAGCCACAGCACTGCAATCCCAACCACTGCAAGAATTCCTTTGTGAAGGACAGGACAGTAGTCAGAGCTCTCAAATACTTTGATTTAAAAGAGCAACCTCAACAAAATGTTGTGTTTGGGCAACTATCAAGATGCAGGAAATGGGAGGGAATGAGAAGATACTGGTGTCAGATGGATCAGGCTGATGCAGGGACAGAGCCTTTAAATGCAAGGGGCTTGTCTTCCTGCTGTCCTTGTGAGGGCTTTTTGTGTTGTGTGTAAGTAGATGAGATCAGAACTGAAAATAGTGGATTGCCCTGTAGGACACAAATAGCTGTACAGAATACAAGGCAGACAAGAGCCTGCTGCAAGCAGCAATATGGAGCAGGAAGCAGGGAATGACTGGCAGGGTCTGTTAGAGGGTTTGCTTCACACTTGGAAAAGCGAAAGACAATTTGATGCTGCATTCTGGGAGTTAGACCCCTTGCACCATTTTCCAGAAAAGAAAGGTGTTTTCATTAAATCATATGGCATCACCTATGCTTTTCTCTTCTTTCAATAACCATTTGCCTAACCACAACATACAACTCTTCCCACCACCTCCGTATCATTCAGTGGGAAGCATCTTTTATAGTGACATCAATAATGAACATTACGCTGGGATAAAGTTATGCAGTTCATCACTAGTTCTCCAAAGAGACCATTAGGATTTTAGAGAGTTTGGGTGATTGATGCTTCATCAGAGTATTTTGCTTAAGGATGCTGCAAGACAAGAACAAACACAGAAACTGTGCTATCCTGGTAACAGACACAAGCAAACATGAAGGAGCTCATTAAGCACATGCAGGTCTTGGCTCTTCTTGGCTCTTGACATTAGTTGCAAGTTAAGTATAGTATTGCTAGTTCTTCTGGGGAAAACAAAACAAAACAAAACAAAACAAAACAAAACAAAACAAAAACAGTACAACAACCCCCCCCAAACCTGCTGTGATGAAGGAACATGAGAACTGGCATCAAAAGGGGTACCAAGCTTCGGTGTGGCAGTGCGTGTCATGTCAGAACACTGTCAGTGACCAAGTTCTCAAGAGAAATGACTTGATGTAAAAATCACATACATACATTCTTCCACATATATAAGCTGATTAATTACATAGCTAATGTGAGTTTTGGTAGCAATTCTAAAAGTTATTGGAATGAGCCTGCACTATGCCCAAGGAATATCATCTATTCCACTCTTGGCTCCATCTACAGCCCACTTTTGCGCCAGGGCAGCTCTGCCTTCTGCTGTCACTTGCTGGGGACTTGCTTTTTGGCAAACGTGAACTTAAGAAGGTTTTGTAAGAGCAAATCTACTCTCTGAGCTGAAACCGTTAGTCAGACTATCCTCTATCCAAATTTTTCCAGCTATTGTATATCAGAGCTAGTCTGCTTAAAACAAACTGTTATCTCCAGCACTTTACAATAAAACAGACAGAGTAAACACCCCGCTAGTCATTAAACCTCCTCAACTGTATGCATACCCTCATTTGACCTTCCCCTGGATCAGAAATTAAAACCACCTCTTTTTTTGACCAAGGCAGATGAAAGTTTCCCTCAAAAGGAAAGAGGAAAGAGGAAAAAGGAAATAGGGAGAGGGGAGAGGGGAGAGGGAAGAGGGAAGAGGGAAGAGGGGAGAGGGGAGAGGGAAGAGGGCAGAGGGAAGAGGGAAGAGGGAAGAGGGAAGGGGAAAGAGGGGAGAGGGAAGAGGGCAGAGGGAAGAGGGAAGAGGGAAGAGGGAAGGGGAAA
>JAWWEU010000020.1:4385731-4476774 GCA_035583155.1 Acropternis orthonyx
AATAACCCCCCCCCCCCCAAACCCCCCCCCCAAAAAAAAAACCAAACCAAAAAAACCCCAAACTTCACAAAAGTCCCCCATACAAGGTGTGAGCTATAAAAAAAGGCTTGTGAAGGAAGGTCTGTGACAATATTACAGGAGAAATTTGCAGTGCTGTTGATGACAGCCCTGAAAAATATTAAAGTAAAATAAATTTGTTAAAGAAGGTAAATCAGAAACTGAAGAAACAATTCATTAAAGAACTGTAGGCACATTAACAATATTCAGCAGTTCTGCAATTACAGCCATAAACTGTCAGAAGAGAATATATGTGATCATTTATTTGATTATAAAGTACCTAAGAGTGTTCAGCAGGTCAGATTTTTCAGGCGGCTGAGCTTTCTAATAGCCCTTCTCAATCAAGGGATTGTGCTGCACAGTGGAACACACTGCCCAGGCACGAGGACGATGGAGGTCACTGACCCAGCTATTTAAATAAAAAAAGACTGTGCACAGAAGCTCTACCAATGCTACTTCCTACAGGTTTCTGTTCAAAATCTTTGCTTTTGTTGTTAACATATGAATTTGGTCTCTCATCATTAAATGCTTTGGCATGGTAAACTGGAGTTGAACAAATACATAGCAAATCATTAGTCTGAACAGTAATTTGACCTCTGCGTGATTCAGAACTCGATTTTTCATAAGATTATGCATGTGCTTAAAGCTTTCTACATATGGCATGCTATTACAATTAATCACTGGGAGCAAGTTGCTTGAGGGAATCAGTGAAAGAACATCTACACCATGTCTTATAATTGGTTGAATCTGTTTCTTACTAATCAAACTCTGCTTGTAACTTTAGTATTAGTTATGTGTAAATTAAAAAGAAATTCACATTTCTCTTCCACAAGCAAAAATTTTCTCAGTTAACTTTGTGGTCTCTCCAAGGAGATAATTAACAATCCCACCCAAGGAATTGTAAACCTCCTGTTGTACTAAATGGCCTTGGGGGCAGATACAAAGCAAAATGTTAATTTCTAGATGGGACTCAAACACCTAAATTACCTGTGTGTCCAAAATCATGATCTTGAAAACTTGTTCAGCTGATGCTAGAGAGGAATGAACTCCAAAATTCCTATATTTTTATTTTAAACTTGAAGTTGCACCTTAACTTGGGCTAAGATTGGGCAGGACTGAGCAAAACAGTGTTTACCTTGAAACCATGTCTGAATACAAACTCAAAATGCAACTATCATGAGCCCCTGATCAATTGATATTATTGTATGAAGTGTTATAGAATCATGGAATATCCTGAGCTGGAAGGGACCCACAAGGATCATCAAAGTCCTACTCCTGACCCTGCACAGGGGGGAGTCTACTCATACCTACAAATGGCCATGTCTGAGGACAGGACCCTACTGAGGGATCACTTTTCTGCTTTCCTCTTTAAAGCACAATAGTTCTGCCAACAATAAACAAGTGTGTTGTTAAGGAACCTTCCTGGTGTAACCATCCAGGAGCCACTCTGGCAGTCACACTCCCACCCCCCAGACTGGCACTTCTGGGACAGAGCTCCTTCCCAGTGACCCGATGGCTCCTGCCTGGCTCCCCACACAGCCCCCACTCCCAGTCAGACCAGGTTTGCTCACCAGTCCCAGGTTTCCCTCAGCAGAGTCTCATATTCTCACTCCATGAAGTCATTTATTCACAGTGCAGTAACACACACACAAAGTCTGAGCTGATGCCTCTGAGTAGGGACCACTGACAAAGGAACCCTGGGCTTTTATCTCCTCACAGCCTGAGAGTGCAAAGTCTCAGCTCTTCCCACCAAGCCCTCAGCTCCTGCCCTGTCTCTGGGTGTCCCTCACCTGGCTGTGCCACAGGTCTTTGTGCCCTTTGTCATGCAAAGGATCTGCAGGTCACAGGCTCTTGTCTCGGGTTCCCACCCAGAGCTCAACCTGCAGCTCCACCTGCAGCTGCCCCTGAGCCACCTGCACCAGGTATGTTCCTCAACACAGTCTGAGATGTTCACTTCAAAAAGGAGTCTGGCTGCTCACTTATGCACAACAATTGCTGCATTAATTGCCAAAGCTGCACAGGTATGATTCCATAACCCCTCTGCTCACCTCTCCCTGCTGTATTTCCACTTTCTGACACTGTTCACTTTGCTCCCCCTCCTCTGCTGTGGCACAGCTCCCTCACTCACCATCAGAGCAACTTTTAATGGAACAATAAATTGCCAAGTTGCCTCTATGCCAAACAGAGACAAGTCTAGAGGCTGCCTAATATAGGTTCTCAATTCAGCTCTCAGGGCAAAGAGTTTCGTGGCTCTAAGCCTAATAAATTGAACCTATCAAAAGCTTTCTGTGTATGCAGTTTTGAAGATGTGCAATTGCCATCTTTGAAAGCTCAAAAATGGTTGAGGAGATAAAATCACTGGGTAGGGAAAGAGCAGGAACCACCAGGTTCCATCTGGTTCATCATCCTTCGTTTTGCAGAGAAATCTGGCAATAATGTGTGAAGAGTGGGTGCTGAACAGCTTGAAAGGTTAGAGTGTGATTAATGAGATGATGTGTGGGTGCATGTGGTAATCCCCCTGCATACCATCCAATTCAATTTAGCCTATATAATGTTGTAGAAAAGATTTAAATAGTCTTTCAACGCCAGAAGAATAATATTATTGCAGTCCTGCATTCCTCCTCAATGTGATTATCTCAAAAGTAGATTTAGTGTGTAGAAAGGGCTTCAATAACAAGTAGAAATCAGTTAAAATAAAATACTCCTTCACCCCAATGCAAATTCATTTGAAGAGTTTTGTTTATTTGTGAGTTAAACTATTCTTTTCAGACAGTGTGTTCCAATAAGGCAAGTTGAAATTTAGGATGTGAAAAGTATGTAAAAAAAAGCTGTTAAAAATTGGTTTCCCTACTAAATGGAGAGCTTGTAGAGGAAATTGCAAGCAGGGGGATTCTACATACATGTTACTCTCAAAAACCTTAACTAAGGAGCATTTTTTAGAAAAAAAATTTTTGATCATGAAAAGGGGGATTTAAAAAGAAACTAGTTAACACATCCAAGGAGGGGCAGTATATATTTAGATAATTTTTTAAAACCACAGTCTGTTTTCCTTCTGGCCTTGTTCTGTGCATGGACCATGTTAATTGCGATCCAGCAGTGGCCAGAGCCTTATGCATGCATTTGGAAGGAAACAGCAAGAGTGGCTTTGGTCATTTAGTAATCATGTTACAGGTAAAAATTAATTCACCTGAAGAAACAGCCTGTGTATCTATGGTCACATATATCAGATTTCTTTATTTTTCTTTTTTACACAGCAGTGCTATACTTTATTTTTAATTTTTGTCTCTGAAATTCTTCATAAGGAAAGAAAATACGTTTTCATGGCCTTATCTTGACATCTTTAAGAACATGATACTCAAGGTGCATGATACTGCCCCAAGGAGATCTTGAGTATTGGTGAATTCAAGGCAATAAGTAGAAGACATGTATTCAGCAATATATGGAAGAAAAAGAAGGTTCAATAGCAAAGGAGGGGGGGAAATCTCTTTACATGGTTACTCAGGTTTTCTTGGGTTTGGGATTTTTTGTTGGTTTTCTTTTTTCTTTAAAAATCCCAATGAAACTGTGAGGGTTACTTAGACTTGAACTTACAGAGGTGGTTAAGTGATCTTTTGATCCAGATTTCAGATATGATGCATTTCTTCATTATGAACAAAACTAATTGCTGCCGTACATTAAATTGCCACTTTACCCCTTCTGCTGCAGAACGTTTATTTCTCAGTCTCTCTGAAGTCCAATTTTCCTTATTTCTTTTAACTCTGTTTTGCATCTCCCCTCATTATCCAATCACCTTTCAAGCCATGACCTACAGAGGATGGGAGGAGAACATCCCAGCATTCTGCTGGCTGGTTAACGAGCCTCCATGAGGTGTGGAGATAAAATTTCCTTTGGTCAGTGGTAATTGAATATTTTGTTCTTCAATATGTTTGCTATACATTGCCACATCTTGTAAAGCTTAATCTTTCTCGTTCAAAATGCACTTGAACAACAGTGAATCAACAGCATAAAACAGACACCCTCACCTGTCTCATTCTGTTCTGTAAGAGTTGGATCTGACAGTGGCAAACAGACTATGGATTCCAAGAATCACTGAAGTATTCTGACCCCATTAGACCTTTAAAAAATATACATCTGATTGTCCTTGGATTGTAAAATGGGTGCAATTGCTCCACAGAGAGTTCTGGTAAATATGACAATGTTACAGTATTTAAAAGAATTTAGGTTTTATATTTTTTTCTACTTAGCTGTAAAGATCCTTGGAGTCATTTAATGTATGTCTGCATACTTTTCATTCTTTGGCCAAAATATAAATACAGTTTCTGTATTTGGATTAACTATCAATATGGATCAGTTCTCTATTTGGATTTTAGCGATTCCTTTAAAACTATATATTTTTAAATATAAATATATATATACACACACAAGCACTCTGGAGGTTAAATACCCAGATCCAAGTGTTGGAAATTTCTACACATGGGTCACAACTCTGTTAGTTACACTTGTCCAATTTGTATGTGCACTGTTTCTAGTCAGGATTGAACTTACATGCAATATTCTCCCATTTTCTGCTCTGCCAGAGAATCAGGTGGGAGCAAAGAAGGGATAAGGTTCCTGGGAAATGACATGAGCAAACAGAAAGGGAGATGTTTTTTTTTTTTTTATGAGATTACAGCCTTGCTGCTCTATGTGTGCCTCAGAAACATCACCAGATAAATAGATGTGGACCCACAAGAAGGACAAGAGTTTCTAAATATTTATGAACCGGAATCAATAATCTAGTTTGTGGGTATGAAATGCAAGGAGGGGTTAGAGGTCTCTGTCTGAAGCATTGCAAGTGCTGATCATTGAGACTCTTCACCTGAATGCTGCAAGAAAAAAAACAAATTCTGAGTCTCAATTTAATATATTTAATTTCAGACCCTGTTAAACAGACCTTAAGTGCTGCTTCCAGAGTGGGCAGCATTAACTGGTGTGTGCTCCTTTAGCACTCACAGAACGTGCTGCTCTGACCCAGCTGGGTCTCCGTGTTGTGACGGTGGCAAAGCTTCAGTCAGAGGAGGGAGAAGCTGCATGTTCCCTTCATGGTATGAGGGCGAGCTGTGAGGGCTCAGCTCCCTGTCTGAAGCCAATGATGTTTATAAATATATCCTGGATACATATTGTATGTCTTTTAATATGTATATTTTTTTTTTTTTGGGGGGGGGGGGGGGCTGCTGTAGTGCTGCTGAGATTTTTTTACTGATATCCACAGAATCCCAGAATGGATTGGATTGGATTGGATTGGATTGGATTGGATTGGATTGGATTGGATTGGATTGGATTGGATTGGATTGAAAGGGACTTTAAAGGCCATCTCGTTCCGCTCTACACCTTCCACCAGCCCAGGTTGCTCCAAGCCCCATCCAGCCTGGCCTTGGACACTCCCAGGGATGGGGCAGCCACAGCTTCTCTGGGCAACCTGTGCCAGGGCCTGCCCACCCTCACAGGGAAGAATTTCTTCTATTCTAGATCCACCCTCCTTCAGCTGATATCTGAAATCTAGGCCTATCTAAATCTAAATCTACCTAAATCTAGATCAGCCTAAATCTGGATCTACTCCCTTCTAAATCTAAATTCCCTCCTCTTCAGATAAATCCCTGATCCTTATTACGGACCACTTGTAAAAATCTCAGCTCGTGGAACAATAATGTTGGTATCTTCTTGGAAAAAAAAAAATTAGTAGATCAGAATTTTCTGTTTTGAAAAAGAACATTTTTTTAGTATTACCATAAAACATGTGAATTAAGTGGTAAATTTTCTTATGACCAAAATATTAAAATTTTAATGTTTCAAATGCAAAAATATTTCAGACACAAGTAAACCTGCCTTTAACTAATATCAGTGAAAAAAAATCTTAATCAGCTAACAATTCAGGAAAAAATGCACTGAAAGAATAAGCAGTAAGTCCAGCTAATTTGCCTTTTCAAGGGGATAGTTTCTGGATCAACCTGCTAAAATGCATGCAGTTACATGTAACTCAAGTGATTTATTGGTTTCTTTATTGCAACCATCTTAATGGAAAGCAAATAGTTTTGGCAGTTCTGCTGTGTTGCACCTTTTTTTTTTCCTTTGGTTTGTCAAAGTCATTATTTACGTATGTAAATAACATTGCTAATTTCTTACAACCAGATATAGTAGAAATCTGTTGGGAAACTAAGTTGTGCTTAAAGGTATTTCTGATTTTTATAATTTGGACATCTAAATTACTTAATAAGGAATTCTGCTTGTGATTAACCAATTTGATTTGGGAACTGATAGAATTGTACCTTTATAACAGAACAATTGTCATGAATTCTGTGTGAATACTGCAAAGAAGTTAGTGATGGTGAATTGGCTCCATTGCACTGTTTGGGTTTTGCCATAAAGTTTCATAAACTGACTGGTATCATCCTGCAGATGGTAACTAATGGAGGGAGCAAAAATATTTACACAATAAACAGATGGTGAAAAATAATTTGCATTGCAGTACTCTTCCCTTGACACATTAGGTTATTGTCACAGGATCAGAACTGATCAATTATATGGTTTGGCAAGGTATTACTTGTAGCTCAGCCATAGTTGATCATGTGCTCAGTCTTAATCCAACAGCAGAGTTGGATCCTACCTAACATGCAGAGCTGCATCCAGTTCTGTATCATGTCTGGTACTTTTCAGGCACTTTCTTTGTTTATAACTTTCCCATTGGCTATAAACAAACTCTAAACTTTACACAAAAACTACCAACACAATAGTAAGGTTTGGGTTTTGTTTTTTTCCTTATAGATGTCATTTAATGAGCTTTGCTAGATACAATTTTCTGATTAAAATAAAGCTGATTAAAAAGTAAATTAAAAGTAAACTCTCAGTGATTGTTTTATATTGTAATGTTTTTAATCACAGAAGGGATATCAGTTGAATATATGTTTGCATTGCACTATCATGCCTGCCGTAATTCCAGGGTGTTTCTGATTGCATGCACCACCGAGGCCCTCAGCTGGTCTGCAGAACTGCTGAACGTGGATTATGATAACGAAATTCACACATGAGCATTATTAAAACCACGGGCTGATTTAAATTATAGTCTTTAATTTTTGTTCTGGGAAATCAGTATTCTTATTCAGCAGGGTTCCAGGTACTTTCACTGTTCTTTGATTTCACAGAATGGTATCAAAGTTGCTGTTTAATATTTTTAAAAATCTTAGGTTTGAGGAAGGTAAATTACCTTTAATCTCCATAGACTGTCACTTAAGACATATAATTTGTTTGTCTTTTTTTTTTTTTTAACCATTAAAAAGCAGCTGAAACAGCTGCACTCTTATTCATTGCTCTGCATTCTCCAAATCACTACCAATGCTTTAAAAGAGCTCACACACTGTGAGAAAACCTTGCATGTCAGAACTAATTGTTCCTGTGCCAGTCACTGTGAGTTAGTGAGCTCCTTGTTGTACAGCAGGACGCCGCTGTCTGGAACACATGGCTGTGCACACCGAGAGGACGTTAAGAGTTGCTCTTACCAAGCTAAATTTGTGTCAGAAAGTGTGCAAATGAAGGTGTGCAGAAAGGAGGAACCAGCAGGAATACACCCACACCACCCAGCCAGGCGTTGTCTGTGCCCCTGTGACTCAGTGATAACTCTGTGGGTGCAGCCAGATCCTCATCAGGGGCATTAACTCATCCCAGTTCTCTTACTTTCACTGAAACCACGTCCCAGAACCAAAGCATCAGGTGTTACTGCTTGTTAGAATAAGATCTGCTGGAAAACAGCTGAACTAAACTGTGGTTTTTAAAAGAACATTTTTCTAACTAAGCACTTGACCTTGCCTTGGGTTTACCAGAGCAAGCAAACAAAAAAAATATCAGAAAATCTAGCATGGAAATAAAAGTCAAACTCCTTTTGCCTCCACTAGACAACAACTCAATGTAGGAGCACAGTGCTTGTTATAATCACCTCGTTCTGCTTGTGTGTGTCTCAGCACATCATCTTCCTCAGTACCTTCCTCTGCTGTGGCCATGTCACTGCCAGCGTTGGGACAGACACGGAGGCCACAAAGATCTGGAAGGAACAATGAGGAAATACGGAAGTTCTGCTGAAAAGCTGTGTTGAGCTCTTATTTTACAACTACCAAAACGTTGACCTTGTCTTGTCTCTTCTAGAAGAAGCTTCATCTGAAAGGAGAATATTTTCCTTGTCTGCCCCAGCCAGGCTGAGCTGGTGCTGTGGAGAAAACTGTTCACCTGATTGCTAAAACCAGCAAAGCAAACCAAATCTTCCTCTTTAGAGTGCTTAGAATTTTCCTTTACCATCAAAGCTAATGTTAGGCATGCATCACATTCCATAACACAGCAAGTATAAAGACACTGAACCTCTTCTTCCCTGGCTTATAGTCAGTACAATCCTTAAATTAAAAAGGGAAAAAAATCATATATTCTCAGGCCATCCCTGTAGATCTTTTTTTTCAAACATGCTGGTACATTTTTAAAAACTCTTGTTTTTCCCAGAAATCCTTATCAACTACATCTTATGATGGAGGTTTAAGAAAAACGAGCATTCAAAAGGGAACTCTTTCAAGGTATTTACTGCTCCTGTGCCATGTTCTTGTTGAGGAAGCAGGAGGAAAGAGAGGGGGAGAACTGGGTGGATGCTTCTTGCCCTGTGACACTCACTCCAGTGCCACAGCACAGAGTCCCCGGCAGTGTGGGCTGTAGTGGGAAGGCTGGCTATTCAGCAGGCAGTGACCCAGCGGCTGGAGTGAGGGAGGAGCAGAGCAGCTCTGGGACCAGCTCTCTCCCTGCCCACCTCCCTTTCTCATTGTGTTTGACATTTTTGAGGCTGAGCTTTGTTACAGTCTGGAAGTTTGCAGCACAGGGCTGGAGACAGGAAATCTTATGACAATAAAAAAGACATTCTGAAGGAAATGAGTGAGGAATTAAAACAGCCGGGTTTGGGAGCTTTTTGTTAGGTAGTTGCAATAAATTATTCTTTTGTGATACAGTCAAATGAAATATGTACACAGAATTCTTAGAACTTCCAAATATAAACAAATCATTATACTTTCCTTTAACTTAGAATGAAAAAGCTGTCAGGGTAGCTTTTGATGAGTACAATTACACACAGCAACTACCAGACACTGCTGAAGTTTCATATACATTTTTACCTTATTTTACTAATTTGAAGTTTTGACTCCTCTGTCACTTCCTGACAAATGGAAGTATTAAAAATAGGATATGTCTTGCTTGTAGCTTTTCACTTTATTTGTTTGGTAAGGGAACTGTACTATCTTTGTGAATAACCTTTTTAGTACAGGAAATATTCTCAGTGCTCAGAGGTAACAAAGAGGGTGTCATTCTAGTAATTATGTGCTGTTTGCTGCAATTATAGCCCTCAACCTGTAATTCAATCTGTGTGGGCAGACCATACGTCCATGTGAAACTCCATTGACTTAATGGAGTTTACACTGTTATAAAGACCAATTTGCATGTCTTAGATTATAAAGTCAGGCTAATGTGCATATCCCATAAGCATTTAAGGACACATTCCAAAACTGTGACAAGCATAGAAATGGAACTGAAATGAGCAATAAGTCTGTGTTTATCAGCTGTACATTTGCTCAGCAAGTCTGAAATTGCCACAGGTGGTTGTGGAGGCAGAGAGCATAAATTAGGGTTAGACAATTTCATAGAGGGAGAGTCCATCAGGGCTCTAAAGCCTCTGAAGGAGGCTTTGGACAAAGGCTGACACTGCTGGTATGTGGAGGCTGGGAGGGTATATCTAGACATGGTTATTTTGTGTTTGTCCTCTTTTGGAAATCCATTCTGTGGGCCTTGAATGCCTATAAATTTCAGCTGTAGTGAAACAAAAATTATCAGCCTTTTGGAAGAAAATTGGGATCTGGAGACTGAAAACAGCTTGTCTAGGGAAGGGGAGCAAGACATGAAAAACTGGGTGAATTCAAAGGATCTGAAATTGTAAATGAAGAGCCAGAAGGGAGCACAGTAGGAATACTCTATTAGACTTGGTGGGCGTTGATCTTATCTTTATGACTTTTTATTGAAGGAGTGCAAGCAAAGAGGTGTGTGAAAGGCTTACTTTATTAATAATACTCTACATTTAATTTTCAAAATTACAACTATTTTCAGAGGTCTCAAAAATTCCCCTGTTAAGAGCTTATCACCTGAAAAGAAAATAAAATGCTGTGACTTAGTAAGAACCTCAGTTGTGTTTTTGAGCAGCTATTTGAAATCAAAAGATGGTACATATTATTTGTAATAGTATTTGTACTTTGCAATTTTCTTGGAAGCTTTAACCATAACTATGTGGTAAATAACAGATTTCATGTTTGCTCACATTGTGTATCCCAAAAAGCCAACGTACATCTGCAAAAATTGGGGGGGGGGGGGTGGGAAGTGTTTATTGTCTAAAGTGCAAGGAAGGAGCTGCTAAAATATTTAGCATTTTATTTGTTCTTGTGCAATAATGTGTTCTAAAGTAAAATGTGAATGACATCAGCCAAAACAGTTATTACAAAGCACACAGGCACAGTTCTGAAGTTGGGAATTATATAGACCCATCAACAGCTTACTGAAGGCTGACTGCAGAGTCTGTCATTATCTGAGCTTGAAATTCTGGGTCTGTCATTCTTTATCATCTATCATTTATCACACAAAATAGGTGACTTAAATAACAGAGTCACTCTGTTACTGCAGCAGCCTGTATCTCTAGGTCAGTCCCGCCAGTTCCAGAAGTACCATAAACCACTGCTCATATTTTCGTGTTCTAAGATGATTTGTGAGTTGACAGAGTTTGCATAATTGGTAAAGTAGGAAGGAAAGTTAAGCACAGAAATGGAACATGGTGTTTGAGAGTGCAGGGCAAAGCAGTAAAAGAGCTGGAAATGGAATCTCAGAACTGTGATTCAAAGTTAGGTACTGTAAGGATTTCAACATCTTTTCATAAAATAACAAAGCCTAAGACAAAGTTGGAAATTAAATGACTCTCCATTGGTATCATAAGTTAGAGTTTAAATATCTTTTAAATTATTTTTTAATCTTTTTTTCCTGTTGTTCCTTTTTCTTTATCTCTTTGGATCTTGCTGAAAAACGTAACAATTTTTAAGAGAAACGTACAAGTTTTTTTAATCACATTCTCTTTCTAACAAAAGTAAAGAATGACCCAATTCTCTACTTTCCAGGATTAATAACTACCTTCTTGTTATTATATTTAAAGTAATAGCTCTGACACTTAATGGAATTCTAGACATGAAGATGTGTATGAAATGACTTAGATGAAATACTTCCATTTCCTGCCACCCACTGTTAATGTTGATATTAATGTTTTTGGAAATAACAAGACAGGAAACACTTATGCTAGCATGAAAAGTTAGAAAAGCACAATATACTCTGAAAAGCTAAGAATCCATTCTTAAGCAGCAGATTTTTAACAGTCTCATTCTAATTATTTTTGTTAAAAAATATCAGGAATATTTCTTCCTCTGCATGGTATCACAAAACTGCTTGATTTCCTTTTGCTGATTTTTTTATATCACTTTGGGAAAATAGGTTAGCTGTGGGATGCCTATATTGAAGTGCATAAGTGATCTGCTTTAGTTACACAAATCTATTTGTATTAAAATTGGTAGCAAATAACCTAAACTGTGCCATGAAGAAAATATAATAAACTATTTTTATATGTTTACTTAAGCTTTCTTTTTCTTAATATAGTCTGATTTTCAGCATCTTATTTTATGATGCAGAGGGTCTTATTAAGTGCAGCTCATTAAAACCTTTACAGATCCCCTCAACCCTCTCATATTCAAAGTAATCATCTCAGTAGAATGTAAGCACGTTTCATGGCAATGTTTGGCCTCTGAAGATTTTATGAAGTGCAAGGAATGTACTAATTTACCTTAATCTTATAGAGTACATAAGCCCCTTTAAAATGAAATTGCTCGATAAACTCGGCTGGTGCAAAGTACAAGATCAATAAGGGGGACCATTAAAATCCATCAATCTCAGCTATGGCATGAGGAAAAAAAAGAATGCAGTTCCATCAGTATTTGAAAGGACCATTCTGATTGCAGTAGCAATCCGTGACTTCCAGCCATTGTAAAGACACAGCAAGAACAGATAACAAGTGTTTTTGACTTTCAGATTCTTAATCCAGGAAATTAGTGACCAGAGTGAAGCTGGATCAATGTGGTGGTAGGGGTGATAACAGAGACACCTTGTGTGAGCAGGCTGATATCTCACAGACCCAGGATGGGGCAGAATATGGTGGAAGGAAACAAGGAAGTTTCTAAGGGAAGGTGAAAGAAAAGACAAGTTGAAGTTTGAATATACTCAGGAGTTATAATGATCCTAATGTGTCATTTATGGTCCAAACTCTGCACTTCCCCTCAACTGACACAGTATTTGGGCACCAAAGTGTAAGAAATATTTTTTACTTAACTATATTAATATCCTGGTGTAACAGTACTGATGTTAGATGTGTTTGTTTTTACACAAATTTACATGAAACAGGCAAAGTTACAAATAAATCGTCTCTTCCTTAAAGAGCTGATGGCCTGAAATGGGACTCAGCACAAAAGTACAGGGGAATGAATGGGGTGGTTTCCTAAAGCCACTCAGCAGAGCAGCACAGGGAGAACCCAGCCTCCCTGGCCCTCACCTGAGCTAGCAGACCTATAGGCAGCCCTGACATCAGCAAGACTGATGAAATGGCATGCTAATGACAAAGGACATTTGACTGTAATTTACTTAACACAAAAAAAAAAAAAAAAAAAGCCAAAACCCAGAAGATTGTACACTTGTATCTCTCCATCAGCAGCTGATTCAGGCTACACTGAGGCTAAACAGGGAACAGAGCTGTTTCAAACAGCTGCTTTTCAAACAACTAAATTCATTTCCTGATCAGAGCTGAATTCTAAAACTCTTAAAGCATCGACTTCCATCTGAAAATGAGGGTAGGAGCCGCCAAGAAATTAAATGATTTACTACCAGACCATTTTTATTAGCAGTATGCCTCCCCACTGGCAATGCAACTCACAAGCCTGGAGCAATTCACTTTTAGTCTGTAATGGGTTCCTCCCATGGCCTTCACTGAGAACAGCCAAGAGCAACAGAAGGAGCTTGTGCCTGACCTTTTCTCCTAATAGGAAAGAGATAAAGCTATAGCAGAGGTTTCTTGCAGCAGTTTTACAACACAGTGCAGCAGCTCATTACATATGGCACACTGACCTATATATCGAATAGGTCAGCGTTTCAGGCAACCTGTCTTCAGCCTTCCAAAACGTCCCATCAGCCTCTCCTTGTCATCTCTTGTTCCCCTTTGTTTCTTGTGTTGTTGCTGTGTTTTGCTGCAGACAAGCTGAGGTGTTCTCCTCTGACACCCTTCCTTGTCTTTTAGGTCTGCTGTGCAGTGTTGTCATCCCAAATTCCCTCCCTGTGGTGGTTTCAGTTTCACCACCCGTCAGGGGAGATGTCCTTCCCTGTTCTCAGAGATGCAGGGCCACTCCCATGGAAGTACTGATGCTGCAGTGGCTGCAGTTCCATTCTGGAGAGGGAGGACAGGACCTGTGGATGAAGCACAGGTCGTATGTTCATCTGGCACTATGGGGGGCAAGAGGAAGCAGAGAGGTGGCACTGTTACAGTATCACACTGAAACCTTTTATTTTGTTGTTCAAAGTTATAATCTGTCTTGGTGATACTCCTTCTTCACCAAGCAGAGATTTGGTGAAATTCTTATGCTCATTTTCCGTGGAGTGCAATATCTGCTTGAATAGAATGATGGAATGAAGGTGGAGCTGGAAAATTTACACTAACATCTCTGACCTGTTTGCATATGGACAGAGTAGGGAAGCTTCCATGCTTCCTCAGCTACATTGCTCAAGTCTCAGAACTTTATGCTTTGGTGTCAAGAGCTCTGAAAGCTGGGGTTCTGTCTGTAAATTAAAATGCCTCCTATCTCAGGACCTGGTTAATTGCATGGGGAGGTCTCTCTGGTGGAATATTGTACAGTAAGGACCGGCCCCAGAATAGTAGGATAACAATGTAGGAATTTTCAGGATGTTTTGATGAAATATTTGGGATTCCTTCCCAAAGAGAAGACCTGGATGGAAACTAGAAGTCATCAGTTCAGTCAGTCAGTCAGCTGTAGCATTTATGTGTGAGTGAAGCAGTAAAAGGGGAAGAAAAAATATTCAGTTTCATGAGACACCTTTGACTCTTCTGGACACCTCAGAGCTGCATTATTTGGAATGTTTTGGGATTTACTTATGACTGCAATGGAACTGGAGCATCCTAATTTTTACCACTAAGGCTTTACTTCATGTCTGTGGGCAAAATTAGGATGTATTACACTGGTGTGACTGAAACTTTTGAGTTCTCAGTCCCCAAAATTCCATGCAGACACAGGCTAGCAGAGAGCTATCACGCTGCACTGCTTTCTTTTTGAACAAGCCTAGTAGAAAATTGTCTCCAGCCAGCAAATAGAAGTTAAGCACAGATGGGAACTTGGCCTGCAGCCATTTTATTGACCTGAAAGGAAGGTGCTTTTCAAAGCTTAACTGGAACTGTTTAAATAGTAACACTGTAAACAAGAAGCAGCCTTCTTTCCCCTCACATCTCCCCTCTTCCCCCTTTCTCAAAAATCAAGGCAATCAAATGTCCAAAGCTGTTAATGCCAAACTAAGAGGCAAAACAGGAAAGTCAGGAGCTTTAAGACTGTATGGTCAAACTTCACAATAATAATATTGCTGGGGTTTTTTTTTAATCAAATATATAAACACAGAGATAGCAAAAGTCAGATCTTTAGCAAGCCTGTCACATAAACATTTCAGTCCCCGCATCAAAGCTGTGAGTGGATATGCACCTACTTGGCATGCCTTTTCTATGCATCTCCATGATGGAGATGAGTCTAGAAGCAGCAACTGATGATTAAGGGGTCTCGAAGTGAGGGAGATTAGCAGGGCAGATGTCTCCCAGTCAGAACCTTCCTTATCCCAGTTTCTCATTCAGCTGCCTACTTTTCATGTCACCAAATCCCCAGGCAGACCTTGTTTAGGCTCCATCTCTGAATAACTCCACTTCAACACAGATCACTTATAAAAGTCTCAGATTCATCTATGCTTTACACAGATTTGCATTGCAGAAAATATACCTACAATGCAGGATGTTGAGACTGAGGTGAGAACCAATATCAAATGTGTTACACTGGACTCCACATCCTTATACTGTCACTGCTATATTCCTTGTTTCCTGGTGTTTGTCTATGTGTTGTATGTCATATCTAGTCTTTCACAATTTTGAGACAGGTGCCCAGGGGTGGTTAATGGTTTCCCACTAGTGGGAATAGCAGTGTATTTTCCCAGTACTTTTCCAGCATACCGTGAATTCTCCTTAACTCCCTCAGGCTGTGGGAGCCTGTGCAGCTTCACAGGCAGCCCAGATGCACAGGACTGGACATAGCAAATAGGGGATATTTGTCCAATGATAAGGCCTTTGTGTTGTCTAAACAGTGACTTTTCCATAAAGAAAGAGAATATATTTTATTTAGCCAGAAAAAATATACAGAAGGACTAAAATATGAAATTAAAATATGACATACTGGGAATACCAGTAATGTAGTGACTCATTTGACTCTGAATGTGAACTGGAAAAGAAAATGTTCCTTAACTGTTCCTGCAGTAGGATAATTCATGACAAAAACAATGACAGCATTTCTGCTTAGTTACATCTCTAAATACAACAGGATGCAGGATGATTCAGTAGTGTTTATTTTTCATCTGGTCTCTGGTAACCTAGTTAAGAACACTGTGCAGGAGCTGCACAGATTCAAAAAAAGAGCTTAACACCTGAAGCACCATAAGCTGCACATAGTCAGACTGCAGGGCCTTCTTTACAAATCCAATTTAGAGCACTAACAGTGTCTAACTTTCTATTTTTCTATATTTATTTATATATATCTATATATAATGTATTTCTCATAAATAGAGAATGATCAACAAAGTGGCTGATGCATACAAAGAAGGGAAGGAAGCTGAGCTCAATAAGCAGTGCAATGAAACATCCAGCTGTTTGACTTCAGGAGGGTGGGAGACAGGGGCCCATCACCTGAAGGTTCATGAAGAGCTGCCACCAGTGACAGCTGGGAAGAGGCAGGACTTGGGCTAAAGCAGACTTTTGGGGGAGGTCAGCAGCTCTGACTGTTCATTCAACATTTGGAGGATTGATATACTCAGTGTAGTTTTGGTAGTCTTCATCTCATCAGAACTATAAGTTGCATCTCAAAAACATGTGATTGCTTGAAGTGAATCCATTTGTCACTGCCCAGTGCAGGATCCCCCCAGGAAGAGAGCACTGTGGGAAAGCAAGAGCCATCAAAGAGATTTGGGAGATCTCCATTTGGATGCACAGAAGCCTCCTCACCCTTTAAAAGTCATGCTAAAGACCTTTTATTTTGATTGTGCAAAAGCACTTTTTGTGAGCATGACGTAGCCCTGTGTAATCTTAAAGCTTTTACATCATCTGTCTTTAAATAAAAGCACGCCTTATGGCAAAAAATAATGTTACAATGTAATTAGAGTCTATAGTCTAGAAATAAGCCCTCATTTCAAATGCACTATTACTGGAAAGCTATTTGCACAGCAGCTGTTGTGAAGATATCTGCTGCATTTCCACTTTGTCAGCTAACCTTACTCTGACAGTACTAGTTTGTAGACACACAGACGTAAATTCTCCCTAAGCGATTTGTAATGCTAACAGCAAAACCATAAATTGCAGCTAATGCAAGATGGAGCTGAAATGTTCCAGCAGTTTCTGAAAATGTTGCCTTTTTCCTTGCATTTAAAGAGGTCCTCACTGATCTCACCGCCTTCCTCCAGTCCCCAGCCAAAAATGTTTGTTGTGTTTGACTCTGTTGGTTTATTCGGTTCAGGAGTAGTAATCAAGTGTTTCAGTTATACTTAGTGAGTGGGGTAAATAGTCCCTGTAGTTGTTCATTAAGACCTCCATGATGTATGCATCAATTACCAAACAGCTTGAACAAAACAGAGGTAAATTAACTTTCTGAAACTCACTGTCATAGCCAAAAGGAGAGTAAAGCATTAAAAGTGATTTCATGGCTTAAAGTTCATCCAAAGTACTATTAGCTTTAAGTCCAATTTTCAACTGTCAAGGGGAATATTTACAATAGTAATTTCAGATCATTATCTTAACATTTCAATGCAAATAGCCACAATTTAATTCATTATTACTCACATTACATCTTTATTTTGCCACCAACTGGTGGCTGACATTTCCCAAGCTACTAGGAAGAAATGCTAATTAGACTGGTGTGCACTCTTACCCTTTCTTAATTTCATCATGTTTGTTCTTCAGTGACACGAAGCATTTCCTTCCTTCTGGTCAACCATTGCCTTTTATCCTCTGCATCTCCTCAGTGGTCCAGTTGGTAAATTGAAATAGAGATAAGGCAAGTGAAATAATTGCCTGCTTTCTGTTTTTTTGGTAAAGTATCTAAGAATATTTGTGCTAGTGTGACAAAAATGACCTCTTTCCCTCAGCCCACCCACCCAACTTAATTTAGAGAATCTGAAGTGATCTCTGGAGTGGAATACTATATGCATTAATATGCAAATGAACTGCCAAGAAAGTTCAGATTTGCATTTAGACTGGACAAAGGGGAAGGAAATGGCTTTCTCATGCTGTTCCCTTGCATCACCACAATTTCACAAATTACTAATCCCAGAAATGATGCCAGAAGGGACTTTCTCACTACATTTCATTCATGCTCAGATGAGTTTGATTCATCTCAATGTGCCTGGCATTTTTACAGTAAAGCTGCAAACTTAAAGTGCAAGCAGGACCTCAGTGGCTTAAGCTAAGAATCAAATGTGTTTGAAATAAACACAATTAGTAAACTTCAAATAAAATATCCCCTCCTGCTAAGGGCTAGAATAGTAATAAGCAGGGGGTAAGGTAATCTTAGCAAAGTTTCCCTAAGAATTAACAATTATGCCAGTGAGAACATCTTATCTCCATTAAAAATAATATTCAAGCATGCATATGTGGCACAAATAAAAGATTTAGCTTGTGAATGCTGAAATTATTGAGGGAAAAGAAAAAAAGGAACCTATAAGGCAAAGCAGTAATCTAGTTTGCAGATGGATAGAGTTTAATCCTTCTCCTCCTGATTTGCTATCTGCAGTTTAGACAGCTTACAAAATGAGGAATCATTCCTGGGGTTAAAATTCAAGTCCCTGCAAATTAAATAGAATTTTTCAACAGATGCTTTCCTGAAGACTTTCTGTATGCCTAATATCTGTTTTAATCAGGGCAGTGTTGGTTAATTTATTTTTTTGCCAAGTGAGTCAGTGTTTCTGTGTCTGTAAACAGACACAGCTTTCAGGAGCACAGGTGCCCCAACAGGCAGGTACTTTTCAAAAATAGGTGTAATGTTGAAAAAGTACCTGCCCTGGGGCATCAACAAAGAGGAATTTCAAGATCAGTTTTATGTTTGCTTCTTAATCTTTCTGGGGGATTTTTTTCTCCTCCCAGCTACTGTAGCAAAGAAAATACTGTAAATCATCACATTTCTGTTTGCCAACATTTATTTGCCCTTTGGTTTAAATGCGTACAGTGGGAGGGTAATAGGGCAGTGCCTTTTACTGCTGGGGATACATTTTGCTGTGTCTGTTTTTCAGATGGCTAGAAATGAAGTATTAATATCTGTTCATTGGAGAAATGCAACAACATTTCTCTGTGTCAAAGAGACTTTCCCCTCCTCCCCTCTCATCCTGCCATCCTCCTCTGAACCTTCCCCTGTGGCTCTCTTCTGAGCGAATAAAGGGGCATTTTATTACAAGAATAATCTGTCCGTTCTAAACCTGTCTCCATATGAGGAGCAGGCAGACCAGTGCAGCCTCCATGGTATTGGGGTTTTTAACCACACTGTGCAGCACAGCTGGTTAAACTTTTCCTGCCATGTCTCCATAATATTTTTTTGTGCGCACAAGTCCCCGTTTCAGCCTCTTGCTTCTAACCAGCAGAAACTGAAATAAGCAGACTTATTTTTAGGAGTCTGATTAGGTCCTATTGTTGTCTGATGCCTAAACTGAAGAATTTTCATATTTTCTAAAATCCAATGGACAACAAAATCTGCTTAAAGACTTTGTTGAAATGAGGCAAGAGCAGCACCCCGGATGGGATTTGGTGGCTGTGGCACCGTGTAGCAAAACCCAGCCTGACATTTGTCCTCATGCTGATTTAGAGAGAGGAAAAAGCCAGGTGTGTCACCAGAGTCCGGCTCTGTCCTTTCCCGAATCAACAACATTAGTATTCCACATTTAATTCACCAAATGTTCAGAGGTATCAGACCAAGAAGGAGCCTCCTGAATCTGATTAAACATCTGCTGGCACCTTGTGTGGTTAAGCTGAAGCCTGGACTCACACAGTGCCGAGGGAACCTGCACTTTCCACCACTCTAATATTGAGGGTAAAACGAGTCCAGCTGTCTTGTCTAGTCTGGGATTTTTATTTTTGTTTTTGTGTGTGTTTTACAGTGCCATCTGATCTGGTTTTCCCATGTGAATATTTCATTTCTTGATATCCTTCTGATTTATTTTGGATTTGATTTGTGGTCCTCTGTAGCTTGCCCATGTTGTCACACTGCCTGCTATTCCCAATGTTCTCAAGCATCCTTTTCCCTCATTTTCAGGCCAGTTCATTTTCTTTTGCTCCCTGATGAAAACTGGAGTTCTTGGAGTGGGGCTTTGGTAGTTTCTGGGTTACAAGCTTGTTCACACTATTAATTAAGGGGAATTAAGTAAAAGTGCAAGTGTTAGGCATGTTAATCAAAGGTCATTTTTAAAAGTTTGCTCTTGATCTCTTTAATTATGGCAGAGAGACTTGTGGGGTTGGGTTAGAGATCTAAAAGTTGTTGAAAGACTGCAACAGTCTGTACCAGATTTGTGTCTTGTGAGACAATCCACTGTGTGACTTCCCTTCTTCTGCTCACACAGGAATTTAATGCATCCTGACGTCACATTTTTCAGAAATTTGCCTTGATTTTCTATTTAGACACCAGAATCAAGATAACAATTAATAATGGTCTTCATGCAGATCATGAAACAAAACCCCTCCTGTTATTTCACATTTAAATTATTTATATGGAGTTTTGGGGTTTTTTTTAAAGGGTCTCAAAATTCCAAGGGAATTCTGGGCACATGTTCAAAAACCTGTATCAATCTAGTTCCATTTTTCAGTCACCTACCCTGTCACTGAGCCTAGCATTTCACTGCAGTTTCCTCATTGTCTTTCTGATTGTTTTATCAAACTCCCAACATTCCAGGAACCAACAAGGAAAAAAAAAGAAAAAAAAAAAAAACAACACACCAGCACACTCCTAGAAGCCTGGAAGATTTCATTAAATCTCTTCTCTGCATTTAGAAACCCTGGAAATCAGACTTCAAATAGGAATCTTCAGCCATAACCCAATTTTAATTTCTGTAATTGCAACTGTATTGTAAGAATTAGTGCTGGATCATGTTGGCCATGCCCCAGTGAAAGGTCAAAAGCACTTTAGAAGTGATGGGTGGAAGGAGCCTTTCCTCTCAGGAAGGAAAGCACACCAAGTATTGCTGCCAGCAGAGCAAAGGACGGCATCCTCCTGCACCAGCCTTGCTGCTGGAGCCAGATGGGAAAAACTCAGTCTGACTACTGCCAAATAAAGCAGGAAAAGGAGCTTATTTTTTTCCCCAGAGAAATTACCAGAGTAACAGATGTAATACAAAGAAATGGTAAATGTGGAAGTTTGTGGGTGTGCAAAAGGCTTTAAAATTAACATTATGTTTTCCAAACTTGGTCTTTCACTTCTCATTACCTGTAAATTTGGTCATTCCTGACACCTTCTGCCCAACAACAATTGACATTCACACTGATCCTTTCTGTTTCTTCCCTGGAAACTGTACTGGGGTCCACCCATCCCTTTTAGATAGACTTTGTTGTTACTAAAAGTAAAATTCACATCCACCTAGGGCTTAAAATCTAGGTGCAATTCCAGCTCAATGACAGGAAGGTCAGATCTCTGAATAAGCACAGTTCTATCCTGCACTGCAGAGAGTTTATAGAAATTAAAGAAAATCATATCTGACTCTCACATCCTCACCATAAGTGACCGCCTCAGAACCCTCTTTGACACTCTGCAGTTGGAACACAAAGTGTAAATCTTTACACCTGACCCAGATATCTGGGACCTGCTTGTCTGTGAGTTGGGAGAATGTTTCTTTGGGTCAGGGTTAGTTCTGTGGCTTTGTTTGCCTGTCTCCCCCTCCTAACTCCCTCTGAACCTTCAAGGAAAAGATTATTTTATGTCTTAATATGTTGTTACCCATATCTGCCATCCCTTTTTGAATTCTTCTCCCATGATGTTGGGTCTTCCTCTGCCCTTTTCCTGTTCCCCCTGTTCAAAGAACATAGAGTCATGGAACGGTTTGTGTTGGAAGGGACTTTAAAGACCATCTAATTTCACCCCCTGCCATGGGCAGGGACACCTTCCACTAGCCCAGGTTGCTCCAAGTCCCAAACAACCTGGCCTTGGACACTTCCAGGGATGGAGCAGCCACAGCTTCTCTGGGCAACCTGTCCTGTCAGTGACTTGTCCAGGCCTTTGTAAATAGTCTCTCTCCATCCTTCTTGTTGGCTCCCTTCAGGTACTGAAAGGCCACAATTAGGCCTTCCTGGAGTTTCCTCTTCTCCAGGAAACAAACCCAACTCCCTCAGCCTTTCCTTGTAGGGGAGTTCCTCCAGCTCTCAGATCATCACATGCTGTTCTGAATCCAGCCCCAACACAGTGTTCTACTTCTGTGAGGTGCCATCAGACCTGTGGTCCTCAGCATTGTCACCCTTATTTATAATCTAAATTTGCTCTTCAATTCCAATGCAGCTGGGAAACTGCAGCAGTCCCTTGAAAAACTCACTGTCAAAACCAAGAGATGTAGTAAACCATTAATGATGGTGCTAAATGAATTGCCATGCTCTGATAGAAGGCTTCTGCAAGCATGTGTAAAGGTGAAGATGGAGAAAGCACATAAAGTGTGATCACATTTCTGAAACCGCTCATTAATAATAAAAGGGGAGAACAAAAATGAAAGGGAATGTGAGAAAATGTTCTTTCTCTTTCAAGTCTCAGAACTTCAGGCAGGGAGCCTGAAGTTAGGCAGCTCCCACCTTTTTAGATTAAAAAAATGTTTTTTTACTTTTGCAAGGCCTGCCCTTTTAGAGCAATGACCTGAACATTACCTGCAGAAATGTTCTGAAAGGTCATGTGAGTATTATGGCAAACTTGTTCTGGTCATTAGGAAATAGTTATTTCCAGTTAGTTTCTCTTTCTCATTTGATATGGGCATCTTACACTCTTTTTTCTCTCTGGTATTCTGCATATTTTAAGCCAAAATTAATTTACATCCTGTAATAATCTTCAGCAATAGCTTTGCTTCTGGATGCTCTTATTTAACACTTAGAGGGATGTTCTTATTTCACAATTAGAATACCCTTCACTTAAGCCACTTAGCAAATAGATTAAAAGGCATTCTTATAACAAAATATAGGTATTGGTAACCACAGCCAAAAATGGTAAGACTGACGGAGTCACCGGGCCCAGGTAGCTGTGACAGACTTGGTTCTGTTGTTTCCATGTCACAACAATGACTTTGAAGAGCTTTCCAAACTTGCTGCTGCAGATGTTGGTGACTTCCCCCTCTGTAGCAAGTCAGGAGCTGCTGTGTGGGCTGTTAAATTTCACTGGTTTTGACTAGGCCTTTGGAGGGGACTGTAGGAAAAAGTAGAAGAGGATAACTTTGTCAGCAGTCCTGACATACTCCACGGACTGTGCTAAGTCAAAGCCCTTAATATTCTCACCTAGTAAATTAGTGAGCAATTGCTAGTGAGTGTTACATTCATGTCATAATTTATGCTTAGTAATTTCCTTGTATAGTCAGGTTCTTAAGGTTAGATTGTCTCTATATGCTTTCTTGAAAAGCTTTCTTAAGGTTTCTGGTTTGCTGCATAATCAGCCTGATTTTTAGGCTTATTTATGACTTTCCTTTTGGCCTATGCCTTTCTTAGGCTTGCAGTTTAAAGAAAACAATGCTGATGAGCAGCCCATTAGCATTAAACAGCTTTCCCAAAAGAATGGTTGTTAAATCATCACAATTTTGTTGTGATTAGTTCCTGCAAAAACTGAATATCTCTGGGCTAAACAATTATCTTTCCCAGTATGAGGAGTCATTCCTGTCCTCTTTTGGATTATGGCAGCCTGAATGATCTTGGTCTGTCCTTAGGTGATTCTTTCTTCCAAGGGCATCTTTTCCTCCTCTTTGCACAGTAACACACTGCCCAGTGAAGTGCTGAAGTCTCCATTGTCAATTCTGAATGGAGCAGAGTCATGTCCAAGGTTATAAAATGTCCCTCTGTGTTTTGAGCTCTTTGCTAGGGATGGTACATTCCAATGTTTTCTGGTTCAGCTCTTCTACTGGAACAACTTCTGTTGACTTAAACATAGGTATGCCAGACTTATTCTGGCCTCTCTCCAGTTTAGGGGTTAAAATATCAATGCTGGTACCATCTAAAAGGAATGGTTGTGTCCAGTCAGGCTTGTGGAAAAAATTGTGGAGAATTGCTCTTGTGTACCTACACTGTCCATACTTTTACATACTATTACTCTACCATTTAAAAGTAGTGGTAAATAGGAGAAGTTGCTTTTTAAATGGATAGTTCTGAGTCTCTACATGTATATTTCATTTTTTAATGTTTCTGTCTTAACTACCACAATTCTCTGTACAAGGAAACAGTACAATGTCTGGGAACACAGAGAACTGTTGAATTTTTGATGGTATCCTGTACCTGTTCTGTTGTAGCAACGTGCTGTTAAAGGGGTTTTGTATGAAGTTGTTTTGTGGGATTTTGAGGAGTTGATTTTTCTTTTTTATTATTTTTTGAAGGCTAAATGCTCTTAGAAAAACCCATGGCTTTACAGAGTTAAGAAACTTTTTGGCTGCTTTTAGTAAGCTGGATAACCAGCCACTCTGCACTCACCTTGTGCTTTAGTCATGGTACATGAATATTTTTCTCCATGTGCTCCTTTGGACTGTGATGAAATGCGATTCCATGACCTTGCATTATGTGAGACAAATCACCTGATCTGAGATTCTCTGAGGAAACTGGTGAAGCTCTTCCCAGTGTTCATGAGTTTCTTTAACAGACACAGCGGGGAGTAGAAGGTCTCTGGACATGATGAGACATGAAATGTGTTTATTCCTGCCTAGGACAGGAGGTGTGCTTTAAAACCTTATGTTCTGAGGTAACTTTCTGTGAAGAGAGAACTCCTCTGCAGGACATCAGGATGCCCCTCTGAGATCACTGTATTACTCAGTTTTCCTTAAAACCTACTGAAAAGGAGAAACATTCAGCAAGGAATGTCAGTGACAGGAGAAGTTGTTTCATCTCTCTGTTAGAAAAAGGACCAGTTGGCAAGTACATTGTAAGGTACCTTTGCAATAGTCATTTTAATATTAATAAAGGTAGTGTACAAGTGCATTTTCTAGCTCAGTTCTGCCAATTAGAGACAGATCCTCCTACACATTCTTTGTGCACACCGCTTTTTTGCAGTGCTTTCACCTGTGCCATCTGTGATGTTTGTATTTCTTGATGACCTTTTCAACAGTTTGTTGTTCTCATTCTTCTGTCCGTGTGAGAGCGATGGAATTCTCCAAGGAAAGCTCCTTGAACATATGGCAAGGTACAATATTGTAGCATGTAAACTGACATTCATTACTTCTTCTCTCTACTGGTGACTTTATTTTTTTTCTCTAGTTTGTTGTTTGGAGGAAGCTTTTATCATTAATAATAGTTCTAACCTGGGGAGAGAGTCCCAGCATGTGAGATCTGGATTAAAGTGTGAAGCAAGTTCATGCCAGCTGATGAGATGGGCCAAGCTGCAGAGGAACCCTTCAGACATGCAAAAAGATGGTTGTGTGCAAAAGAACTTAACTTGTGGGGTTTTTTTCCTAATAAACGCTGCCAAGCATGGGCATAAGAAACATATTTGAGTACTGGGGCAAAAGCATTTGTGAGCCACTGGTTTCATACTTGGGGCAATTAAGGCCAAAAGTGAATGGAAGAAGAAAAGTCACGTGGTGGAAATTCTCCCATTATTTAGAGAGTCAGGGTGTAAACGTCAGGCTATTTCTCACAACCAGGAGTGTTACAGTGTAAGCAGGGAAAACCTGTACTTAACATGCAGGTAATAAAAAGTGTGGCTTGATGAGATGTGCCACAGGTGTTGTGAAGGGGCTGAAAGGCAGGCCTAGCATGGGTTAAATGATGGGGCTATTTTTGCAGCTTGTATTTCCTGATGACCTTTTCAACAGCTGCCTGCTTTTGTTCTTCTGGCCATATGAGAGAGTTAGAATTCTCCCAGGGAGGCTGCTTGAATGCCTGCCATATCCATCCATTTGTGTGTATTAAAAGGGTATTGTGTGGACATCACAAAAATCAGAGGAGAGACAGAGGCTACTGAATTAAGATGGAAAAAAAAAGTGATACATTGTCCAGTAGTTTCGTTGTCAGAATAAAAAAGAAGTACTGAATATTTATAAACCTGTGGATGAGCAAATGGTAAAACTTCACAACACTTTACATCTCTTAGAAGAAATGTGAACGGACAATAATCTGATTGATGGGAAGAATAGTGAGAAATACCCAGGGCAGTGGAGAAAGAAAGCAAAAGAATGTTTTTTGTTTTGTTGGAAAGGAAGTAACCTGACATTTGACTAAAAATGGGAAGGTAGAGGAGATGTTGGTGGATCACAAGCACAGATGTGCAATGACATGGGGAGGATTAACCAGAAGTCAACGAGCAGTGTAGATGGTTGATAGGTGAAGTCAGTTCTGAGAAAGAAGAAAAAGGAAGTACTTGAGATGGGATAAGGAAGAGATTAAAAAAAAAAAAACAAACCCAAACCCCAAAAAGGCAGTAATATTGTTGCTTGAAATAGCTAGAGAGGATGTTATTATTTACATCTTACAGCTTCTGCAAGGTCAAGAAAAATCCACAGATGCAGTTTAGTGAGGGTTTCAATCAAGATAGTACATATTAGCACGGATATTTATGTTAACACATAAAGTCTAATTGATACTTGCAAATTTAGAGCCCATATTCTAGTTATTGAAAGTCTGTGCAACAGGAAAACAACCTCATTATTTTTTTGCATAGTCTTCCTCTGTAATACATTTATTTCATATATCTCACCATTCCAATAAGTTACCAGGCTGGCAGTTACAGCCCGAGGTTTGCTGGTTAACCCACACAAGTTGTCAGACAAATCCGTGGTGACAGGGCAGGATATGTCACGCTGCCTGCCCACAGATGCTGTGGGTTACTCTGGGAAGCATCCACTGGTGTCTGGCTCTGAGTTTGGTGATGTTACAGCCATCCTGAGAAAGGGCTGCCACCAGACAGGAATTTGGGGAGTGAGAAGTGGATTGATAAAAGCTCCATCCATTATTTTTTCAGGTAAAATTGGATTGATGTTGGATTATATCAGCAATAGAGGATGCCCTGAAAAAGTTCAGGGAAAAGGGTTGTTGAGTATTGCAGTTCCAAGTAATTCACTTCCCATGAAAATACCTTAGTTTCTCCCTGTGTTTAGTGTGAAGAAAACCATCTTTAATCTTTGCAAGGAAGTCCTTTTCCCTTCTTCCATTCAAACCCAGTACATTTTTAATCAAGCACTGTGAATACCATATCAAAGGAAGTGGTTGACCCTCAGATCAATGCAGCAGATAACCTAATCCATTTATTGCGTTTGAGAAAATTTGTGCTGCTTTCAACTTTGATAAAGAATAAAACCAGAAATATCTGGAAAAATCTTCAGCACGTTTCAAATGTTTCCCTCCTGTTGGCTTCATCAGAGCTGCTGGCACTTCTGTAATACCAAATTCCAAATATTACAGCGAGCAGGGTGCGTATGCCCGAGGAAAGCACGCACAAAACCAATTCTCTCTTTCTGTGTTTACTTACTCTGCAGAGTTGTCTCAAAGCACCAACTACAATCTGCAAAAACAAGATTGCTTCCCTCTGGACCCAACTTGCATAAATATTTCAGTGGATAGATACATAAATTTAAAAAGAAGATGTTGTGGTAAATAGAAAGGAAGAAAAAAAACAAATCTGAGATGGGCTGATCTGTAAACCAATAAATATTACATCGCCTTTACACAATAAAGTTCCATAAAGGACATCAGATGATCAAAGTTATGAGAAACGCTTACTAGATATAAAAAAGGGTCTCAGGGTCCTAAACTACTTGCAATTCAAGTGTGGGTTTTACTTGGTGGTAGCCTTTTAATAGCCAGCTGTCTGGCATTGGCTGTTGGATACTTTATTATTTCTTTATTTTCTGTTATCTCCTGTTATCTCTGTCATAATCCTCCCTAAGTAATTATTCCACTTGGAAAGAGTCTGCACTGAGCATTGCTAATGTCCTGTGGTTTCTTAGCCCATCTGAGTTGTCATATGGTGCTCTTTCCAAAACCACATTTGTAGAGCACAGCCTTGGAACTGTTTAATTTTCTGGAGAAGCGTTTATTATTAAACACTAGACTGTTATCAAAACAATTCAATATGCATGACCTAAATCTATTTGTGGTTAAATAGTAAGGTCTGGAGGTTAATAAAAAGAACTGCAGCAAGCTGCTCACAAGATAATTCAAGAAACTTATAAGAGATCACACAACTCCAGCCATTTTCCCATTAGGCTTAAGATAAAAGTAAATATAAAAGAAAGATGATACTTCTATATTACTATTTCCTTAGCAATATTGAGAAATGTCACTGTTTCAAAGGTTAGGTGAGACAAAGAGGACTATGCGCAGTTGGCAAAAAGCTGCTTTTTCTCCTAAATTTAGCTGAATGGCTTTTTCTTACCTCTTTGGGAGGAATTTTTCATTTCATTTATTTTTGGGGTGGTTTGTTGGGTTTTTTTTACTGTCCTTAGCCTCGTGAGTGTGAATTGCTGGAGTGTGAATGAGAAGAGACCTAAATCAGCTTCCAGATCAGCATTTAAGCAAGAACAGTCACTTCTCAAGTGCTGCTGAGTGTCACAGCAAGACAGGGAAGGGAAGTGGCACTAAATGACTCCTGAAAAGTCAGTAGGCTTATTAAGTCTTACTTAAAAAGTTGATTGGGGAGCTAATTTAGAGCTCCCCTGTCCTGCCTTTTAAGTATGATGAAAACCCTTAAAAGACTCTCACTGGTGCTAACAGATTCAGAGTGGCATTGAGTGTAGACGTGAAGTGGGAACAGGGAAACACAAAGTTAGAAGAATCAGTTACCTTTAGAGTCCATGCATGTGCATTTTTTCCTAAAGGAAAAATGGGTGATGAAGGATATTTTACTGTGTGCTACCAGCATTAATATCTTTTACTGTACAGTGGGCCAGAGTCCTGCCATCAGAAACCTCTTTTTCATCCACATTGTCAGTGCATAGAAGCCTAATGTGGGTCTAAATGTCACATGAACCCATTCCGGTTTCCTAAGCAGCATAAAGGGATGGTGGAGTAAATAAGCAATCCTGATGCTCCTAAGGGATTTTATTGGTGTTAATAGCATTTCCTTGTTGTTCATGTGGCAACGGTGCTATCACATAAAGAGCCAAGCAAGCAATGAAAAGCTGGCACTGGAAACTGTTGTTCATGCTCTAAATTGCTTCTAAGCTGAGCCTTTAAAACTGAATGTCATTTCATAGCAAACTGCCTGCCCTTTTAATGGAAATGTCAATCCTTTAGAAAGTTCCTGTTTAGAGGAACCATGTGGTAGACAATACTCCTAATGAAGATCTTCTTCCTTTGTCTCTTCACTTGCCCTCTCTTTTATTTCATCTCACAGAAATACCAGTGAGGACTCCTCAATTATGGAAAAAGCTTTTCATTTTAACAACTGTTTTGTAGACATTCTTGCTAATGCATTTTGTCCTCCTTTGTTTTCCAGCCTCCCATTCCTATTGTCGTCTTTCAAAATGACAGGAGACGGAGTTTTTCATTAGGAAAAGAGCTAAGACGAGTCAGTACAGTTCAGGCTGTGCTTGGAAGAAAGAACAAAGACTTGATTCTTTAATTTTAACAGCAGTACAGGTGCATATTCAACAAGATATTATTGTCTTATGGCCATTAAAAGTGTACCAATTGGAAATATTTTGAGAGAATGAATTTTTAATCTGTGACATCAGTAATGTGACCCACCACAGTGTTGGAGAGTACTTCATTATCCAAGGAGTGTGTATATGTTTGCTTTTGTCCTCTCCCAGCCAAGAGTTAAAATATATTATTAGTTTATACTTCAGGGAAAGAAGATTAAGGTGGTTTTTGCTTTCCAAATGGAGCCAGCTGAACAGTACTTGGATAGGTAGCTAAAGAGATCCAGGTATTGTGCATCCTATTAACCTTTCCAGCACCAAGCCAACAGGAGTATTGATGCTGGAGCTGACTCCACTATTAGTTTTGTGCCTCATACTTTCTTTATGCTGGAAAAACAGCGGGGTCTCCATCCACACATGGCCAGGGGGGCTTCCTCTAGTTATGATTTCAGGTGTGGGAGAGAGAATATACTTTGTGTGTTTCTTCTCTCCCCTCCCACACTTCTTTGTCCATAAAAAAGTTCTGGATTCTCAGATTGCTGAAAGACATGTCATGGCTGCTACTATAAATGGATAAGATAATCAGTGTTTGGACTCTCCATCACAACTTTAAATCCATACCCACTAGCCATCAGAGAACACAGGGCATTCTTAAGTATGCCTCAACGGTTTTTTATCATCCCTGGTCACTATTGAAATAGAAAATAATCCATAAGGAGATATTTTCATTCATTATTTCCACCACTATTCCCTGTTATTAAACATTGTGTTAACTGTCCAAAAGCTTATTTAGAGAGTATTTCCATCTCTATCTTGCTTTCCTTGAGATGAACACTGAATTGTATCTCTGTGAGACTCAGTGAAATGTAACATTGCATATATATATATATATATATATATACACAAATATATATACATGGAGATATATATATGGGTAGATTTTTAACAAACCCATTACTTGCTAACTTATTTGTTTACTAACAAAAGTCAAAAACCAACTGTGGTGTTACATGTGATATTTTTGTCCACTGTGAAATACCTTAGTCTATAATTCTAAAATGTAGGCCACTGTAAACATGTATTGATAGTAAATGTGTCATTTAATCCCTGGCGTACCAATAAGGGATATAATAGGCTGTCTCCTGTGATCTCAAAACACGCTCCCTTAAATAATCCTGTTACTAACATCACCACTATGTTACCAGGGTCTTCCATCACACCAAGTTGTGTGTTGAATTCACTTCCTGTATGTCATCTCTGTACCATTATGATGATGATGATGATGATGATGATCAGGATGTTAAATAGATTAAATTCCTCCAGGTGTAACTTACTCTAAATTTGCAATATTATTGAACCGGCCTTAAAAGGGAGACAAACTGACTTTATTATTAGTGATAGGATGAAATAGATAAAAGAAGCATTTTTCCTTCTGTGTTTCTAGTTAAATGCTCAGCAAACTGTGCTGGATATGCAAGACAATCCTCTAACACTGAAAGAGTGGCTTCCAGCTGAGACCAGTTTAGCATACACTTAACACCTGCTGGCTTACCCGGAGGGAGGCTCCCTTTTGGCTCCTCAGGCAAAGCTGCTGCCAGGGCACCACATGAATCCCAATTTCAGTGTCAGATGCAGCAGCTCGTAGGACAAACACACAGCGTGAGACCCTGCCAGATGAGGACTCCACTAATTGGTCAGTCTCCCCTAGTTTTGTGACCACCCATTTGACAGGCACAACAACAACAACATCCCAAAAGGAGGAGAGGTCATCCCCAGGATGAAACAAACTCCAGTGGCTCACCTCGGTGATTCGCTGGCGCTGTGGTTGCTGTCTGTGCAAAATAATGATGGTTTGTGGGCCTGAGCCTGCAAAGAGCTGTTTAAGCACTCCATGTTATTGCTAACTCTATCTGGAACCAAGGTTCTGCCATTGATCTGGAAGAAGGGTTTCCTTGTTGCTTCCTTTCAGAAAGCACCCCTGTGTTTTGGGTTCTGGCACAGTCCGGGGACAGTTGTTTTGTTATCAGTGCCTGGCAGACCGTGGTAACATGTGACACAAGTGTGTAAGGCAAATGTATAGGGTGTTTCTCTCTACAAAGCCCCAGAGTTCATTTCTTATCCAAGCTTGGCTTGTCTCTTCATGTCCTTTGGCTTCTTCAGCAGCACTGATTGAAGTCCAGTTAGTGAGCGCTGCAGCTGAGTGACAGCAAAACCTGCTGTACTCCCTCATCATCCACTTAAACAGGTATGCCTCTGTAGGGAACTAAAGGGGGGAAAAATAAGAAAGAAAAGAGTGAGGCTCAACTGGATAACTACATGAGAGAGAGAGCATGGGTGGATGGCAGTGCCCATCATATAAATGTGTAAGACTACAAGTATCCAAATAGGAAGGAACTTGGAGGAGGGCAGGAAGGGAAACAGAGACCCAAAGTCAAAGAGAGCAAAGTGTAGCTGGGAAACTTAACTCTAAAAGCCTAAGCTACCACAAAGGATAGATTAGGCTGCAAGAATAATTCTCCCCTGTGAGCTTTTTCACCTGGGTTGTTTCTGAGATTCCTAGGCTAGGGCTTAGCCTATACCTGTGGTTTGAAGAGAGCCAAAGCCTAGAGTACTGAAGTGGGAGTGGGACTGCAAAAGGATGTCCAGGGACAGTGGATTGCATAAAGAATTCTCCTCTGAGACTGTTTTCATCCTTTTCCACATCCTGACTTCCTGCTGCTGCCTTCTTCACTGGAAGGCAGCTGTGGGAATTATCTGACAAAGATTATCTAAAGCTAAAAATAAACAAGATAAAGGAATTGAAAATGCCCATATGAAAGCCCATCCCCAAATAAAATGCTCTATTATATTTCTTGATCTATGCAATGGTGGCAGTGACACTTCACTGCAGAGGTAGAAACAGGTAAATCCAAGCAGGTTCTGTTTTCTGCTCACCTGAGTATATAAAATACATATTCAATTGAATATTAAGAGAGACCGTGTGAAACAGTTGATTTTTCATGCTCATTTAAACTTGGGGGCAGGCAGCAGTGAGAAAGGACAGTACAGCAATTGTCTTTCTAGAGGAACAATTTTCAAAATTCATAAATGGTGTGGGAACAAATGTTGTATTCAGCTTTTTTTCAGCCTTTGTTGCTGATCCCATGAGCATTAGCTAAATATTACCCTGATTACCACAGGGAAGGGTGATAGCCCTGTAGTACAATCTATATTTATATGGAAGAATGAAACAGTAAAAGCAAGAGATGTTTAATATTCAGCATATTCACCAAAACTGTTATATCACTGAATATCTGTTGCACAGGTGAAGTGACTGTGCAAACACTAAGCATGCAGGTACAATTGCTTCTTTTCCAAGGTGGATTGGAATCATATGGGTGACTGACTCAGCTCAACACTGAGTTTTTTTGAACATCCTCTGGTAGGTAGCCAAAGGAAAGTTTCTTGTTGAAATGATAGAAATTCTTTGACATAACATGTTTTCTTAGAACATATGTCGAAATGTCTATATCGTTTCAGTGATGAGCTTCCTTTCTGGCACCTATCAGTGCATGCTCGTGATAATCACAAGCAATATCTTGTCAACAGCTATCCACCATAAGTGATCCTAATCCACTTTGCAATCATTTTCAAAGCCTCTTCATTTTCACTGAAAGGATTGTTTTGTTTAGAAGAATTCCTACTAATGGGCAAAATTGCCCTTAGTTAAATCCATTGTAGGAGCTGAAAAGGGATACAAGTATAAACCTTCACAGCTGGAGAACAGAGAGCTACTGTGGCTGTAGCTCACACTTCTCATTTTTCACATGCAGCATATGCTTGGAGAGTGATGAACAGATGCAACTACTTTAATGGGACAAATCATGCATTTTATTTTCATGACTCGACATTTGGAGAGTGCACTCCCTCTTTACCTGTGCTTGATATGACTCCAGATACATGTGAATAGCTGTGGCAGAGCATTGACAGGGCTTAGATTGAGCTTGGAAATGAAGGTTACATGGCCTTCCTGTTTGAAGCTCATTAAAACAGGCACTATGTGGTGTAGAGGTGGCAGCAGAAATGCAGCCTAAAGTGTTTTGACTGGGCTCTGACTGCTGATGCAGAGGGAGGTCTTGGCATCTGAAGGTGCTCCCTGTTACTATCGACCAGGGCTGGAGGCCATGCCTTTACCTGCTGCTCTGGTGCCCTGCCAAACCCCCTCTGGCACCAGGTAAAAGTACTTTTCCCTGCTTTTCCCTGCACTGTCTCTCTGGCTGCTTTGCTGGGGGAAGATAAAGGCGGTCCTGTCACACTCTGTGCAGAATTTTACCAGTCTGGAGCTGAAATAAGAATCTGCATTGGACACGACATGCCATTTTCAGCATCTTACATATGAAATACTCTCCAAATATTCTGGCATGTGCCCACTTGAAGAGAAATGATGTGCCTTCTTTGCGTTGTTCATCTGGAGTGCTGGAGAATAAGCAGATTTATTTTTTTAACATTGCTGCCCTTCTTCCCCAGCCTAGACATAACACAGAATTTCTACTGGTGCAAAGATAGAATATTAGCCCTTCCAAACCCTGTTTGAATTGTAGGGGAGCCAGGCAAGTCCATATTTTAATTTCACGCACTAACTGGGATTAACAGAAAAATAAATATTTGCACAATATGCCCCATGTGTAGGGCAAATGTAGAGTCCCCTTCCTGTGGGGTTTGAGAGCTGACTTTGCTGCTGCTTCTAGAAATTCTTTTTAATAATAGCTGACAATTGGACCTGATCCCAGCTTCCCACTCCTAAATCAAGATCTGCTCTTTCATACGGGGAGAGGATAATGGATATGGATATGTTTACTAAGGCCACACATGAGCGATGCTAAGTCCTAAGGAATTTGACAAAACCAGATAATTAGAATATTTTTTTAGCCAGCTATTGCTCTAAACAATTACATTTTTCAGGAGTATTGTGAGTTTAGGTTTTGTTTTGCTTTTGTTCTTGATTAGGAGCTGGTAGCAGTGGAATACTTGAATGCAAAAATATTTTCTTGGCAGAAGTCCAAACATACATCTCTAAAAAGTTATATTTTCTCTCTCTCATTTTGTCTTCTTTGTCTTCCCTGTTATTGATGCACATAATAAAACACTAGGAAAAAAAGACAAATCCACCCAAAAGGTCAAAATCAATGATCCTTTTACAGATGGCACCTTTGGGAATCCTGGGTACTTTACCATCAGCTTGTGTTTGAGACTGTTACTTGAATACTTGGTTTTTTATGACAAAAATCAATGACTTCTTTAAAGAAGACACCCTTGGGGCTAGAGGGATGCAGACTTTGAAATGTTTACTAGTCTGTGCCTGTCTCTGAAAGACTAATAAACATATTTATAAGTTTATGAGCTCCTATTTAATTTTATGGATTGGAAATGGTGTATGGTTTTGACAAGAATATTTAAGCTAATGTGCCCCAATGAGACACATTCTGTATCACTTTGCAAATTTACATAGAAGTTCTGATCCAAAACCGATTGAAATCTACAGACATATTTGCATGAGGTTTAAATTTATCCCTGTGAAAAAGCCACTGAAGTTATCGGAATTATCTTGTTAATGAATTTGATCCCACAGCCAAATACTAAATCAACTCTCAAAATAAAAAGACAGAAAAAATACTTACATAAAGATAAGAAATCTACTTCTCTGCAAAAATTATTTCCTTTATTTTTGTATACAAACATGTTTGTTGTTACTCTAAGCTGCAGAAAGCATTTGCTTTTTAAAAAACAGATACATTTTTTTATATTATTTCTTTGCTGCTAATTTAACATTACATTTATTAGTGGCACTGTAATTTACTTTGACACCAGGCCAGATATTCCTTGATTTTTCTGAGTGAACGGGGCCATAACAGGCTCTTGTAAATTAACAGAACACTTGATCTGGATACCCTGTGATGTGGTGTTGAGGCTTTGGTGCTGGAGTCTGGACAATCATTTTTTTCACCAGCTGTGCAGACACAGACTTTGCCAGGATTTTTTTCCCTTTTTATTATTTTTTTTTCCCAATCAAAGATTTAGAGTTGTTTTAGTCTTGTCCTTTGCAAGTTGGTTTCCAGGGAATCAGCCATAGAAATTACTTTGGAGATAGACTGGCAATGTATAGTAGCCTTGCAGTAATTAGAAAAACTAATTTATATTCCTTTTCCTTTTACTCTTGATCTAATCAGTAAATACAGGGATATAAAATGTCCGCCCTAACCAAACAAGTGCATTGAAAGGATAATAGTAGATAATGTCATTTATGAATTAAAACATGGAAACATGCATGACATTAAAAGACTTGTTATATTAGCAGTTCCTGCCCATCACTTACTGATCTTAATTTAAGTTTTTCGCCTCCTAAGTCAGTATTATTCTGCCATGTAGAATGTCATCTTGTTTCTAAGACAGCAAAAATGCTTTGCTCTTGAATACTGCTGGAAGAACTGGTGGATAATCTGTCCTGTGCCACAGCCCTGTGCAGAGACAGATTAAAGCTTGGAATTCTCTTGTGGTTTGATCCCAGTCCACAACTCAGCAACACACACACACACACACACACACACACACACAGCCCTGGTGGGATGGGGAGGGGAATCAGAAAAAGGTAAAACCCACAGATTGAGATAGAATAATTTTAAAAATGACAGAAAGTAAAATATAATAATGATACTAAAAGGAAAAAGAGAGAGGAATGAAACCCAAGGAAAACAAGTGATGCACAGTGCAATTGGTCATCCCCTGCTGCCTGATGCCCAGCCCGTTCCCCAGCAGGGATCAGCCCCTCCTGGCCATCTTCCCCAGTTTATAGACATAAGAAGGAAGTGGACTTGCTGGCCAGAGGACCCCATGGAGCTGATTAGAGGACCTCTGCTCTGGGACCAGGCTGAGAAAGCTGGGGCTGTTCAGCCAGGAGAAGAGAAGGCTCTGGGGAGCCCTTAGGGTACCATCTTCCTGTGCCTAAGGGGGCTCCAAGAGAGCTGGAGAGGGACTTTGGATGAGGGTCTGAAGTGGCAGGACGAAAGGGAAATGGCTCTAAACTGAAGGAGAATAGGGTTAGATTAGATGTTAAAAGGAAATTCTTCCCTTGAGGGTGGGGAGGCCCTGGCACAGATTGCCCAGAGAAGCTGGAAGTGTCCAAGGCCAGGTTGGACAGGGCTTGGAGCAACCTGGGCTAGTGGAAGGTGTCCCTGCCCATGGTAGGGCTTGAAATAAGATGAACTTTAAGGTCCCTTCCAACCCAAATCATTCTATGATCATCTTCGGATTACATATATATAAATAATATATATATATAGTAGATAGTGGCTCATCATTGATTAACCTTGGTGCTCATGACAAGTGGAACAGAATTCCAACATGAGTTTGCTTGAGTTACTTTCTGCCATTTTCTGTGACAAGACTTTGTTTTGCTCTGCTACAGTTTTATAACTTTGTCAAACCCCATATGTTTGAGCTGATAATTGAGAAGGATTTATTAATTACTTGTGCAGTTTCAGACAACTGAAAAGAAGGCTAGTGGAAATATATTTTTGTACTTCTAGTAAAATGCCCCTTGTCCTTTGGCAGATGGGGTGGCAGGAACTCTGGGAACCCTGCTGATGTCAAGTTACTGTTTGATGCAAGAAAGAGGGTAAGAGTCTGTCTTCAAACACTTGCTTAGCTTAAAGGTCATTGGTATGGAGTTTTATTTTTCACACTCATATTAAGATGTGAAAGTATAATTTTCTTAAGAGACTGCTAAAAGAATCCTTAGATTTAAGAATTTTGTAACTGAGGTGGTGTTATGTTGTTTGGGGTTTTTTGTAAATTTACTATACCAAAGAAAAGTACTGGTACTGCTTGAACAGTTGGCATTCTGATGCTATTTCACTTTAAGAGGAACAATTGGTTGAACTTATTTAATGTTGGCAAGAGAGTCATGAATCCCAATAAGGCCATGAATACATTTATTATTAATTTTTTTCTCATTCATTTTTAATTTTCTGTCAGACAGAATCAAAGGCTGAATTGGTGACTTCAGTGTTTTCTACCTTGCTCTATTGGCTTCAGAAGTCTTTTAATAAGGTAATTATTTATTCTGGACATCACTGGGAAATCAAAGGTGAAGAAATCGGGGATATCTAAACCCTGTAGTGCATTAATTCAAACAGCACTCACATTGCTGGATAGAGTTCATGCCTCTGGGTCTTTAATGTTGCCTGGTTTGGTACCCGTTTCATTTTAAATTTAGCTGGAATGTGTAGAATGGAGAATGAAGGGAAACCACAAAAGGATTTAGCTCAGAGAAGCAAGAATTACTGGAACCAGCAGGGGTTCTGGCTTCTGGTTTGAGAGGAGGCTGGTTCATTGTACTGAGAGGGAGTGAGCAAAGGATCTTTGAGAAGGGTTTCGCGTGTGCCCACGAGGCTTTCATTAGGAAGCTGTGGTGCAGTGGTGTCTGTATGTGCCTGTTACCTCCTGAAAACAAGGAGTGCATCTGACTTCATTGCAATTCCCTTATCTAAGGCATGGCACTTCCCTGCAGTCAGTGGAAAGCCTTGCCTACCTTTTACTGCATCAGGGTTTCGAGTCGAGCCTGAAATGTTTATTTGACTGTAGCACACAGCTCCCGTTCCTGCAGGGAAAGCAAGGCACTGGGAATGAGCCGTATGTGTGTGTGATTGAGGAGGAGGAGCTGTCTGTGCAAAGGCAGCCACTAGGCTGAGCTTGTCATTTAGCAGACCTTAGTTTTACCTGTACAGACTTCCAGGTCTAGGACACTTCTTCAGCTCCATGTATTTTAGTTTTTGTACATTATTGATGGGATTCCAGCATGACCAGGAGGTAGCATTTACTCCCTTTTTGGGAAGTATATTAAAACCTCTGTTATTCACACTGCTTCGCTATCAAGATGTTACTGCAGCCTCTCAGTGTTTTTGCTCATTTTTCAGAATTTTGGCCTTCTGTGAAGTTGATGGAACAAGAACTGAAAAGGAGACAACATATCAAACCTGACATTTAAAGGTTCAAACCTTCAAAGCACTGAGCACATATTCTAAAGAAAACAGCCATGGAATTTGCTTGTCTTGCATCCTGAATTCTTCCTGCAGTCCTCCTTGACACTAAGCTGCCTTACTGCAACACAATGTAGTTTAAATGTGATTTAATATTCCACACAGAGCAGGTAACACTTTGCTCTAATGCTCTGTGTTGAGCAAAAGCAACAAGAGGCTATTTGAAAACATTTAGCCATGTGCTCCTGAGGAAAAAAGTCTCTCTTCCTCTCTGTTTAATCATCCTGCTGATCACAATGCTATCTTAAGAAAAAAGACTATTGTACAAGTTGCCATAAAGTTTTATGAGCCAATTATTAGAGATATAATTGTCCAAGGTTATAGAGGTCTATAGATGTCTTATTTTCCATAGGCTGGTGCCCTTTTATGCTCCTCTTTTATAGTTAATGCAATGCCTCATTTAATAATTTAAAAATAATTTATTGGAGTTAAATTGCTTTTTTAGAAGGCATAATCTTATCATTCTCATTTTTATAAGAAACTCATTTTAATTTGTTTGCTGTGCCATTCTCAGATGAATTTAGGAATTTAATGGAGTGAAAATTGAAGGCTGATGGCATCAATGAAATTATTAATTTGGTAACCGAAAGATTTATTTGGTTGATTTAGATGGACTTTTCAATACCCAATTATCTTTGGACTCTATTAAAGAGTGAAGCCTAGCCAAATAACAGTTCTCACTCAAAGTTCCCTGGGATGAATTGAAAAGGACATCTTCATTATTGCTATTGATGTTAATGTGGAAATCACTTACTGTTAATAATCCTGAAGGACAGATAAAGGCTTATTTTTACCCTCAAGAAGCTAGGTTCCAAACCCTAAAAATGTTATCTTAGTGAATGAATATTACCTGCAGATAGCAGACTTAGCCATGCAGAATATTTTTAACAGTTTACTTTTATCTCTACCAAGTCCCATTAGAATAATTTAGCAGAAGGAAAATATCTTTGTCATGCAAATAAGTTTGATTTTTTTAATAAAGGTGGCAATATAACTATAGAAAGAGAATATCTGCAAACCTAGATTTGAGCATACAAAAGAAATATTTATTTTTATTATATTCCATAAGCCTTTGCTTTTAGGGGTTTGAAGAACCCTCCCATAAATAATCACCATTTCACAGTTCAGATTTTTAAAATAATTCTTTTCATAGTACCCTTTGACAATATAAACATTTATATATTCCACCTGTTGTTTCCTGAAGAAAAGCAAACACCAATATGACAGCACACCCCAGTGAAAGGGTCATAGCCTTTTTTTGTTGTTTGAAACTGTCTGAGCTGACACAGCTGTAATCTAGAGAAACATATTTCTCTGTAGTTCTACACTTGATAAATGTAAATGCAGGAGAAGGAACTGCAAATGAAGCATTAATTACCCAAAAGTTGGTGTCAGATGTTAAAAAGAATCTTAGTGATTTTAGAAGACAGAAAGGAATGTATTCTCACTCATGCTAAAAATGCACAATATGAATTTAATTGTATAACAGCTAGAGATAGTTAAATACTAATACCAAAAAAGCAGCCTGGATTTAACAATTCATAGACATACTGCTTTGTTGTAACATCTGGAAGATTACGGTTGGTTATTAAATGATTCCTTGCAGCATAAGAATGGAAACTTTCTTTGCTCTGTATTTTTTTGACAGTTTCAGGAGGAAAGTCAGTTCATATAAAACTGGGGTTTCCAAAGAGCCAGAGATTAATTGCTTGAGACTTCCCCTTTCGATCCTCACAGCATATGCTTCTCTAGTCAGGAAATATCAACCATATATGTCAGGTATGTGATTTTCAATATTCAGATTTGGGTTTGAAATGAGGAGATTAGAGATTTAATAATTTAAAATAGGTTTGGAAATAGTTAAATAAGTCTTGCAGAAAGACATAAGTGTTAAAAGACAGAGATAATAAATCAGTGTCTCTGCATTGTCTTGCTTCAGATTTGGGGAACCTGCCAGTGTAGCAAAACAAGCCGTGAGCAATGCAGTGTATGGGTTGCCCACAGTCAGTCTAGAGCCTTCCATCTCTTACTGTCACTAATACAAAATAAACTAGATTTATATATATTTCTATAAAAAATTTTATCCTATGATTCTGCTTCTCCCTCCTCTGCTCTTATTCCCCCAAAACCTCTTCATTCAGGGAAGACCCTTTCGTCTTGTACTCCAGGTTTGTCCTCGCACTGTAGTGCAGGTTGTCACGAGCGAATGACACCTGTGCTCAGAAATTGCCCTGGCAATTTACACCTGGGTGAGTCCACACCCCACTGATGTCAACAACCCCACCAGGATCTACAGACTTTGATTCAAGCTTTACAGACAGGCAAGACACTATGCAGATGCGAGTAGCGAGGTTGTGTCTACATCAACCCTCATCCCCCTCTGTGCACAGCATTAGTAATGCCAACAAAGATGGCTGAAATAAAGTGCGTTTGGCTTAAGTGGCCTAAGAGAGAAGGAATTATACACATGCGTTGATTAAATTTTCAGCATTTTGCTGTTGGATCCCAGCTCAGAGAGTCACTTGGTATGAAAGCTGCATGTCTGGTTGCAGCTCTCAGTTCATACTGAATTTAGAGGTTAGAGCTTAATCCCTAATGTAGAGCCCTCTGCCTTTCTGTGCTGTATATAATTTGTACAGCTGGATACAGGTGATATCCTCTGGTCAGGAGACAGGTGGAACAGAACTAGCATGAAGACTGAAACACTTTTTTACACTGGCGGACAATATCTCTCAGATCAAAGAGGGCACCATTTTTAGAGTGAGAAGAGGAATATGTGCTGTCTGCAGCATATCTGACCTTGTATAAAAGCTTTCAGCTTCTTGGAGTTTCACTCTGTCAAGTGTCACAGGGATAAATATGTACAGGACTTGATGAGTGAAACCAAAGGAAAAAAACCTACATTATAGTCACATGACAATTGTAAAAGGATAATATAACATTCTCCTTCTAAATACCATGTGAAGTTTTGATGGATTCTCTAACTCTCGTAAGATTGTTTAAGGAATGAGTAGAAGGGGTACAATTCCCCTTCCTTTTACCTTACTCTCACCCTTAGTAATTTAAATGAATTTACAGAACCTTTTACACTACAGTTGAAAAGTTGCCTCTATTCTGTCATCAACAAAACATCACTTGTAATTATTTTTACCACTTCATACTATGTACAATAAAGAAAAATACCTAGAACTGTATCCCAAACCAAAAATCAAGCTCAATGCATTTAATTATCAACAACAGACGTGATTCCTGCTTCTCAAAGAGCTCTGATATAGGCATAATGAGTTCATTTAACCTCAAAGAAATAATTAGCCAACATGAGAGGACAAGAAAAAGGAGTTAAAATGCCACAGCAGTATATTTCACCTCTGTTTTCTAACAAAATCATTATCACGTGGAAGGGAGGGCTGACGATCCCGACTGGAAGAGTTTTTTTACATAATGTAGTACAAGGCACAGAGGTAGACAAGCTCCTCAGCTCCATCAGCTGCCTGAAGAGCAGCACATTCATTCAGACACTTCTCAGTTCTGAGAGAACGTTCCCAGTGTTTCAGAGCGGATACTCATTTAAAAATCTGACCCCCAGTTAACTGTCCAAACAATGCTAAAAACTGTGTCACTCACAAACCAACAGCAATTCAAGTGATGTAAAATTCATCCTCTAATCCTATTTAGGACTGATAATTTTAGCAGAAACACTGAAAAACATTTAAATCTGAATTAGCTGCCATTAGTTCAGGAACTTTGAGGCAAATAGAAAATAAATTCTTTATCTAGAAGCTTCTCAGCATGACTCTAGTAGACCACTTCAGTATCCCTTCATAGAGGGTTCTCAGGGAGTTCTTGTTTCCCCTACCTTTCCTGTTACTCTTCAGAGTACCTGTGGTACTGCTGCTCATGTAAGATACAAAAGATCCTGTCTGAGATTTAGAAACCCACTGAAACTTGCAGGGGAGGGAGCATTTTAACTTACACTGGAAGTACCTTGACCTTAAATCTCTTAAAATTTCATCAGTACAGCTACTATTTAATTACACTTGACTTAAAACTGTACAGTAACTAATCTGATCAACTAGGACAACTTTTGAATCCTTCCAGTCTTTCTAGTAATTATATGTTCTTAAAACAATATTTTATAAAAACACAATAGAAAAGTGTGATTAAAAGCAAAATGCCCAAAAATTAGGGCCAAAACTTGTTCAGATGTTACCACTGAACATATGGTTTCTAGCAACAGAACAAGAATTTTTCTTGGGTCTATGGAAATGAAACAAGTGGCTGGTTATTTTTGGCTGTAATGAGCATTCTCTTAGATTTTACCATTGATTCGTGATGAGTTGAAAAGGATGCTTATTGTGTCAAGCATCAGGTTTGAAGGGTTTCAAAGTGGTATTTAGACATTAAGCTTATTCCTGGCCGAGCTGGGAGCTCACAAGGTACAGGCACAGGGTTTACCTGAGGAACCACTAAAAGAGCTGAGGCCCCTGTGGCAAGTTCAGACAAGCAAGATGCTTTGTAGTCATGGTGAAAACAAGTTAATAATTAAAGTGCTGACAAAACCTTAGCTGCAGTATCATGAACTTGGCTGTTGTAAAAACACCAGGATTAAGTGGAGGTGTGTGGGTAATAAAATCTTCAAAGAAACAAATTGTCTATGAATATGTAATTATGGCTTTCTCAAGGATTTTAAACTGTGTGCCTATTTCTTCTTTGTATTTTACTCAGGCATCTAAAGGACCATTGGCAGAATATTGTCAATGTTTAAAGCTACAAAATCTTTCAAAACAACAACAGCCTGAGGCTTTTTGTGTAGTACATACTAGTTTTACTATTCAGTGAATATCACTTTTACATGATGCAATGTTGAAAATCAAAGAGAACAGATATTGAAGAGAAAGGAAAACCAGACCTGAGCAGAGCTGCCATCATGTGCACTTGACACAAGCCCGCAGGTACTTGTGGGACTTGGCTCAGTCTGGAGGAGTATTTTGAGACTATATATTTCTGTATAGGACAGGGGAAAGAAGTTTATGAAGTTGGTTGGATTTTTTTGAAATCTAAACCTATTAGGATTTGGCATCAGCCTTGCAGAACATAATTGCTGTTGAGAGCACCTGTTTGCCGATGCAAAACCCGACACTCACAAATGCAAATTGACTGAGCGTGACATCCCCACCAGCAGCAGAAGTGTGAAGGGGAGCTTGCAAGTGTGAAATGGATGCTGCAAGCAGTGTCAGGGCTTCGTGTGTGCAATTAAAGGGAGCCTGATAATGTATGTCACAGCAACTTTTAATACATTATTATGTACTGTGCAATCAGGCTCACACACAATGCTGTTTGCGTGTTAGGGACCAGATTTTTCATGTATTTAGGAATTTAGCCAAATATGAATGTCTAGGGAGTTTTAGAGAAGCACTCAAGTATTTTTCATACCTAACACACCATCCAGCTTTGGGTACCTGAATACCTTGGCAGTTTTAACCCTCGGTCAGTTCATATATAAAGAAACTTCTGTAGCTAACCTTACCTTGAGGCCTTTCTTTTTTTATTTTCTTTTAAGTTGTGATTGTCAGCTGTAACATTTTCATTAGCTAGTCGACAAAGGGGCTGTTCTAACAAAAGAATGGGCAAATGCTGCTTCTACTTGAGAAGGGCATGTATATCACGAGTGGTCAAGTGTTGGTGGCCTTTTTGTTGCTGCTGACTGGTCTTGAGGGTGTGCTTGTGAAATGGCAGGGTGTGAGCATGATGTTTATTTTGATCTCCTGTATGAAAGAGGGGGAAGGGTAAAGGGTGAAGGCAAGAACAGGCTATGAAGTGCCCAATAAACCATCAGGAAAGGCATCTCTGATGAAACAGCACATTTCTCAAGGGAATGTGCTGCCCTTCGGGAAGAGTGTAATGAGTATGAAAAGTGATGTTAACATTAGCATTTCAGTGGTTGTAAATTATACATTGGAACACAGGGCTCATGTATAAGAGATTATCAAAGAACCATAAGGCAGCAGAATATCCTCTTTGGTGTTTTATGTGATTGGTTTTATGTGACAGTGTTTTATGTGATTGGCCAAAGAGAACACAGAGGTCAATGACTATTTTTGTCCCATTATAAAACTGTTAGTGATGTGCATATCTTATAAAACTGTATCTTTTGTCCAGTATGAATGGATACCACCGATGTATTGACACACAGTGACTGGAATTGAAAAAGAAGGCTTTTTTACCATTCTGTATAAAGGTGAGATCTGAGGGGGGGTACTGAGCTGTACCACATACTGTTACTGTATAAATTATAATAGTTTGAGAGCAGGTGAATTAGTAAAATCCCAAAGACAAAATCTAAGGACATTAATCAAGATTTGCAGACACTATGGTGGTTTTGGAAGCCAGAGAATCACAAGCAGTGTCTGTTTAATCACATCAGTATAAAGGCAGCACAGAAAGTTGTAATGACAAATCCATAGTCATCTTACTACTTCTAAAAATATATGGCTGCTTTCAATGAAATAGCTGGGTAGGAAAGAACATTCCTAAGATGTTGCATATTTCTAAGCACAGCCTTATCATGAGTTAAGACTAATCCTAAGTATTTTGTAGCTTTGACTCAAATCTTTATTACCACTTTACTCCCTCTATATCCCCTTTTCTGGTTGCTCAGAGGAATTGCTTCAATGCTACCACTGCTACTATAACTGATACTGAGAGATTGTGTTGCTGGGGATGGTATTTCAGACCCCATAAATCAGCATTTCAATCACTATAACTTACATGCTCTTCATATCCCATAATCTTCACGAGTGAACACTGGGAATGCGAATGGCAACACTAATAACAGTTATTGTCACCCTTTGTCTTTCCTGCTATTTCAGTTTTGTATTGTTGGAAGAGAAGGAGAAGCAGTGCATCAAGTTGCACTTGTCCACTACAGGATCCTTGCAGTTTCTGTGGGTTTGGATGCTGGTGTTCATCAGAGACAGGATATTGAAAATGGATGGATCCAGCACACCAATTCCCCTGGGCCAAAAGTTCAGGATAAAGCAAATGCCATGTGGGGTTTTCCATATCCATTTTGCATATGGCTGAACAGACTGAGTGGCTGATGCTGCAGGAATCTTACACAGTGTTTCTCCTCTAACATAAATATGAGCAAACCCCTCCTGTAACTCAATATGCCCATATAAAGACCATATTGGCTATGTCCTTGAAGAGAGGAGCCAGTGTTCCCTTGAAATCTGAACAATGGGTTTAATGGCCTTAAAAGATTGTTTCTTATTCCTAAAATTTCAGGCATCAAAAGAATAGCAATATTTTGTTTCTTCCTTTTGTTATGTTTCTCTTCCTGTCTCAGAAGGTAATTTTTAGTTCAGGCAAGGCCAAAGACAAAGCAAAAAAGATGTACTGAAACATATGAGTACCAGGAATGTGATTTCCTTGGCAATGATAATCCTGTCACAGCTGTCAAAATTTACTTCTTTATCCATATGACATTTTAACAGGATGGAAACGCCACGTTAGAATAAGCAGCTATAAAGGGCTCGGTCCAAAATGACTATCAACAGCAGACTCTTCCAGGCAATATATTGTTTACAAATTTCAGAGAAATTGCTTTACCAATACTGCATTTGATTCTGATGCTCCAAAGCTTAGTCATAACTCTTCCCTTTCATTATGGCAAAGGTAAAACAGACAGTTAAAAATGTTAATTTAATTTCCGCAGGGATCCAGAGGAAAAGATTAATGTAAAATTATTATGCTGAAAAATAAATAGTACAGGAAATGTAACTCCTTAGGCCTCATGAGTCCTTTTGGGTTTTATCAGTTTGTTGTTGAGAGAAGAATCAGAAACAAATTATAGTATCGGGTCCAGTTTGCCTTATCTCAGAGGGAGGGGAATTCTGGAACATTCACCTGTATGGGTGGGATTGTCAGTGCCTGTAACAGCTCAGCCCTTTGCAAAGCAGGTTTGTGGTGCTGCACTGATGCTGCCATATTCCAGCAAAGATGCAGTCCTGGCCCTAAATATTAAATATTGAAAAGAGAATAAAACCTCTCTTTTAATGGTACAGCAAACAGAGCAAAGAGAGATGGGTAAGGACAGAGGGAGTCACCTCCTCAGCCTCTGTATCACTTTGTAACATACATTTTTCCTTCCTGAACTTTCTAAATATGTTAATTTAATAACCTAGATTGGACAGGACTTCCTTGGTAATTCCATTCCCTGCCAGCTCTGTAAAATTAATGCTTGTATTCTGTGTTCTGTACAAAGTTGTTGATAACATTCAGGTGTAGATGTCCCCTATGATCCAGTTTATACCTGAACAGAGTTTTAAATATATAGCAACTGAGAAGCTTTCTGACAGGCACAGGGGAAACCAATTACTGTCTCTTCACCATCACTGCCCACTTTCCTTCTTGGCTACCCTTCGAATGATATGTTATTGGTTGTGTTCCCCAGGAAGGTCTTTATTCAATATTTTTTTCAGAGCTTTATTAATGTGAGGATTAAATACAACACAAAGTTGTAACGTTATCATCAGAGCTACTTCTTCAGGCTATGAATGACCGTGTTGCCCTGGAGGTAAACCAAGAGCCCTGCTCATGTACTTGTCACTTCTAGCAGGCTTTATCAGAAAAGTTTCATGGGGTCAGTGCCAAGCTACCAGAAGGACTTTATATTTAGACATCTTTGCAATTTCATCACATTAAACTCTGTTCACCTTAAAAAGACACTTCCCTACCCACGTCTCAAAAACAAAACAAATTGTGAGTCTGTAGGTCAAACAGCAGCTAAAAAAAGAGAGAGATATCTTTTTAACATCACAGTAGAGGAGATATTTAAACCAGATAGACCAGATTTTCGTGTTTTCTTGCATCAACCATGCAAGTGGTTTATCCTGTAACTGCAAATATGGCTCAGTTAAACAGTGTCTCAGGTGAGCTCTGTCCTAGTGAGTTTAATGACAATTTCAGTGCAGCAGAATAGTTTTAAAATCTTCCAGCAAGTAAGAATATAGCTGGCAGAATATAAGGAGAGCAAATAGCTGTATCTGGCTCAATCACACTGCTTTGTCCAAGAGTGCCTAATATTAGAAACCTCCAAGGCTGAGGAGACCTGCAGCTCCTGGTTTTGTCCCATGTGGTCTCTGAAGCCATGCTATAAGTGAGGCATGACAACCATATAGTGATCGAAGTAATTGCTATTCAGCTGTTCAATACATCACAATAATCCTGCTGGGCTTTAATAAAAACGTGTGTGTTTTTTCTTGTTGCTTAATACCTGATCAATATTCTACCCTAAGTATTTCCAAAGAGTTTTCTGTCTGTTGTATTTTTAACTCTCAGATGCAAGAAAGATATTAGGCAAGGCTAATCTGGCATTAATCAATATATTCTAGTGCAAACTTTAAAAAAATTCCCCCTATATCTGGATCTTCTATGTAGTTTTACTTGCCCATGGCTAATACAGTGCTGTGCCAGTTACATCAGAGGATTAAGTCTTTCTTTAAAAGTCTCTCCTTGATGCTGTATTTTCCAACATCGATTTTAAAATAAAGCTGGTTCTTGATGTTAATTTTCATTTGTACTTTGTGTGTCATTTATATAGAGAAGACATGATGTAATATTTGAAAAACATTTGAAATTGAAAAATGACCAAACAAAGTAAATTATTGTTAGTATTAAAAATGAACTTCCTTCAAAGTATATACAAAGCACAGTGTTTCAGTCGATAAAATAAGCATCACTGTGTTCTTAGATTATCTCCAGAACTTCATCTTATCTTGTTCTGTAATAAGAAACAGGAGATGTTATAAAGATGCATCTTGACAAAATGTATTGTCTCTTTGTGAGGAGAGAAATTGCAGCAGCAGTGGGAGAGAAGCAGAGACAGTGTCGTGTTCCAGGGAACTTATTGCACCTGAATGCAGCAAGTGTAGAGAATATGGAAACTAACTCCAAATTGCTTAAGTGTGTGGCATGGTATAAAGTGCTCCTGACATTTCCTTCTTATTCTGGTGGGAAAATGCATTTGTAACAGATTCAGAAGTCTTTCATTTAACATGTTAGTGTACATTTAGGTACCCTGACCGACACTCTTGCAGTCTGTGCTACAGCAAAATGACTTTGAACCCCAGCAGAATTTCATCCTGGGTTAGCACTGCATGAACCAGGCCTTTGGCTCAAAGTAGCACAACACAGACACTCTCAGTCTGAATATGGAAATCTCATTCACTTTCAGGTTCTCTGTGTCTGATTGTGAAGCTCAAAGCTTGCTGATTGCGTGCAAGAGAATTAGTGCACAAGTTAATAATGTTTATGATTTTAGATAAAATAAGGTGTTGGGGTTTTTTATGATAATGGTGTAACATTAGGGAAGAGAAAAAATGCATTTGTACTCTGCTTAATGTGTGTGTGTGTGTGTGTGTGTGTGTGCGCGCGCGCGCGCATGCATTCAGGCACTCGTATGGAACATTGGTGGCGTGTTCTGCATATGTCTCAAGAGCAAAAGCAGCTTAATCCTGGCTTCCAGGATAGCCACAGACCATTCCATGCTCCTCTTCTTCTGTCATATCCTGTCAAACATTATTAGAAGAGATGGGTGGTCTGCCATTTAGGAGAAATATTTGGATTTTCACAGCCATGATGTGATCATATCTTCCCTCTTTAGCATATACTTGAGAGATAAAGGAGCTTCAGGGAGAGATGGAAGAGACAGGGATAAAAATCTTACTGGGATTCTCCTGATGCCCTTTAAAGAGCCAGATTGCCTCTGGGCATGGTCAAAAGGTCCAGAGTTGCTAAACAGTGTATGAATTTTCCCTGAAGAGTTATGATTATTCTCAGCAAATACAGAGCTCAAATGGCTGTTGGGTCATCCATGATGACAGCAATCACTGAGGGTAGAGATTCCTTAATGTCTAGAATCCAAAATTACTGTATTTTTTACATACTATTATGAATATTTCTGAACGTTATTTGTAACATAATTAACTAAGTTCATCTTCAGCATGGAAAACCAGAACTGTGATGTAGTAATAAGACTGAATATATTACAGTTAGCACCAAAACATTAGCTATGGGTTTCTGTGGCCACGTGAAGTGAAATTGTTTGATATATCTTGGTGTTTGCACCTCATGAGGTTAAGGACTCTGCTTTTGAGCCATCCTGACTTTTCTGTGGAGATCCCTTCTGTTTTCCGTTCTGAGCACCAGGCCTGGATGTGGGTGTGATCCTCAATATCAAAGGAAGCTTGATCACATCATCTCACGCCCTGCGCCAGCTTCCCCATAATGTAGTAAATGTTAGTAATGACAGTAACCACCCTGATGTTTGAAGAAACCTGTAACACAAGGGGGTTTTATTCAACCAGCATTTCAGTAAAATCTGTCAGTCCACATCTGAGTAAAATAGAAATATTAACTGTGTTCTGCTGTGAAGGGCTTTGACATCTGCAGAGGCATTATTGCTATTTCACCTTCCCTTCTCAATAAAGGAGGAATTTGGTGCTGTTGTTCTGAGCAAATGTTCATATGTGAGCTGATTATGTATTTAGTGGATGTGCCAGACAGAATGTGTAATATTCATTTGATCTTCATTTGTGTTGTTCCTCAAGTGGGCCCTCTAAAAGAATAAGGAGGTGTTTTATATGCTGTTGGCAACTGAGAATGTCCAAGGCAGAGAGCATTCCAGAGACCCCAATGGGAGGCAGGCAGGAGGATCTATGGCAAGGGTCACAACAAGGACCTGTGAGCTTCTAGATCAAGCAGAGAGACTGAGAAGAGCAGACAGCAGCTGTCCAGGTCACAGAAAAGACAGAAAGAAAAACTTCCAGAGAGTTAAAGCGTTGTAGTTCCCACAATTCACAAGTCATTGGTTAATCTGGAAGTCAGGAGGCAAGGATGCATCTGTACAGGTAAAGTTAACTAAGGAACAGTTACTTATAAACATTAATTTCTCCTCGTTCTTCTTGCTTATATTTTAATAAATTCTGGCCTTTGCTTTGACTGTAAAAGTTCTCTGTGTTCTTTTGAAATATACAGGAGAGGTCCTAGACAGATCTTTCTCCAGGTGGATCATTTTGAGTTTCAAGACAGAAGACTTTTGCTCATGTGCCCTCCACATGAAGAAAGAACTACAGAACATTTATTTGTTTTAGAAAAAGACTAGTGTTGAAATTATGACGATTTTGTGTCTCATAGATCTGTTTGTAGCTGATTTTTTTTTTTTTCACAGTGCAAATCTGCTCCATTTTTTGCCACTGTCACCTACCACACTGGAGCCTGGTGAAGTGCAAGTCTCTCCAGCTGAGAACTGAAGCACCTCCACGTCTAAACTGATCGGTAAAACATGGTCACTCAGCAGAGTAATGGATTCTGTGAAGGGAAATTAGTCAGTGATGGAACATGTGGCAGCTACCACAGAGCATTTATAAGTGCTGTTGAACTAGTCTGATATAGTGAGTCCTATGATTTATGCCTGTCTGTTGAGCTGGAAGATGAGGCTTCAATTAAGGAAGCTCTAAGTCACCACTAAAATAATATAAAGAACTGGCTGACAGTGGATGAGAGCTACACATTTTAAATAACTTGCTATCGATTTTGCAAAAATTGATGCCATCAGTATGGTGGGAGTAAGTTAGCACCATTATAAATTCAGCAAATATTCCTGATGTAAACAAACCCTCAATGGACAGAGAGAAATCAGTGTGTGCATTTGCAGTGGGACAAATCATTATAACTACTACCAAGTTTCAGGGAGATCATGGATGATTTTTGGAGACACCATGCTGATGGGTGTAATTGCCTTTCAGATAAGCTTTATGCTATTCAAGACTGATTACTGCCAGGGTTATTATTCATCTAAAATTGCTTGGAAAAAGGGCATAAGCTGTTTCATATTGAAACTGATAACTCTGCAACCTTGCAGTTGGCTAACCACATTTCCAATACATGCAATTCACAATCTGAATATTCAAGTGCTTTATATATTTCCCCATTGATCCAAATTTCTTTGTAAGTTATGTACAGGCTGAAAACTCAGCTGTCTTGCTTTATATTTTTATAAATTGCAAATAATAAGACAGCAGCTTAGGAGATGTGTGTATATAATACATTGTAAAACTGTGAAAGAAATATCATACTTGCATTGAACAATGCCATTACCTAGTAGAAGGTGTTATCTATAATTATATAAATAAGCATGTGAGTTTTACAAAGCAACCTTGTGTCACTGGAATATGATTCTAAATCTTTCTTAATGGCTAATAATTTTTAATTTAGAATTCTGCAGTTGCTCATTTTGTCATGAGTGGAAGCATCCATGCCTTGGAGAACTGAGATCTGGTTTCGTGGCCAAGCAAAAAAACCTGTTTGCTTTTTACTATGTGATGAGCTGGATTCCAGGACAGGAAACACTCCCAAAAGGAAGGATTCAGGATGAATTACCAGTGTGAATCTATTAGTTATTGAACCTCATCTGCCTTTGTCTTGCCATGTTTAAGTATGAAAAGGCAAGAGGATGTCGAGGCAATCTCAAACAACCTTGGCAAGCCATAGAAATAAGGCAGATAGATAAAATAAAGGGAGCGAGTCTTCGTGTTTCTGATGACTGTTCCAAGTTTTCATATTTGCTTTTGTTAAACTCACTAAATTAAGCCCAACTCTTTGCTCCTCCATGCAGATAAGAAAATCAGGTAGAAGATGGAGCGGGGAGAGACACAATCCAGGTCCAAATGGTGACCCAGTATGTTATAGTGTACCTTGCTCTGGAAGGGGGTGGATGTTCCCGGTCTGCAAATATTCCGGGAGCACTGGCTAAAGAAGTGTGTGTTTCTTACTTCCGTCTGATTTTGAAACCAGAAATCAAGACTCAAATGTATTTTGAGGAAGATGATTGGTGATCATCTTTTTAACTTACAAAGAGAATACCAAAGGCTGATTTGTGACTGCTTGTGACTGTACGAGTAATACATCTTTCCATAATGTAATTTTCTCCATGAAAATGTCCTATATCACTTTAATTGCCAATCACAGTGAAATGAGAGACAGTAAATTATTTGCATAGTCTGCTGAAATGGTAAATTGCAGGAACCAAGGACCCCTTACAGAAATACTTAAATCATAGAATCATAGACCTCTATAGTGGTTTGGGTTGGAAGGGACCTTAAAGACCATGTTCCCACCCCCCTGCCATGGGGCACCTCCCACCAGCCCAGGTTGCTCCAAGCCCTGTCCAACCTGGCCTTGGACACTCCCAGGGATGGGGCAGCCACAGCTTCTCTGGGCACCCTGTGCCAGGGCCTGCCCACCCTCACAGGGAGGAATTCCTTCCCAATATCCCATCTAACCCTGCCCTCTGTCAGTGTGAAGCCATTCCCTCTTGTCATTTTCACTACATCTGCTTGAAAAACGTCCCTCTCCATATTTCATATTTAAATTTTCCCTAGGATTCTTAACTTAAACTAATTCCATGATACATCTGTATGTTTTCTCTGATTATGATAGAATTCTTAGATTATATGTTAGCATGTAAAAGATTGTTTTTCTTCTACTATATATTTTTTCCTGCCAAAGAGCACTGAATTACCTTTTGTATACTGTTGTATATTACAGCACAAAATCTATATGCTAGGTTATGAAAAATGGATACAGTACTAACATCACTTCTGACTCTAAAGAGATGCAGATCTAAAATTCTTTTCTATATAAGTTATCCACAGTGGTAGACACTAAGAAGAACAAGGTCATACTTAGCTAAGGTTTATGAGTGCAATTTCCTATCTAAATGAGAAAGCATTTCCATTTGAAGGCAAGAGGGTATTATTATGGACTCTCTTACTGGTTTTCCTACTTGTTATTACAGGCACTCTTCAGCTAATGCTTTTGATGCGTTCACTTACAAATGCAGTTCAGGTCTTCAAAACATCAAAGCCATAATGGACACAATCTTTTTGAAGTCTTTTATCAAAGTGCTGAGGTTGACCTATTTAATTGTGCAGCCTAAGATGATCCAGATTGACTAGAAGAACATATCTATGCTCTGAGGGGTTTTATTTGTGCACTGTAACAGTTTACATAAGGTCAGATCCTTAGCAGGGGTAAACTAGTACTGCTTAGTTAAAACAGACACAGTTGTCATGGTTCCAGTAGTTTGGGATCTGTTAATCCTAAAGAGAAGGCAAACATGTTGACTGTATAGGCTTTTCCTTGCTAATTTATTTCATAGTACTCAGGGCTTTATGAAAAAGGGCTACAGTACAATTCATAGGTGGTGTTTGTGCCCATGGTCAGTGCTTATTAGGAGGATCAGGAGTTGCTTCCTGTGATGGTCTCAGGTATAAAAGTACTATTGTTTATAATTTTACAAAATGTAAGTTTAGTATGGCTCTTCTCTGATGCAGTTTATTTATTTTTATGCAACAGTTTACTGGGTGATCAAAGCATGAACAGGATTTGTATGTGCAGCCCGTTCAGCATCCCAAAGGGCTGCAGTCACAATCAAGTCTTATGGTCTACAGTTTGTCATTTCAAATCAAACTGAACTTGGATGTCTGCCGGAGCTTTGATCTCAGTCAAATTGGGATTCTCTGAAATCCTTTGGGGATATTTCACAAAGATTAAGCATAGCAGAATTCACAAAATTAGAGCAGATTTTATCAGAATTAACAAACCTAGTGCTGAGTTCTCTGAATGGAACTGAAGGCATGAGAGTCATCTACTTGAGCTGCTGACAGGAATAAAATTGATATCAGTCTATCTTTACAGTTGAGAGCAGTCAAATGTCTGATAGTTTGGGTACATTGGCAACATACATCACTGTTCAACTTTTTTTTTTCTTTAAATGAATATAATGGTCAAGGACAGTGCAGGGATTTATAGCTCTTATTCATCATTTTATATTTTAGCCAGGTTCAGCACAGAACAGAGGATAATCACAGCCATCTGATGGCTATTGAAGTGAACTGAATTGCTGGTCACAGAATACCCACAGCCCTAAAAACTCATTAAAAGAATTTGGACAGATACTCACAGGATGATACAGTGGAGCTGTTCAGGAGTCTACAGATGCCAAAAATGTTTTTCTGATTAGTCAGATTTAATTGACTGCAGTGAATTTGTATGCATCTTTCAAAAGATTTACAACAGTTTAGCAAACTTGGAAAGGAACAATGAAAGCCAGATGTGAATCAGGGCTGGCTTAGAGGGACATAACGAACCAGATAATAAAAAAATGACCCTTAGCAACTCTTTATACTTTTGGCAATTGTGCCCAGCAAGAAAGAAAGAAAGAAAAACTTTCTGCACAATAAAGGATGAAAGGACTTGGAGAGATGATATGGCTTTATAATGGCAAAGTTATGCCTTCAGTCTTGGAAATATTTTCTTGATAGGTAACTTCACAAATCAAAATAATCCACTGGGCTTCTAGGGACTCCTTTTGCAAATGAGGTTCAGCACATTCATGATTAATGTATGTATTGACCATTTTTCTTATCTGTGTTTTACCTGTAGGTATATGTATGTATGTATTTTTAACTTAAATTAATTCAGTATGGTCTCCCAGTACTTTATTTCAGAACATGTTCTTCAGACCTTTGTGTTTTAAGGTGTAGGACACAGTATGTCCTTCTATGTATTGGTCCAGCCAGTGTTTGCCAAAGGTTTCTCTTAAAAATGAAAGGAAATCACAGGAAAACACTGCCTTGACTTCTAGGAATAGAAGATGAATGTGCAGGACCCAAATGAGGTTTATATTGATCTGGCAGAACATGAAATCAGACGTAGGGACAGAAAATGAAGTGAGAAGGGTAGTTGTTCTGAACTTTGTAGACTATGATTAAATTGTTATTGAGCACTGGAACAGGTTGCCCAGAGAGGCTGTGCAATCTCCATTCTTGGAGATACTGGAAAAGTGAGCGGACACAGTCCTGAATGACTTGGTTTAGTTGATGCTGCTCTGAGCAGGGAGGGTTGGACTAAGCAATTGCTGGAGGTCCCTTCCAAACTTTGCTATTTCAAGATTTTATGGAATCTAGTAACTGTGATTGAACTAAGTTTCCAGGGATCAAACATTAGCATTGTTGGCACTTTACACAAAGTGATCAGTTACCATTTTTGTGACTCAGCCTTAGAAGGTCCCATGTTTCACTTAACTATGGTCGTTGTGTATATGTAGTTTATACAAAATTCTTCCCTAGAGCTTGTGTTTTCTACTGGATCAATTTTAACCAGTGATGTTCTCAGAGAGGCACATATCAGCACCTCTGGGTTGTGTCCTGAAGTTGAAAATTTCGTGTCCTGATAGGGACTGCCCTTTGGACAAGCTGGAACTCTTGCAACAACAGATGAATTTCACTTGGTTGTACCTGTTTGTGAGTGTATTCAGGTAGAGCGTGTTAAAGGGCATGTGCAGTCTCACCTCATCTCTAAGGAATATTTCTCTAAGTAATGTTTCTTACCATGAAAATGGCACAAGTCCATATGTGGAAGGCACCAGCTGTGCCGCTCTCCCAAGGAATGCTCACGTTGTTCTCCACGATGCACGAGCAGCGCAGGACCTCCAGACCACGTCTGATCCCACAGTCTGTGCTCTGAGGTTGGAGTGTCTCCTCAAACCATCAACTGTCTCTCTCAGTGAGACGATTTATCATGACAGCCACGCTCTTTAGTCAAGGGAGCACTTGACAGACGGAGTTACTCTCCGGAGAATGGACAGTTTACTTTTTGCTGCTGCTCTCCTGAGGCTGCATCTCTCCTGGGGCATTCCCGGCTTACAAGCAGAGTGCAGTTTGCAACACTAAGGAAAATGTTTACATTGCAATACTTTAATTTTATCTTGTGTTCTTCCCAGTAATCTTCCTATAATGATCTGAACAGTGAAGGGTGTGTTGCAGCTTCTTGGGACAGAGGGAGGATCAAAGGTCTGTGTATCTGCAGTTTTTGTCTAGTTGGTGAAGTGAATGGATAGCAAGGTAGGAGAGCAACCACCAAGAAGTGAGAGAGATGCACTGTAACTTAAAGAAAATCAGTTACAGATTCATAAAAGTCTCATTTTACTGTTTCAGTCTTTTGTTGTCTAAAGGAAAACAAAAATTACAAAAGTCAAGACTCCTCTGACATCTCTAGAAAACCAACGGGAAAAATGCAGCATGATTCTAGGGGCCAGAGATGTCCCTGCACAATTCAAAAGCAGATGCAATTGGTGATCCAGTAAGAGCCTAATTCCTGCTTTTGTCATTTCATTCAGACCCTCAAGGCACTTATCTCTATCTTCTCCTCCATTTATATGCAAGCAACTTCAGTTAAAATTGTGAATGATTCTGAAGGCCAAGGACATAATACAGCCCTTAATTCTGCCACTTTTGGTGTAGTACATAGCTTGATGCTTTGTTTATTTCCACTGTGAAAAGTCTGAAGCTGCAGCATTCTGACCTCGTGCATTGTCTCTCCCAGGGATCTCATTTTGACTGCTGCCTTGATGTTTCAGACAATCTGAGATTTCTGTTTGAAGCAGATAGAGTTTTGAGGTTTTTGTTAAGAAAGCACACTTTTCATCAGGACCCAAAGGACCGAGTGAGTTTCTCGACTTCTTCCTTCTTTCAGATCCAGTGAGTGAACAGAAATGAATTTCTTGTGAGACTGCTGATTCCTAAATATTAAGTATTCGTGTTGAGAAACCTTTTGCAGTTTTCTACTTTGACAGTTGACTTCTGAGGACCCTCGTTTGTACCATGGAAAGAGCTTCATATCCTTATTGTACTGGATGACTGCGGCTTGTGATATCTCCTATCCAGTTGGATCCATCACACAGGATTGTGTCACTGCTCAAGACCTGTCAGCTCAGAGGAACATCAGACGCTCTGTCTGTTCCTGTTTCAGTGCTATATCTCAGTGATGGCTTTCTACTTTATTACTTTGGAGAGAAATTCAGTTATTCTTTGGTTGCTTGGTAAATCATTTTATCCAAGATACCATTAATAATAGCTAAAGTCAAACTTAATGGAGTGTATTCCCTGTTGAATGTCTGTTAAAGATTAAAGGTTAAAGCAAGGTACAGAGGACATTTTCATTTTGTAAGTGAGAGAATTAAGCAGATTATCTACAGTCCCTCTTCCTTTCTTTCTCCATATCTTTAGATTTTAAAGTGAATGAGCCAAGCTTGGTTCACAGATGGGCCATGTAGGAGGTCAGAGATGACTTTTAGCTTTTTGCATGATTTTTTCTATTTGGAGAATTTTGTGAAGAGCTTTTGTTTATTTCTTCCAAGCCATAGGAGATTGAGCTGACTAGGCAGTTCAGTAAATTACTCTGAAACAGTGAAGTTTTGTGGTCTGTTCCCAGATGGCTGTGAGTGTCCCATGTGACAAGCATTCAGGATGTTTCATTTTGCTGATAAGTTTGTATTTTCGTTGTGAATTTTTTTATAAGCTAGCACAGTAGCCACTCATCAGTGATGCTTTTTGTAATATCTAAATAAAGCACAGATGTGTTTTAATCCCATTTGTAAGGATAGAGACCAAAAGGTTTAATCAACATGCAGAAGATCACAAGGGAAATCAGTACTAAAACCTGAAAGGTAACCTAGACTTTAGTCTAAAGACTCCAAGCACAGGATCTTTTACTGCAGTCTTACTCTTCTGTAATAATGAAGGGGGGAAATCCCAGAATATCAAATTCTTCTTGAAGTATTTCCAAAAGTAACCCACATTCTGAATAAGACTGGTTAAGCATGTTTGAGAATTTGGGGTTTTCACTAAGTCATCATCCCTTTACATAGCACTTTGCTTATCCCTAAATCTCTACAACAAATTGTTGAGCAAAGAGATTTCCTAAAATATTTGTGTGAAATTCCAGGCTCTGTAACAGCCAGTAAAAATGTTCATCCTGTCCCTAGCAGAGGGAAGTGAATGTATCATTATATATAAAATAAATGATAAAGGTTTTCATCCCCTTCACCTCTGTAAGTCTGTAATATGCTTCATGAGGGAGAGAATCTGGCTGGTGGCTCCAGACCGTGAGGATACATTTATTTCAAGTCACAAGAGCCAAGAAACTGTAAGTCCAAAACCCAGTGGGATATTCTTTCATCCTAACTACTCATGCAGTGTCTGTCTTCAGCTACCAGCGACCTTGGGTCTCCCATTGGGGCCTTTCTGGCCGACAGCAGCAAGCCACCGAGTTTATTCAAAAAATTTTAACCAAAAGAAAACCCAAAAAATAAAAGATGAGGGCTGGTGGAGGGAGAAGAAATCTGTTTCCTCATTTACAACTGAGGGACCTTAAAATCTCTGAAAAAAACGTACCAGAGTTGAAAAGTTTTGTTAAGGAATGCAATTGTTTCTCAACAATTCAACAATTTAATCTTTTCAGATTAAGAGACACAGGATGATAAACCACTGATACATTTCAAAGGCAACCAATTTTAGGATGAGTAAAGACAAAACCAAATTAGTGCTGATGACATTAACACTTCAACTGAACACAGTGCTTCATGAGTCATGTAATTGCTTTGCCACATTTTAGCCTTGACAATTTAAAAGACTAAAGTCTTGCTTTAACCAAGATTTTAAATCTAAGGAGAAATTGTAGTAAAGACATTAAAAGATTTAAATTCACTGAGAGTACTGTTGGCTGCATGCTGGATTTTGAGGATTTTCTGGTTTATATAAAGGTAGCAAAAATTCTATCACAAAGTTTTCTCTTTTCAGGGGGGGGGGAGGGGGGGCGGAAAAAAGAAAAGGCAGATTGTTTCCTAGTAGAGCATAAAAGAGGGATTGTTGTGTTTTCTATTAGAGCCACCAAAACAGGTTGCACAGAGGACAGTAAATTTTGTTCATGCTGTGCAGACATTTTGAACCAAATAACAAGTCCAACAGCTTGGATTCTCTGGAAGGTGAGATTTCAGTGGCTCCAAATGAAAATGAAAAAGCAAGATTGAGGGACACCAAAATGAAAGGCACTTGGATGAGTGACAAACACAAATCAATCAAGTTTATTATGCCCTGTTCCTCCTGTAGAATCCTGGGGCCAGGAAGGCAGGGTGCATGACAGGTATATCCAAAAGTGTCAACAAATCTACTGCCTTCAGCTCCTCTCTGTGTTACCACCCAACACAAATGATGCCAACAAAGGAATAGTGTGTCTGCATAGTTGGTGGCATATTCTGGGAAAGCACATCTTGCTTAATTTTGATCTGATTGTGCCATATGGTGGCATTTTAATTCTGTATTCAAATGCAACATTTGTTGTCTCTGCCCCCATCATCCAAACCCTTTTGTGAAATTTATGCCTGGTGAAGAGGAGATTGGACACAGGAAAGAAGGTGGGTGTGATTGGGAGTGGATGAAGTGCCTTGGCAGTTTTAAGGAATGAACACCCAGGACAGGGAAGCTCAGGGGAAAGATGCAAGGAAAGCAGCAAGTGGTAGAATTTTGCTGGAGAAACAGGTGGAGAGAAGCAGAGTAGGGAAGGGTGTAGTGGGAGAAGCCTGGGTTGCTGGAACATCAAAAGTGACTGAAGAAGGGGCCACTGGGGAGTTCGCACTCGTGCCAAGAGCCTGCAGTGCAAAGGCAGTGAAGAGTGTGAGCTGGTAGAGAAAGACAGGGCACAAAATGCAGTCAGGCATCGCCTGAAGGTGAGCCCAACCATGGGTACTGTTGCATGGAATTCAGCAAAACTTTCCTTTAAAGGAATAAGGGGAGGGGAAAATAGCGTCATTAATTACAGTGGCTTGTCAAAGTTGGGTAAATATTTGAGGAGCCATTGACAGATTTATTTGTAAAGAGAGATTTTTTTAGCAAGGTATGGGGATGTTATCCCAGCACCTGATACAAAAGCAGCAACCAGTCCCTATCATGTAACCGTTCTGTGCAAAACCACCAGAAGCAAGGGCAGAAAAGGAGACACAGCACGAGGAGTGATGCAGGGGGCCCTTTCCTCACCTCTCTTCACATATCTTTGCTCAGTGACTTAATTACTGAGCACCGATGAACTATTCTTTAAATGTATTCTTCTTCAGCCTTCAACTTCATTTACATCACACAGTCACATAAACCTAGAGAAATTAATAGCTACTTCTTCAGTAAGAGGGACACACACATCTTTTTTTGTATGTTTGTTCATTTGTTCTACAAAACAATACAATTTTTCTTCCCAATCTCTGAATTTTATTCAAGCCAGCATGAGTCAACTCTAAAATTAACAGGAACAAAAGTTCCCATGAGACCTATATCATTTAAGACAGTAGGAACCTCAAGAATATTAGGCTTCATGATTTGTACAAAATCTTGCATGCATGACTGAAAATATTCTACAATTCTTGACTATATGTTGGAAGAATCTCTGGACCATGATTTGTTTTTTTCACTAGATAGGCAGTACAAGGTCATTTATGGTCTGGATCTGAGTCAAATTGTTTCTGCTGGTTTTGTTGAAGCAGGAGATGGTTCTTTAGAGGGACACATGTTTTTTTACTGTGAGATTATTTCTGCTGCTTCAAAAATGTGTCCTTTCCACACCTCCTTAGTCTTTCAATCCAGCCATTGGTACAGAGGAACCAATAACTCTGCTGAGTTGCAGCCAGTGCGGTGAATTTAATTTTATAACACTGGACTGTCATTGCGGAGTTGCAGCACAGTGTAACATTCCATAAAATCAAGCTGTTTCTTATCTAATAGAAGTGAAAGAGCATTTCTTTTCTTTATTCTCCTTTTCTTTTCCCCCACTTTGTACTAAGCGATAATATAAATCACATTTTTTACTTATTTCAGGAATGCATGTTTGTGCTCCTGTGATGCTAAATAAACCTCTAAATGTTAACTGTCCCTGAAATATTTTGGGAGTTTTGGTTCTACTTAGAATATAGACTTAGACAGCCCTATGGTGGACAAATAATCTGTTTGTTACCTGATGAATCTGCAGGCCCTTCACAACAAAAGATCTCCTAAAGCAGCAGGGCCAATCCTTTAAGTTGAGAAACAGTCTATCAATAAAGGTCAGTGTGACAGTGTGATTTATTGAAATACTGTGCTGCTCCTAGCAGTTAGTGTTTTATATTATATGATACACGGCAGGTGTTTTTATTCGTATTTGGGTTCCCCACTGCAACCTTGTTCAACCTGTTTTATTATTTATTGTTGCCTTTTAGAGCTGAAGGAAACCAATTTATTCGCCTTTCATAACCATTCCTTACAGGTACAAAGAGGTTAAGGACTAACAGGAAAAATCAATTGGTTAATAAAATAGTTAATTGACTAAATGCTTCTTCCAAGAGGCCCTGAATGCAGACTGTGCAGAACCAAAGGAGGCTGGTTTAATTATAATGGCATCTCACTGCATAAAAGCCTTCACTGCAGATAAGGTTTTCAGACCTGAGTGTGCTTGTTCCTATCTGTATGGTTTACATGTGCAGTAAACCTAGGCACCATAATCAATTTTTTCCACAGTTTTTAGTATCTACTTTTCCCTTTTATGGTCATGAAATATGGCAAAATTACAATAAAAATATATCTAAACATTGAAAAATGAGGCAACGGGTTTGTGATAGATCCAGAAAGATTTATAAGAGAAATTTATAAAACATTAGCAAACAAATACTTCCCAATTCTGCCTCATTCTGCTGGACTGTCTGTGGATTTTCTGAATAGGTTTTATGGTGGTTTTATTTACAAAATCCAAGATTCTTAGAAGGCATGGGGAGGTAGAGAGTGACTCCCTTTAACCACTTCTGAAAACCTGTCAGAACATCCAGAACTGATTTGGGGCACATTAATGCCAGACTCTGAATGCCTCTCAGGAAAATACCAATGTCTTCAACTCACTTTGATGTACCATCACTCCGTGGGAGCTCCTAACATCCCAGCTCCCCATATCTTCCCAGTATGTTTAATGGAGTTATAAGCACATTTTAAACATACTTTGCAGAAGGTACATTCACTTTTTCAGTATACATTATGCTGTAGCCCTCCAGTATTGTAAACATAAAAAACGAAAAAAAACACAAAATAATAATAATAAAAAAAATTGCTTGTGAACCTCCTTGTTACATTGCACCAAAGAGGCCAAAGAAAAGCAAGGTAAAATAGGATTTGTGTAGGATCTTTTTCTTGGCTTCCCCTCCCAATTCCTCATCTCTGGAATCAGGAATCTGCTAGGGCACAAAACATTTCAGTGGTGAGTTATGAGTTTGCCTGACTGAGAGGAAAAGCAAGTGATGAGGCACATCAGGTTGTAGAGGGTTTGGGGCTAATGAAGAAGGATAATAATTGAGGTGGTGCTCAAATAATGTGTACACAGGGAATAGAACAAGAGGTTTACTGATTGATTAACAAGCTATTTCGATGGTTACAAAAGAAAGCATTTTGAAATATGTTTGTATCAAGATATGCACAAATTATGTACATTTTTCATCCTTACATACTAAGCCTGGTTTTCCCCCCATGGGTGTGTAGCCCACTCTGTCATGCAGTTTTTCCTGTATCCTTTTAAATTCCCTGGGATTAGGATTGCTTTCCTTGTCTGAAAACCAGATGGAGCACTTGAGATACTCCAGCAATTTAACACTTGGTATTGCCAGCACCTCTGTCATACTGTGGCAAAAGCAGGGAAAGAGTAGCTAAACCATGTCTTGGTCTCTTCCTTGTGACCAGCATCGGGGCTGGGATTCAGAAGGGAAGCTGATTTTCACACCTGCTGAGCATCATCAGTTTTATAGATACCAGTGGAAATGCAATACTCAGCCCTGGTAAAGCTGGCAACAAATGATTCTGGGCCAATTTATTTGACATTTTATTTCCAAATACTGACATTATTGTTCCTTTATCAACAAAATGCCTCTTGAGGATGAATATCCTTTATTCCATCCCGAAGAATGGGGAGCCTGCTTTACCTGTGTCACACTTATCTGGCTCAGTTACACATAACGGTATTTCACAGCTCCCCACGTCCCCACTGCACTTACCAAGGGGTCTTGAGTTCATGGAGTCTGTCAACAAGCTCCACATTTAATTGAAATGTATTAAAAGCAAATCTTGTGATTTCAAGAATGTAAGTTCTGCCGATGCCGCTCAGTGTTTCATTTCCCTGACTCCCAAAGAGGACAAACATGATAAAGGACACACTGTGAACAGCAAGACCTTCACTGCTGCCTCCTGGTGACATTCAGACAGGAGAGAGATTCCAACAGTTAAGGTTAAAAGAAAGGGGACTCTGATTACAGCAAAGTAATGCATCGAAATTCCAAATTATGCAGGAGTCTGTGCAGGCTACAATTTGTCTTGTTTGTTTTTAATTTTAGATTCAATGTCAATGTGAGGCTTTAACTCTCTGGTTACAGCTCTTTATGCATATAATTCCCTAATGTAATTGTGATATAATCCTCATTTTTATTAAGACCTAAGTTAGAAAATATCAATATGTTATTCAGAGTATTATCTTCACTGGCAGTGTGAGTGAGTATAAAGGCCTGTGAGCAGCTTTAGTGAGAAAGTATATATTTGCTTCTGCTATCAGGAGCACCTTCAGTATTGAAAAGGGATGTCAACCCTAACGTTGAACCATCACCAAGGCTCCTGAGTGAAAACACTTGATCTGTACAGCCAAAAAGGTGAGTTTATGCTGAAGCATCAGGCCCTGAACTGCAACAGCTGAAGTCTGGGATGTTTTTTCGCCGTGGGAGTGGGGAACTGGCAGATAGGGCAGAGAGGGCAGCTGGGGAAGGAACTTCTAAAGCCATCACAACAGGATGTGTTAGAGCCATGAGCTCTGCAGTGCCCTCCATCGTAGTACCCAGTGCTTTGTGGGTTGTGGTTCTGGGACAATGACAGGAAATCAGCACCAATTTTCATTTTACTGCTCCCAAAAGTACAGCGACAAATGGCTGGTAAAAGACTTTCTGAAAAGGACAGTTCACATCTTTTGTTATGAAAATTGAAATCATGACAGGCTCTGTTGGACGTGGTGCTTTGTTGCAGTTCAGCTACCCTGGCCCAAAAGCTGCAAACAGTGCTAGCTTGAGATGTTAAATGCCAAAAGTTTCCTCTTTTTTCAGTGGCTTCCTTGTCTACAGAATCCACTAATGCTGACATTCTAGGACATGGTAGTGAGAGAGCTGCTTCTCTTATACATTCAATTTTGATCCCAAACAAACAGCTTGAGATTTCACGTTGGATAATTGGGCTTTACCTGCATTTTAAACAAAAATCCTTCTCCTTTCATAAACTGCTTGAGTTGGGAGACATGCAGAGCTTTTGCTGAAAGAAATGCATTAATCCTTTTAAGTTTAATAAAAGGTTCTTTTATACCATACTGTACAGATTCCTGCTGTGGGACCACATTTGTGTAGAATCTCCATTTGTGGTGAAAGAAAGACACAGACCCCTCCTAATGGTTGGAAGGAAAGACTGATAAAGGAAAATGCTACAAACCTGGACTTAAAATTTAATGAAATTCAGGGGAGGTTTACAGCATTAATTGGAGTTAATGGACATGCTCAGTCCCTTTTCTTTTTATTCCTCCTCTGTGCCCCCAGGAACTGTAGGTGGTCACCCTTTCTTTGAGGCTAGTGGTGTAGCAGTCCCTAAATTGATCCTTCTCCAAGGATATGGAAGCCCTGCCATGCCCTGTTCTCCTTGTTCTACTGCTGTGTCCACTGCAGAGGCAAGTCCTGTGTCTGACAACCACATTGCGAGGCATTGCACTAACCTGCTGCCAAGCAAGCAAAGAAAAATGCCTCCTTTCTTTTGTTTCAAACCCCAACTGGCCTGGATTTATTTCGACATCTCTGATATTTTGTTATTATGACTAAACCTTTGCTGGGCATTGCTGGGTAACGTGACATTCAATACTCTTGACTTACAATATCCCACACATCAGTAGCGACCAGTGTCAAGCCATTTAGACTATTGCTGTTCATTGATCAGGCATTTATTATTATTTTATTTCTCTGTCTTTTTTTTTTTTTTTAGAACATGCCAGTTTTACCAACCAGAGGAGTAAAATATTTTGACCTTCACTTCAGACAAGGCATTTTGTGCAGAGCAGATACAGTAAAACATTGTACAGAACTTCTAGGCATAGTTATCCGTGAAAACCTTTGTACTCTGTATTGAGCTTGTATCTGAATGTAAATTCAGTCCATTTAAGCCTAGTTCCAAAAAACAATGTATACAAAACTTTTATGGATAAGTTCACATTCTATGATATGAATCGATCTAGCAGAAACAAGAAGTTCATTGTTGTAACACAAGCAGGAAATGAGATCCCTTTGCTTCTGTGTTGTAGAACATTCGGGTGTGCTTAAAAATGCTAAGGAAAAAGGTCAAACAGTGAAATGTTGTGAAAGAATCCTGGCCACAAGCTCCACTCCATCCAACAGAAGCTGAACCTAAGCAGGTGTCTGCTCTGCCCTGTAAAGAGCTAGTTCAGGCTCTTTTCCATCCTCCTGCTGGCGAGTGGGAGTCTTGAAAAGAGGTGCCCATCCATTTGCTTTCATGATGTTGATTCTGGGCTGTCACAGTTTGGTGCAACCTCATAAAACAAGCATACCCAATTTTGTTAACTTTTCTGCTGCTTATGGCTAACACAAGGTATCAAAAACTCTACTCTCAACTGCATCCTGAGCCAGGGGATCATCTCTGAAGGGTTCAGTTTCAAACAAGTCTTGTCCTCTGTGTGTGCTCCTGTGCCATCAGTACAGTAGAATGTGCAGCCACATCACACAGTATTGCCCCCTGTGATTCAGTTTGGCCAAAACTAGACCTCGTTTGACAAATCCTCTGGACTGAAGCTTAGAGCTGAAGGAAAAATCAGTGGGGTTTTTTAATAAAGATACCGGATTTAATGTATTTTAGATAACTATGGTATAATTTTCACATTCTCTCTAGCCAGTGAAATAGCTCCATAGCATTATTTGTGCAAAATGAAGAACTCAGACAAATAACAAGACACCCTTATTTATACCTTGAGGGAAGGCTGACACAATAATTAAATCAAAAGACTGAAAAGGAATTTTTCTCTCCATTTGGGGAACAGTCAGTTTCTCAGAATACCCCAGGAAGCTCAGCTCCTTATCAGGCACAACAAGTGTCTGGGGATCTGCTCCTTTGCTAAAGTCTATGAAAACATTGTCTTGTAGTACAGAAAAGTTTTGGTCTTTTTTAAATGCAGTTCATGTGAGCTGCTTCCTCTTGGGAAAGTAGCATGTTAAAAATAAAAAAATACAAAAGTGACTGTTTAAGTGTTTGAAGAAGGCAGGAGAAGCATTAATGAGAGGCATTAATGTCATAGCCTGTGATGACAGTGTCCAAGAATTTCCAGTTTTAAAGACTCCTCCCAAGTAGATCTTGAAAAATCTGCATTTTGGGCTTCTTTAGATATCCTCAGATGATCTGTGAGTGTACCAGAGGTGTCATTCCTTTCATTGCATGGAAATATTTCTGAGGTGTCTCATCACACATTAAAAACAAATGAAGCAGGAACATTCCTAGGGATAAACACCTCCAGCTCATCAGAACTCCATGGGATCCACCCAACGCAGCCATTGCCTTTTGCCATTATGAGAAATGTCCTTTCTGCATAGATATTAATCATGCTGACTTATGTTTTTGGAGTGTTAAATTCAGCCTGCCTTAACAGCACAAATAAATTCAGTCCTTGAAGGTGATGCTAGCAGACTGATGGCCATATCATTTAGATTGCAATGTTCTGGCTGGAGCTGGTATGAACCTTTTCCCTTTATACGTTTTCAGCTGAAAAAGTGACTTCTGAAAAATAAAATTAAAAAATATGCATGAAAAAGTCCATTTTGTCAAAATGTGATCCTTGAGGGAACCTGAATGAATTTCAAAAGCAATAAGCTGGCTTGGTATGTAAAGGGGGTTTTAATTATTAAAACCTTGCGGGGTATACATTTTTGCACCATTCATTGAACTGTGGGTGCAATTTACTTAATAGGCACACATTTTACCAGCAACTTATGCCACCAGAAAAGGATTTCAAGCCTCAGCCAAGTGGAAAATCTATCCCAAGGTATCTGTGTTGCCGAGTAAAACTAGAAGATTTAAACAGTCAAGATATAAGCTGACTGTGAAAGCACCTACCACTAATGTAAAGCTATGCAGTTCTTAAATGATGCTGACAACCCTCACAAACCTTTAAATAGCCATTTCCAAGCTGGCAGATCTAAATTGCAGGAAAACAAAGCAATCACTCAAGGAATTCTTTGCAAATTAAAACAGTTCCTTCTTGTTGCTTTGTGTTCTGGAGCTTCACAAACAATAATACGGCGTCAGAAACCATTTGCCTTTTGTATCAAGTACTTTTTCTGCAAAAGTAAATACTCTGTCAATAATGAAAAGAACTTGTTGGTAGATAATGTTAAGCACAAACAAGAACTGTATATTTTTACAGTTGATTCAAGAAATAAATAACATATTTCTGTGTATCTTATTTTTATGCAAAATAAGTAAAGAAGTTACTTGTTTTTCTATCCCTTCTGGTCCACTCTAACTGTCTGAATGACACCTTTGGGGGGGTTGCATTTGTGTTCAAAGTCAGTATATCACGTGAGATATTAAGTATGCCTACAAAGGACCCAGGATTTGTGCTGCCTCTCCACAAAGGATGACAGAGAGCCTTTTCAAAATGGAAAGAGGACAGTCCAGACTGCAAAACCCCCTGAGGAGGTTTGTGCAACCTGGGGTTTGGGGCAATTATGAAAATAAAACCAAATTATGATAATTGTGTTCAGGAAAAGAAATGCTTACAACCATTGTAATTCATGACAGGAATGTGAAGTATGGAGAACAGCATAACAGCGTGAACTGAGATGGCAGAGGGAGTGTAAAATACAAGTCTAGCAAACCCAAGGGCTCTTCAGATGTTCGCCTGGCAAAGAAGCCAAGCCCTGGAGTGAAGAGCATCGTGGCACCTGCCTGTGTCTGAGAGGAGAACCCATCCCCACATGAAGTTTGAGTGCTTCTTGGACCTCACCAGTGACATTTCCTTGGCAAACCATGGATTTATATCACTTCTCTCAGTGCTGGAATATTGCTGCTACACCCAAACTACCTGATGGTGTCTTCCTCCAGGCCAGGATTTCATTCCTGGTATGAGGAAGTGAAAGTATTAGTCAAATACTACACAAATGCTTGAGTATTTGAACATTTTTAAAATATGCCTGTGAAGAACAGGCACTGTTCAACTTACCAACACATTTTGCTACTCAGGTAAAAGAGCAAAATTCTCTTCAGGAACAGAAAACCCAGAGCTGTGAGGTGCTGATGCCAGAGCCCTCCTGTGTAGATATAAAGCTGGCCATGGGGTTTTAGTGGGGCATGGCAGGACTGATTGAACCTGGAGCAGTATTAGTTTTCTGAGGTTCAAGACAATCCTTTTAAGTGCTACCTGAGCCAACGTCCACTTGTACTGTGGAAGCAAAGACCTTCCAGAAATTAATCAGATCTGTGGTGCTCAGACAGTCCTTGTGGATTTTGAGCCCCGCCTTCTGAAGCCAAATGGCAAATGACCAGGCAGTGGCTGTAACAAAAGTGTTCCTTTTGGGTATCAGTCCCACCTTGAGGACCTATTTGCACTTCTTCCTTTTCAGAGCTGCTCCTTGGTGCTAAGGTCACAGAATACGAGATTAGCAGAAAACATGTCCTCAACATTTATTTAATTTAAAATTTAATTTGCCTGTCAGAGCTCAAGGAGTATTTGGACAACGTTCTCAGGCACATGGTGGGATTGTTGCAGTGTCCTGTGCAAGGCCAGGAGCTGGACTTGATGATCCATATGGGTCCCTTCCAACTCTGGATATTCTATGATTCAATAAAAATAACATTACTTTTGGAGAATAACTCGTTGCATCCTTGATTATGCATATTAATACAGTCACTGTTAAGCTGCAAAGTTAAAAATCAAGTGTATCCACACAAATATTTTCTAGGGTTCCGCTAAAAAATCCCCACTCCTTTTTGCATAAATCCTGTAATGTCTCTAATCATTACAATACTAGCAAAATCTGAATCTGGTTGTAGCTGGTATTTTTCAAACAATCCAAATCTAAAGACAGACGTGTCTTTCTGATGAGGACAGATATCTTGGCATATCCAAAATCTTCACTGAAGAGAAGATTGTTCTAGGGATTGCACATATGGAAAAATAAGTGCAGCTGGTCCATATATAGCTGGCCTGGTCCAGTTGTATGAAAAAAATTGTCTGTGTGAAATGTTCAACTGGGATCAGTTGTGTGTGCTGGAACACTGTCTGCCAGGGTTAAATTACTGGCAAAAGACGCAGAAAGTGAAAGGAAAGTATTATATCAGTTAACGTATACTGATAATATATAAGAGTCTCTGAAACCAATACCTTTCTAAAGCCAGGTCTTGTAAGGGTTAAAAGCAAATGCTCTGGGCTATAACATGTATGTGCAAATAATCAGTGACCAAAGTAAAATCTATGTTAGCTGTCTAGAAGCTGTACTTTGAGGAGCCTCACAAATGATGGGCATCCAGTTGTTTCCTGCAAAGAAAGAGGTGTGTGTGTGTAGAGATACTGGTTAGCATTGTAATTCACTGGCACTTGGCTTAACCTGAGCTGTAAAGTAACAGATAAAAAAATCAGACATGGCACAATTTGGTAACTTTCTCTGATCTAACATTTCAGAGCATTAGGTATTCCATTCTTGTCCTAAGAAAAGGTCCAAGTATTCTGGGGGCTGTGTTATTCTCAAAGGTAGAGCATGGCTGAGCTCCCGCCCACTGTAACTGCACCAGCTGGGAACAGAAATGTCACAATGGCTCTCATTTTACCTTTCTCTTTAGCATTCCTGGCTGTGCTCAAAGGAGTTTTTGTCAGAAATCTCACCTTGCCAGGAATATGAAAAACAGAGGGCAGGAAGTAGGGAAGGCATTTTATGGCATGGCTTTCAGCCCTTTATATTTGAAAGGATTCTTCCCGCAATTTATGTCAGTTTGAGTTAGAAGTATGTGTTAGTTCTGCCCTTGAGATGTGGTGCAAGTACTGATGATAGCAAATATTCATCTCTGGCAAACATTTTGTTGAAGTGAGGGACTGACAATTTATTAAAACTAATTTCCAAAGTCACATCCACATCTCTTCCCATCCATTCAGTGAAATCTGTAGTAGTTTCACATAAGTACCAATACACAAACCCTTTTAGCATTATTGCTCTTCTCACTGGGGGGACACTGTAATGAAACAAATGGACTTTTAAAGATGTGCATTACAAGAGTACAGTAGTATTGGTGGGATAGCCTGAAAGGAAGGACAGGTTATTAAATTAATAATACCAGCTAATTGCATCAGCTGCTCTCTCTTGAATACCTTCCTGATGTGATACAAGATTTAGCAATGGAGCTCAGGGCAACGTTCTCTGTTCATCTCACATTTAGTGTGTCTGTACAGCAGATGTTGCTGGAGATACAGAGCTCACCCATCTTGGAGCTGGTATCCCTGTAGATGACCTAAGGAGCAGCACTGAGCTCAGGACAGGAAACCCACTCAAGTCTGTCCCTAAATCCTCATGCAGGTCTCACAATGCACACCAAATTCTCTGCTGCCACCGCTAAACTGTGATTGACCCCCAGACTCTGCAGCTTAAAACCACCCTCTCAGGTATGTATATATTATGATACAGTACATTTCACTCTACATTATGATGCAGGAATGACTGTCAAACATTAGAGAAACTACATGCTTGGAGGGTTTCTTCAGTGAAAATCATGTGCTGGAAAGAAATTTGTTTTATTGCTGCCAGTAGTTAAAAATCTGTCATCAGTTTGGAAGGGACATAAATATGCTTCTGAGTGAATATAGTTCTCCTGATGATGCCAAAAGAACCATTTTAAACCTTTTTTGATAAAGACACTTGTAGAAACCCATGCAGGAGGTAGTAACAGTGACTATAAGATGGCATGAGAATTGTTTTTCTTATGTGGTGACATATTGCATTTTTATATATATGGGGATACAGTTTGACATGATCCATTCGGCCATCTTCATTAACAGCCTGGTATGGCAAGGGGAAAATGAAACACTGCAAATGTGTGATGAAAGATAAAACAGTAGGTAACTTCTGATAAGCATATTATGGCTCATCCATCTTGGGCAAACCTGAGTTTATGAACTTTCCTTCAGCAGCAGGAGCATAAGTGTTGTGACTAATAATAACAGAAATTGAGTCCAATTGCTCCTTCCACAGAAGAGATATAATTCAAAATTATCTGAACCAATGAACCTGCTTCACATTGCATTCATTTTCAAAAGTACTTTTTGAAAAACCACATCCTGGACCTGAACATTATCGTCTTCAGCTACTAATCTCCATTTCAAAAGCTCCTACCTGAACAGCACAGGACAATGTAATCAATGTAATTATTGTATATATATTTCTATTGACACTCTCCAGGCTTTTTTCAGCAAGGGGATTTAAGCTAAGTATATTGTCAAGGTTGTTACCTCTTTGGTTACTGAGAGGTGTGTAATGGTTCTTCTCAAAGAACAAAAGAACAATCTCCTTGGTCTCTTGTCCTTCTAAAGGGACACATATACCTACATACCATTTTTTTAAAGTGGATTTTCTTGCTGGAGATATAATTAACATGTCACTGAACTGTCCTTGGTGTGTCCCTTGAACTTGCAATGTGTCACATGAGATAAACTCAGAGTGTCACCTGAATGATTGTGAGGCTGTATTGTGTGACATTTTAAATTGAGAATGCTGGATATGTGTTGCTGATTTTTTTTTTCCTTTGGAAGAAGAAACAAAAATCAATTTGCAAGCAGCAAATATTTTCCTTCATAGTGAGGACACCTCTGGCCTTAATTTGGGCAGCTGGCCAGACAGCATCTACTAGCTGAGATTTATAGCTGCACTTTAATTTCCTTGAGTAGCATGCACACAGATTATCCTGTATGAGCACAGATTCTGTTCCTGTGGGGAACCATGGTGCAGTTAATTGGGCATGGCATTTGGAGGCAGGAGAGCTGGTCTTAGTTCTTATTCTGAGGCTTACTGTCACTTCGGGAAAGGCACTTTGAGTGTCTGAACTAGAGGCACTAATATCAGTGTGCCTTACCTATAAATGAGCAATTAAAAAGTATTAACATCAAATAGCTGTGGCCAAAAATTTCAGTGTAGATGTATCATTTCATGAATATAGCTAATTATTACCCCAGTGTCAGACTTTGCCTCTTCCCCTTTTTACTTTCATTGGCTTTGTCATTTTCTAGTTGTATTTGGATGTTCTGACTCAGCTTGTGTTAAACTCAATTTTCAACTAGATCTGTACCGTAAACATTGTAACATTTTGAAGACATTCTGGTCCTGGAGAGCTGGGCCAGATGCATTTTCTGCCAGGGCACATCACAGTACAGGATTAGGGCCATACTTTGTGCAGCACACCTAAAGCACTGGAAAAGGATGCTCCCTCAAAATGCTCTATTGGAGGGGTTATTGTCTGCTTAACTCCAGGGATTAATATGTTCAAATACTGCCAGTCTTTATGGTAAGAGGAGGGGGGGGGGGGGAGAAAGAAAAAGCATCATTAGAATATAAATAAATATTCAGTGGGAATTTTCCTTAGAACAAAGAATGTAATTAGTTGGCAATTTTGATGCCAGAATAAAGGACAAAGTGTAAACTGAAGATAGGAGAAAAATTCCATCCCCCTCTGTGGCTTATGTTTTTAAGAAGATTTTGTTTGTTTAAGTCCTATTTCATTTTCCTCTGTGTCTTATGAACAAGGTTCTATTATAGGTCAAAGCCAGGGAATGCTACTTACAGCTTGAGAAACAAGAAAATCAAAGACATATTTATTAGAGCTTTTTAGTAGCATTTCTCATTTGGCTGTTGGTTCCTTATGCATTCACCACTGTTGTGAGCTTAGTCTTTGCTTTGGGAAAGGACTTGTTCACTTCCTCAAGGTTTCTTTGTGCCCTTTTATTACACTGGATTTCTCTACAGCAAAAAAACCCTCTTGGCCACACAATATAAACTGCCCTTTGAAGAAACTGGACCTTGAACAGGTACTGAGTGTGTTTGCTTTACCTTTTGCTGCACTGTAAACCAAGAGCATCTCAAAATACCGTCTTTGCAAAGCTATTCCAAATCTGAATGGCTTATCTGGCAATGTTTCACCACTTGCATATCAGTTACCTCCTGGATACTGCTAGAAGAACCCAATATAAAGCGGTTTTGCAAGATGATTCTTGCCTGTGTTTGCCTAGACCATCAAAACTGGCTGATGTAACTCTCCTGACTTGATGTTGTTCCAAAACCTGTGCTTTACTAAGAAGGCTTGGTTAAGCATTTTCCTCAAAACAACTTGCAAAAGTTTGATTTTCTCACAGCAATTTATGTCTGAATGATGCCCACCTTCCATATAAAATAAATTGTTTCCCATGGGAAAATAAACAGTCATCAAGATTTGCTTTTCAAAATATTTTTTCCATTGAGTTGATATTTATTATCTTAAAATTTCGTTGGGGAGAATAAGAGAAAATAATTTCCATTGAAATTCAATACTAAAGATGCCTTTTAAGCATAAAGGATCTGATTTGATGTCAGCGGTTTACATGAGAGGAGAACTGGACTATCAGTTACCTTTTTGCCAGGATAAACACTGTGCTTTGAGAGCTCTGATGAATGTGGGACATAAGCAATAGTATTGGAATAATAATAGGGAAATTTCAGGGAAGAAAGAAAAATGATTTTATGAGAATCTCATGCGGAAACCAGAAATGTTCAGCACAGCTCTCAGCAGAAACCTCTGTGATCATTCAGCTTGTTATAATTCCAAACTTTTATGACAAAATCTGATCCAGTCCCGTTAACTCAGTGAGGATTTCAGACATGGTTTATTGGGGAAAATGAGAGAAGAGCACTGGTGTGGCAGAGCTGCCACATAAGTTGCATGTTTTTGCCTACACTCCCAGCACTGAAGTCACAAAGTGATCCAACAGTGCAGCTGTGACAGAGGCAAACTCCATCAGTCACAAAATGCTCTTTGCAGAGACTCAGCATGTCCTTGAGGGATTCAAACCTTCCCTGACTTGTGCACTTCAAAATTACATGTATACACAATACTTTTTGTTGATTTAAAATCTACCTTTCCAGGAACTACAATCCAGTATTTTCATTGTATTTTTTCTATTTTTCTAAACTTGTGCCCATTGTTGAAAATTAAATGAACCTGGAATAAATGGCTTTGTCAACTCCACAATCCTTAAGCAAGTTTAGTGCTCACCACCACCATTGGTATTCAATATCGCTAGATATTTTACCTTGCATAATCACTGATGGACATTGATTTTGTCTTTGCTCTTCACAGCACAGCAAAATTAATGTGAAAGTCAGAGTTAAATGAGTCCCAGTGCTGTCCTCCACTCTGCTGAGAGTACCTTTCAGATACTGGAGAACTGGAAACCAGCTCGAACCTACAGTATCTTGTATTGCAACAATTAATGGATATGAATAGTCCTCACAGGGGGGATTCAGGTTACCTTTGAATCAACTTTAGAGGTTAGACTCCTGCAGCAGACAATGAGGTTAATATATGGTACTTTATGAACTGAATAATTCTCCTTTTTAAATTAAATTAGAAACTTTAAGTTCTTTTATCTTCCTTTCTTAAAATTATTCTGAGTCACCTGCAAAAGTGTTAGCAATGAGAAGTTAAATTATTATAAAGTTTAGGGTCAGAAAAAACGTTATGTACTTAATAGTCTGTTTTTCTAATACGAATGAAGGGGTTGGCAAAGCAATACTTAGTCCTCTATTTTTTTCCTCCCAGTCTAGAACAGCTTTGCAGTCTTCATTTAGGTCATAATCACATCATATAGCACAAAATCTGAGGCCAGGGTTAGGTACGTGGGTACTGCAGACAAATACATCAGGAACCACAAGCATGTAACTGAGACCAACATGTGGTTGACAGCTTTGGAGTCAAAGTCATGGTACACAAAGGTGTGTTATGGGACAAACTTCTGCTTTGCTTCTCTGCTGTAGTCTGGATGGATTGGCATTATATCCACTGCAGGAGGTTTTCTGAGAACAAACCAAAATGCCTCTGGGGAACCAGAGAGCAGCAACCCTTGTAGGACTCTTTCCGCTGCTTTGTGGAGAGCACCTGTGTTGGGAGGAATGGGTTAAAAACAGAAGACTGGCCAGGAGGGATTGCAAATTGCTCAAGTGACCTTGTGGCAACTCTTGACAACCTATTAGGAACAGGACCCAGTGGTGCTCTGGCATGGGCCGAGTTTAAGGTGTCTCTGTCCCCACTTCTGTGCCTCTTCCCAGGGACTGCTTTGGGGATCCCCTGGTTCATGAGGTAACAGAAATAAACTCCTTCTTGTTGTTCTAGCTGTGAGTTTATGGTTGCACTGGCTACCTGCCTTTGTCAACTCACACAGTATGTTATCAGATGCTAATTAATATTCAGGGTAGGTTCAGAGGGGTGCATGGGTGCAAAGCAGCCATTCTGCCTCAAGTCCACACAGATGCTCTAGGGAATGGTGAAAATGGTAGGCAGGGTGCTTAGGACTGATTCCCAGTATTGCCAGCTACAACAGGTCAAAAAACTATAAATCAGCTCTCCAAAGACTATGAACTGTAGAAGGAAGGAAGGCAGAATGGTTTTAGATTTTGAGGCTCCTCTCTACTTTATCAGCACTTCAAAATATGTGATAGTTTCAACCCAAGCAATTGATTTTTAGGATGTACAAAAGAGCATAAAAAATGCAGTTCAAAGAGAGCCAAGCTTTCTGACTTCATGGTCTACACAGCAAAACCTGCACTGGGAAGTAAAGTTGCTTCAACCTGTGTGCTGGTTTGGGCTGAGATTTTCTTCCCAGTTGCTGGTACAGGGCTCATGTTTTGGATCTGTGCTGGTCAGAGGGTTGATAATAAAGGATTCTGTTATTGCTGAGCAGGGCTTACACAGAGCAAACATCTTTTCTGCTTTTTCTACTGCCAGGCTCGGTAGGAAATTTGGGATGTGTGGGATGCTGGGAAGAGATACAGCCAGGACAGCTGATCCCAACTAACCAAAGGGATATTGCCCGCACTGTGACATCATGCTCAGTGTGCAAAGTGGGGGAAAAAGGAGGAAGGGGGAGATGTTTGGATTGAATGTCTTTGTCGTCCCCTGTAACTGTTCCTTGTGATGGGGGCCCTGCTCTCCTGCAGAGGGTTGAACACCCTGCCTGCCCATGGGAAGCAGGGAATTAAATCCTTGTTTTGCTATGCTTGTGTACGCAGCTTTTGCTTTCCCTATTAAACTGTCTTTATCTCAAACCACGAATTTTCCAGCTTTTATCCTTCTCATTCTTCCCCTGATCCTACCAGTGGGGGAGTGAGACGGTGGCTGCACAGGGCTTGGCTGGTGGCGAACCTCGACAACCCAGGAAGAAAACAACAGAAATGAAAATAAGAAAAATAGGGAAGAAAGGTTACAGGGTTTGGCACTGCAGCTCTTGCAGCAGGTCACCTTTGATTCTGCTTTTTCTGGCTTCATGGGGCTCAGGGGTTTTCTTTGCTACTATCAAAGGACCAGTCCTTATACAAAAGCAGTGGCTGAGGATAGAGCAGGGACTCTTGGAAGGACTTTTATCCAGCACAGGAGGCAGCCTCAGTTCTGAGAGGGAAACCTTTTTTGCAGGAAAAAATCAATTCCATGAAAGGGACACACACACAGAGAGAGAGAGAGAGAGAGAGAGAGAGAGAGAGAGAGAGAGAGAAAGGGCAGAAAGAAAGGGAAGAAAGAAAGGGAAGAAAGGAAAGAAAGGAAAAAAAGGAGGCAAAAGAAAGAGAAGGAAAAAGAGAGAAAAAGAAAATGTTCAGAGGCATTTTCAGTTTCAGACACAGTTTTGTAGCCTTGATTGAAAGGTTTATTGAAATTCTGGTCCTAAGAGATTAGTGCATTTCAGTGTGAGATCATTAAGACACAGCACTGCAGAAAACATCCTGCCTGCAGGAAGCACAGTGAGCACCAGGAAGACTTCATGGGATACAAACTCTACTTTCAAACTTCGGTTGTTGTTCCTGAAAACTTCCTACTTTGCCAGAAACTAATATGAGTTGACAGAATATTCCAGGTACTGATTTCTGTCAGCTGCCTACATGCAGCAGGGAGAACTCAGCACAATACCCAGCTTCCAAAGTTCCACTAAATCTCTCTCTTTTTTCTAACTTTTTAGTTGTCAAACTTCTCCACAAGTAAATGATTGGAAAGTTAGTGATATGTGCAAAGAACATTTTTTCAATTAGCGATGCCCATTAGTTGAATGAGTATGAAGGCCTGATATTTTTCCCCCTGAATTAGCAGGTACACATGTGGAATTTGGGCAATAAATCACTACTTAATAATTCACTAGAAAATAAATAGGACATAAAAGATAATTACAGATTTGTACCACTTGCCTTCACCTTAATTATGAATGAGGGATATTTGGCATTGTCTGTAGGACTGTTAAATTTTTTTATATTGAGATGGGTCTGGAAACAGAAGATACAGCAAAGTCATTTTATGAGAGAATATAGCTTCTGGCAGAGTGGGTCTTGTACATCATTGCAGGAGAGGTATCCAACAGTTATGATCTTAAAATCTAAATGCAATGTGCTGGACCAAGAATGGTGAACAGGTTTGTTTTGCTATTTCAGTAATGACCTGTTGCCTGGCTCACAGAAACACATATGCCAGCCAATTTCACTGGAACGAAATTAATATTATATCTCCATGCTGTAATAATAGTTAACTTTGGCAGAGCAGAAACAGTTGGATATTCTTTTCTATTCTAGGATTTGCTGGAGATACCTGGAGATATAGTTTATACCAATCATTTAAATTCACAATGGCTTTGAATACTCTGATGTAACATAAGCCAGCACAGTAAGAAACACAGCTTTTTTTCTTGCCTAGGCTTTGTTTACTTTAAAAAAAGAGCCAGACTTTCAGTCCTCCTCTGTTCTCTCTGCTGCTATTAAGCAGCCAGGTAAGAATTCCCCTTGCATAGGTGAGGTTCTACATGAAGACATGAAGAGTTGCCTGTGTTCTACACTTTTTCTGTTGCTGGTCACATCCTCTCCCAGCTCAGGAGGAACACAGGACACATGTCAACAAACCCAATGAGCTTATTGTACCTCAACAGGCTGGAATTACTTCACTGGTGACTTATTGCCTGAAGAAATTAAAGAAACCTTCAACCTGCCTTCTGTTGTAAAAGCCAAAACAACTCTGCCTGCTCCAAGGATCAGGGATCACAGGGGAACAGAGGTGCCATGAGCTGGCTGGGCTGTAGTAAGATCTCCAAGCATGCTGGTGTAGTTTATATAAATTACTGTGACTGTGAACTTTCAGTCCAGAATTCATCACTATTTGTTATCCAGGATGGACAGAAGAAAAGGCTTCAATTCTTCTGCAGTCATATCTACACTTCCTGTAAATAGTAACTGTGAGGTGCAGAAAAAAACACCCAAACTCTATCTACTATAGTTCTGTGTTTAGTAATTCATTGTCTGCTTTCCTTTAGTTTGGGAGATTTAGAACTCAGAGGACTGTTCCTTTAGCTCTGCATGTTTGTGGCCATGCTCCTCCAATCACACCATTTCTGACAAACACAACAAACTTTTAAAAATGCCAGTTTTTCAGGTGTTGGCTACTTCAGCAAAAGGACAGACCTTTGAAGAGAGCCTGGTGACAGGGAGACAGTGGCAGATGGAGGATCTGGAATGTTATACTGTCTTTCCCTGTTGCTGCATCAGAAATAGCCCACTGAACTCCAATTTATCTGCAGTTTTCCTAAGAACCTTGGGTTAGACCCAAACAGACTGAATTAGAGTGTACCAGCCTGGAACACAGACAAGCCAGGCCATCATCTGAGAAGATTAAGAAGAGCTTTTCTGCTGGCTGCAGATGAAGAATTTTCTTCTGCTGATTTTGACAGTACAAAGGCAGCATGATGCCCAGCATGAAGCAACACCAATTGCTGCTTTACCTGCAACATCCCAAATGGGTGAACGGTGAAACTATGCACAGATTCTTTAAAACACATTATTTCTGTCAGGCTCTGATTCACTTACCTTTTCCTGATGTTTTTCACCTTACTTATTTATGACTCAGACTGATGTCTAGTCTTCATTGAAGTGGCACAGTCAGAGCTGAATAATAAAAAAACCCAAAAAACATGAGTGGCCTGTCAAAGACATGTTGGCAGTTGCTTTCAGAGTATCCCTTGATGATTCTACGGAGATGTCAAGTACGAGTAGTGGCAGGATTGAGCCGTGGCAGTTCTGCTTGTCAGGGCAGATAGTGGACTTTGGAGTGATAGAAATGATAGACAATCTGCTGATCACACTGCTGATATCTTAATGCAGGCAGCAAACAATCCCTAGGTATTGCCATTAATTGAAGAATTAACTTCCTATATTGAGGAATGTATCTGCCACCTAAAGCACAAGCAAATATTTTATTCTTGTGGGATAATGTGATGAGCCCTACTTTCATTATAAGATGTGGAAGTACTAAAAACTTTCAGAGGCAATTGTCTGCTAAGGCAAACAAAAATCAAGCTGACAAATAACAGACTCTAAACCTCCAGCTCGGTTTTCATTGCAGCTACAAACATAATAGTAATGTATTTAGAATCTGTGAACTTGCAAGTATGTGTTATAACAGTTGGGAAGTAGGAATAGCAGAATACCAGAAGAAACTCATCTTCTGAAGGTGCTTAATACATATTTAGAATAATAGGTCTCAATTTATGCAAGGTGCTTAAGCATTCCTACTAATTGTAAGCATGCTAGTAGTCCCACTGCTTTCAGCTGGTGATTATCACTAAGCACATGCTTAAGTATCTTGCAAAATTAAGGTTTCAAGAGAGGTCTGTTGAGTTAGAAAAGCTCGGTTATGATCTCAGACTTTAATATTCTTTCCCAAATCCATCTAGATTTATAATCATTTTGAAGTTTTTTTCCCCCTCATTGCAAGTGAAATATCAAAGTGATAAAAATATATCTTTTTGAAAGAGATCTAGGTATACACAGGCTGTTTGAGATGTAGATTGAATGTATGATCTTGCTTCTTCCACTTGATAACCCTAACTCCCACAAGATATTGCTGGTTCATACCAACTCTGCTCTTGAGTTTTCCCTGTGGCACTGTCTTCGTTTTCACAGAGGCAGAGAAAGATTTCAGGTCTGTGTCGTTTTTCCTTCAGAGATTAAATGAATGCTGTGTTTACAGAGGCTGTTATGTTTTAACATCTTTGTAGTTCTCAGCTTTGGCACTGATTTTCCCAAAATAAAGGCTGAAAGGCCCTGGGCATTTGCACATCTCAGTCAACATGCCTTGACAGCACTGTGTGGGCGTGCATGTGTCTGTGTGTGTGTCTAGACTGGTCAGTTAATAAGTCCAAAAGTTAGTGTAAAGGTGTGCACAGATACTGATTACTCACCAGCTAAATCAAACATCTAATAACTAAGGTCTTTTTTTTTTTCTTCTGTGACTTTTTGTCATAATGACTTAAAGACCCAACAGAACTCCTGAGAGTTACCCATATATGATTTCCCCTGCTTTGATTGTTTTCACATGAAAAACCCACAAGTCAGTAGCTTTCAAGAAGCAGCACCTTGATTTCTGTGAGGCAGAGCATTGTAAAGCAATCCATTCCCATGTTTCAGAGCTGCATGTGCATCTGCTGGTCATGTACCTGCTCTGGAACAGCCTTTTCCATGGCTTCAGCTGGGGAAGGTAACTCCAGACAGCATCAGCTCTTCCAGCCAAGTCCTCACACCTATGACCTGCAGTGCTCCTGCCAGACATTAGAACAGATCATATACCATGTGGATTTGTTACTCTGCCCTTGATCCAGTCCTTGCTTTTCTTTTGCTTCCATAGGTGACCCTGGAGTTTGCAGACAAGGCTTCTAAACAAAACACGGGGTGAAAAGTAAGAGAAAAGAAGGAAGCAGAGCTCAGGCAAGGACATGAGACAAAACTATATCAGAGAAGATATTATTATCAGTTCACATGTCTCAAGCCTTATTTTATAGAATAAACAAGATACCTATTGAAATTCTTCCTTTTGACCACTGGTGTGACTGCAGGGTGACAAAGGAAATTCAAGTGCACCCCTCTAGCAAGGCACTGTGCAAAGTGGGCGCAATTACAGTATGAAATAATCAAGGTGAGAAATATACCCACATCACAACTTTATTACAAGGGGTAAGTATTTAACATGCTTCTCCCAAAGCAGGCATTATACCTTGCAGCCCCAGCAGAGGTGGCTTTCCATTCACAGATCCTACAAGACTGTCCCCTGCTCCTCCCCACACAGGAGTAGAGACCCTCTGTGCTTTTAGCAGTCTGCAAGGAGAGCTGTAACAGCTCAGCAGCTGGACAGGATAGGCCTGATTATACAGCTCCTCTTTGTCTTTGTGGATGAGCACTTGTTATAAGGGCTTATAAGGGCTACACTCACACTTCATTTATGTATGCTATTTATCAGTTATGTAAACATATACCTAGATTAGGGTATAGGTCTCAGAACCTACCTTAAATACAGGAATGGATGCTCCAGGTGGGAGCTGTGTAGGGTTTCCCTGGAGGAGGTCACGTGCTCACCAGTAGGGTGAGAGGCACTCAGATGTGCCACCCCTGCCTCACTGTGACAGGCCAGATTGCAAAACCCTTGCTGGTACTGATGAGCAATTATTTGTCCATTGGTACTAATTGTACCAACATAACATCTCTAAGTCTGGCAAACACCACCCGTGGGCTTCCTCTGTGCCTTCACAGACCTGTGACCTTTCTGCATTGTCACCCTGCCCAGGGCTTCCTCAATACACCCACTTATCATCATTAACATCACTTTCACATGTAAAAGATCCTGGGCTGATTTACCATCAGCTGCAGGCAATTAGAACTTCCACTTTTCTTCATTTTCCCTTTCTTGAATTGATCCTGACTATTTATCTCCTTCTCTTGCATGACAGTCATATTTCATCTTCATCTGCACTGCCAGTCTGGTTCTCAATGTATCAGAGTACCAAATAACAAATGTAAAAAAAATCATCCCTGAAATTAACATGGTGCTCTGTAAGGATCTGGGTGCAATGTTGATCAGCATTCTCTGGAAATAATTTCTTCCTAATTTTCATTTATCTTTTGTTTTGTTTTGTTTTTGTTTTGTTTGCTGCTGGTTTTTTTTTGTTTTTTCTTTTCTCTTCTCTACTGCTTCTTTTGCCCTTTTTCCTTCTTGTACTCTGTGCTTTGATATTATATTTCACATCACATGATCCTCACAGTTTCTGACATAAAATAATTAAATGGGACATTAGCCAGCATGACAGGGAGACAGCATGACAGACAGGCTCCCATATCTCCTGTAGTAGGATAATTCCCTGTGTTCCTGACAGTGGCCTGCAGAAGCAGCTGGAGTATATGTTCTTAACAGGCAGAGCATATGTTCATACATGTAATGAGCAGCCTTCCTCTTATGTTTTCCCCAGGATTGTACTGTGCATTTGCAACAAGTAGCAGAAGGAGGAAAACCCATTCTATATGAAGTGCTGAACACAAAAGAAGTAGCTTATCAGATTTACCATCAGTAAGAAAGCACTGCCAAAAGGACTAGGACAGAAAATGATCCCTGGAATGATTTTTCCACTGCTGCTTTGCTCAAAAGGATGCACAGTTACTGCTTAGTCTTAGCTTATGATCTCTTGCCAGTACCAGCTGATTTTCTGAAATGGAGGATAAGAGATGCTGACAGCTGTGCCCTGCACGGGAGCAGCCAAACTGAAGCAGAGTCCTGTCAGGCTGCCATGTGGCTTTAGGCCAAACAAGATATCGATGACACATATAATGAGATACTAAAAGAAATAGCATGTATCATGGATTCTAAGGAGAGCTGGCAGAGCATAGGGATGGCCTTATGTTCCTAAGCACAGTATAGTACTAGAAGACTGGATCTTTGTTAGAACTGTGTTTCTGAACCTGAAAGGGAAAAAAGCAGGAGATGCGGTACCCCAGGTATAACAAGAGGAATGATGAGTTACAGTGATGCCTGGCTATGGTTTGGGAACAGGGAAAACCAGCAGCAGAAAAGAAAAGGTGTGGAGAGAACCAAAGGAAAGGTACAGAGCAATGGTAAAGCAGCAGAAGTGTAGGCTCTGACATAGGGGTTAAAGGAAAACAGGGGGAAACAGAAGTCACTGTCCTGTGATAGATCAGCCATCTACTGTAAAGAACCAGTGCCACTGAAAATGTGGAATAAAACCAGTTGGGCCAATTAGGGAGAATTAAAATGTTGCAAATGCTAACATGTCCTGGCAGATTTTATTCTTTATCTGAATTAGATAAAGACTGTATTGAACTCCTGAAAGATGATGAGAAGGCCAACCTGAGAAAGTGAAAATACACTGAAATATGATTCTATTCTTTAAAAAATAAAATCCATTTTCTTGCTTTATATTCAACTTATATTGGGTCTACAGCATCTTGAATCCTGTCCTGTGGCCAAAAGTAAACAAGTGGCTTTTTACGTGTTGCTACCCTTGCCTTATAAATAGTCAGAGCCTCTCTGTCTTATCCTGAAATGCCTTTTGATGGCATATGTCTGAACACCACAATTCTGAGACAACATGCTTAATTTAGTATCTTTGCATCTTGTATTTTTGCTGTTAGGACTCTCCAGATATATGCATCTTTGAAGTGCTTTAGTTCCTTACTGTCTCCTTAAAGTCTGAGTTTCTTCCTAGTTCCAGAAATTTATCTCTGAAACTTTATCATCTCCTGAGAGATCTACAAGAATTGTACGTGTACTACCAGTGTTGTAACCCCTGCTGTTTAAGAGACTGAATTGGCTGTACTACAGCTCCTTCTAGCAGAGAAAAAGGGGAAAAAAAGGACACTGTGGCTATATCCTCATTGGCAGTGGCCCAGGAGCCTTGGCAATGCTACTCAATGCAATGGGAAATTCACATGAAGGGAGCACTCATCCATTATCACTGAGGTTTTTTGAATTGGAAAGAGGCTTGTAAATGCCATGGATTTCTTTCTGCTTTCAGGAATCCATCAGAATATACTTCTCTTAACCACCTTTCACATATGTCAGAAAACCCCCAAATAATCCAGTCTAGTTTCTCCCATAATCCTTGTTTTCATCATCTTCAGAAAATCTGTACTGCATCTGGTAGGAGGAGATGGGTCCAGCAAGCATGTTAGATTTCCTCTTCCATACAGAAAACAGTCATGAGCAGATCCAGAGTTTTCCTCCCAAGTAGTTTATTGCCAAAACAGACATCTCTTTGTCTCGTGAGCCACAGGTGCCATGGGCTCCTTTCTTTATCAAGCTGCTTGGCTGGCCATGACTCAGTTCAGATTATGCCTTTGATTTATGACTAAGCATTGCCATCACAAGTGCCATGTTCCTAGTCGTCTGTCTTGTGCTGAGTGTCTTTGGGAAGCTTGAAGTCATCTATGGGAAAGATGCTGTATCTGTAGTGCATGTCGGTATGCTTACCTCTCCCCTCTCTGTGCCATTTGCTTTTCATCCCAAATAGGATTCACATGATTTTTTTCATCCTGTTTCTTGACAAACTATGAGAACATGGTGTCGTGATCCATAAATGGGGAAATCTACCTCTAAATTTATACTGGGCTCATGCCATAGCCTTTTCTGTACATATAAAAAGGAGGACCCTGAGATAGCCCCTAACTGCATGTGGGCAATAAAACCTTCTAGGCAGGTCTTCCTTTAGGACTTGTGCCTTGCTTCAATAATTTGCTCTTGAGGTGGTGATTCAGAGCATAAAATTTAAGACTCAACAGAGAACTCGTTCTCAGTAAGGCTCATGGCTCCTGCTTTGCACTGAAAGATGTTTGAACAGGCCTAGTTTAGCTTATTGCAACAGTGTCCCTCATCCCTTCTTTATAACCTCTTCTTTGGTTTAGATTCCCTTCTTACCTTTCTTCAGGATGGTCATGAATTTCCCTCCTGACACACACAAAACACCCCCACACTTTTCAATCTGGAAATGAGCAGAAATAATTTACATGTCTTATGAATTATACATATTACCTCTTTTATTCCTTTTGTACCTTATGCATTTGAAATTCTCCATGTATAAGTGAGGTTATGGAAGGTACAGAAAGCTGTTTGTGCTGCTCCACGTTATACAATGACTTCACAGTTGCCTCATGTTTTATCTCCTGCCCATGGATTCCGTGGTAGGGATCTGTGCGTGCAGGGAAGGTGAAGCTCTCACTGCAGCTTAGTGTAGTTAAGCATCTACTGCACCCAGCTGCTCACTACTGCTCCCTCTTTTCCTCCAGAGGCTGGAATGCCTTTGGCACTGATGGCATCACAGCATGTGTGGTTGCTCACTTGCCCAGTTTTATTAAAAAAGATCTGGGCTAATTAACTATGCCTAACAGCAAGGGGTTTTAACCTGGTTCACTCCTGCACAAGTGGGTTAGGGAAACAGTTTTTGTGTTTAAATCATCCAATATGAATGATGCCATTTTCCAAGAGACAGAGTGAAGAATCCAAGTGGTAGATGAAGATGATTAACAGCAGGAGATGATGGCTGGGGTAACCTCTAGCTGAAACACACACATCTGGCCACTGCCCAAGCTGCCACAGCAGTTCAGTTTCCTGTGGCAGAATTCTTTTATGGTGATTTTAATCTTTCTTTTGTATAAAGCCTTGAAAGCACACTTTAAAAGTGCTTCCTAGTAAGTCTAACATGGACTCTGAGCAAAACACAGACAGAATCAGAAAAATGTGCATTGGAAGAGATCTCTGGAGATTATCTGTTCCAGCCTCCTGCTTGGCACAGGGCTACTGCTAATACGGGTCAGGACAGCTGCAGGTTTTTCTGGCTGAGCCTCGAAAGCCTCCACAGATGATGAGTCTCCATTATCTCTGGATAACTTGTTCTAGTGCTGCACTACCCTCAAAGCAAGGAAATTTCTCCTAATCCCCTGCTAGGGCCTCCCAGGCTGTACTTTGTAACTGTTGTCCCTCGTTTTATCATCTGGCACTACTGAGGTTTGCTTCCATTGTCTCACAATTTCCTTCAAAACAGTTGTAGGCTGCTATTAGGTTGCCCTTTAGCCCCCTCTTCACCAAACTCAACAAGTCCAGCTGCCTGAGTTTCTCCTGATAGGTCCTGTAATTTTGGTAGTTCTCTGTGTGTGTTTTCCCAGTTTCTCTTGAATTGGGAAGCCCTGCAAAATCTGTCCTTCCACAACTGGACACAGTGTTCCAGTTGTGGCTTTACCAGTGCCAAGCAGAAGGGAATAGTGACATCCCTCATTCTGCTGCCTCATGCTGGCCATGCTCCTTCTCCCAAGGCAGAGTGTCTTATCAGCCATGAGAGCACGCTGCTGGCTGGATCCATCCAGCCTGGCACTGCCCCCCGCCCCTGCTCCTTTCAGCAGGGCTGTTCCCCTGCCAGCTGGTTCCTGGCCTTTAATAGAGCAGGTGCAAAATCAGATGGTTCCACAGGTGCAGGATTTTGCACTTCTTGAGTTTCGTGAGGTTCCTGTTGGCTTCACCATCAGTTTTCTCAGGGTCACTGTGAAGTGGCAGGTTGATGTTTGAATGCCACCCAGCTCCTCCAATTTAGCATCATCTACAACTGGTTGCTAATTAACCTTTGAGCCCAGCTGTCCAGCCAGTTTTCAATCAGCCTTACATAGATTAGTCCAGTTCATACCAAAATACATAAAAATGCTAAATAAATTCTTTGGAATAACAGAACATGGCAGCACTGTCCAATATTCTGTTTTCCGTGAATTCCAGCTTTTAGAGTGTCCCTTCCTTCCATCCAAGCTAGTGCTTAATAATTACTATGTATAATGACTCCTACTATTGCTAATGTTACTTAAACAATAAAGATAAATGAATTTAATTTCCCTTCTTTCCCATCGCTCCTAAAAATATGAATTCTAACTTTGCCTTTCTGTCCATGATTTCTCCTTTCTGTAAAAATCTGATCTTACTCAGGAAAGCAGTTTTTCACTTTGTCACAGTGATCTGGCTGAAAATGGAGAATACCCAAAGAAAAGCATCTCCCTGGGGGAATAACTTTTGGCTGGATTGACAGACCCTATTGAGAGCAAAAAGCAAGTTTGAATTGGAGCGAATTCAAAAGCGTTTCATCAACTTGTGTAATGTTGGGATCCAGTTCTGGGAGCAGAGACACCCAGGACCAGTTTAATGAGATGCAGTGTGTGTCCAGCTGAAGCAAAACAGACCCTGTATCCACAGCACTAGCAAATCCTTCCTTTGGAATAATGGTTTAATTCCTGTTGCCTAGCGCTAGGAGGCTGCTAACAGACTTGAGAGGTTTTGAGGATGAGTAACAGAAGCTGTAAGGGGATTAATAAGGGAAGATTATGAGTACTAAATATGCACTGCTTGGTCAAAGAATGACTAAGGGGGATATACTAATTATCTTCCAGTATTACAGAGCTGTAAACTTCAAAGAAGGAAAGCAATTGTTTCGCAATGTCACAAGGTATATAACTAGGATTAATGAGGTGAGATTTAACAAAGGGAAATGTAAGCTCAATATCTTCCAAATCAGAGATTAGTCAAAGGAATGGCTTGCCAATGAACTAAAACCATGGAGTCTTACCTCTAGCATCAGAAGAGTGCAGGGCTAGAGGGAAAAAAAATGAATTACTTTTCCCAAAATTGAAACTTTTCTGGAATTGCAGATCCACATATGCAATCTGGGCTTAGAATTTAGGAGGAATGTGAACGTTTCATTTATTTTTAAAATTTTAGATTTCTTTTGTAGATAAGAGGCTATAATAACAAAGTGCTTAATCCTAAGTGAGTGTTTCTGTCACTAAATCATGTAAAGTGCCTATATGTTAAATACATACATTTCATTCCTGATCTTAGAAATGCCACTGAGACAATTGATTTGAAACTATGTTGTATTTGGCCTACTGTGTGTGTAACAGAGACATAAAATTACGCAGAAAAGAAAGGTAAAAAAGATAAAATAATTTGGCCTATACTACAACCTTACATGCTCAATTCTTCCACAATACTCCAGTCTCCTCTAAATGATGTTTCTGGAATGTATGTTGCATCAAATAGGGTCTAGCCACAAATCTCTGTAAGAAGCAAGTTTGGAATGATGTGACATGGAAGCTTTGTTCCTTACAAAAGAGAAAGGTGAATTGCACTACTCAAGTCTGGACATAATGACAGCACAAACAAGAATCTTGACATCTGCATGTGAGAGCACGCATTTTAATCTGATCACATCCCTAAAGTGGTAATAAGATATCTTGATAATGTGTCAAATGTCAGGCACAAAGCCCCATTCCTCCTTGAGCAGTACATTTAGGTATTTGACCAAGCAGACAAGTGCCACCAATTGAGATGGCAAAGTGAGAAGCATTTCTGAGCAGGTGCTGAGAGCTAACCAGGAAGACATCAGACTTACCAAAATGAAATCTGTGAAAGTTAAAGGACATCCCTAATTGAAGCTTCTGCAGTCATTTACTTTCCCAGAAAATGCTGAAGTGAAAGTTGCTGACATGGGGAACTACATTAGGGATCTTTCTCCCAGCAGTGGCTGTTCAGAGCACAGTGCCTGGAACTGTAACAAAGCAGCAGGCACCCACAGAGGTCCTGCAGCAGAAGTCCAAAACCACCGGGGTACCTATGGCCAGAAACAGTGTGATACTTGTGTTTATCAAGGTAATTGATGTAAAACCTGCTTCCTCAGGCTACAATTGTCCCCTGTGCTGTGATAACTGTGCCTGAAGTGGCTGCTAGAGAAGAAACATGTATTCCCAATGAGTCCCTGAGACACTGTTCCGGAATGAGGAAAACATACTTTAAAATTATGTAAGTAAGAAATATAGTGACCATGGAAAGGGCTGCAGTAAGATTGACAGGACAAGTGAGAGGAAAGTGGAGTAACAACTTTCAAATGTTTGATTTCATAGCCTCAGCTTTCCTTAAATATATTTTGGTTATATGCTATAGAAGTATGTATATAAAATAGTAAAATATTTATTATGATGGTGTATGAATCAGTGATACATGTTTACAACAGTGATAACAAGTTTTTCTTTAGATGTTGAGTGTCTATGCATACACACATCACTTTTTATGTACAAACTCAAAGCAGACTTGATTTTAAGAGGGGTAGTGAAAATACTGCAACTTAGCTGGTTGAGACTACAGAGAGGATTCTGGAATGATTTAGCATATGCTGGAAAGTAATCTGCTGCTTGCAAAAATATTCAAATTATATTTAATACATTGGAGCTCCTTGGGATTTCAGTTTTACTGGAAAAGTCCTCTTGCCAGTGGGTCAGTGCTTTTGTACAGAAATGTCAAGTTGGTCAGAGAGAGCAGACATTCCCATGCTAAAATTATGAAGGGGATAAAAGCCTAGGGTTCCTTGGTTTAGGGTCCCTCTTCAGAGGCACCAGCTGAAGTTTGTTATTGCACCAAGATCAAATTATTTTAAGGATCAAGACATATGGAAAACCCGGGGCTAAAGCCCCAGGAGAGACCAAAGGATTGATTTATTGGCTGAGCATTGATTAGGAACTTGATCTTTAGATGCAAATATAAATAGGGCCCACACTTCCTTAATTGTAAAGACAATGTTTCACTTGTGATTTCCAAATGAACTTGTTGCTCTGCAAAATCCTCCAGTGAAAAGGATCTTTACAGAGTCGGAATTAGCTGGGCTCTGCCAACGCAGACACGTGGCATGGCCAATAACATATGTCAAAGTGGAATTGGCTGGATGAAACATTTTCAGACAGCTGAAGTAAAACATTAAGCTGCTTATGGTGAGAGCAGCTGAGCAATTCACCTGCATAAGAGCAAAATCTCATTAGATGGAGATAGCTATGAACAGAGAGAGCACAGACCGTGTCCCCTGAGCTTAGAGGGCTGAAATGCCAGGTCTGATCTGTTGGTTCACTCTTGCTCTGCACTGAGATGCCTGACTGCAGAGTAGGACACCACAGCTGGCTGCAAAACCAGCACTGGCTTCTGCCTGGGCTAGTGTTGCCTGCTGAGGAGGAAGAGCACTGTGCCCTGCCATGTAAATATACTCGAGGAAAGCAGAGAAGGGCATTTTTACCCCAAGATAAATCTCTCAGGTGATGTGCAAGTTTTCTCTTCTAAATTTGGCCCTGAATGTTATATCATAGAATCATAGAGTTGATTGGGTTGGAGAAGACCTCCAAGATCATCAAGTGCAACCCTTGATCCAACACCACTCTGATTACTAGATCACGGCACTCAGTGCCACATCCCATCTCAGTTTAAAAACCTCCAGGGATGGTGAATCCACCACCTCTCTGGGCAGCCCATTCCAATGCCTCATTACTCTCTATGGAAAGAATTTCTTTCTAATATCCAACCTAAATTTCCCCTGGCAGAGCTTAAGCCCATGCCCTCTTGTCCTACTGCTGGTTGCCTGGAAGAAGAGACCAACCCCCACGTGGTTACAGCCTCCCTTCAGGTAGTATAGCCTATTATATTCATTTTTGTCAAAAACTTTGGGGGAAAAAAGGACTTTTGAGTTTGATTTTTTGGGTTTTGGGGTTTGGGTGTGGGGTTTTTTTTGTTGGTGGTTTTTTTGGTTTTTTGTTTTTTTTTTTTTTTGCTGAGAGATGCAATAACAAAATTTAAA
>JAWWEU010000020.1:4476988-4593333 GCA_035583155.1 Acropternis orthonyx
CTTGCAGTAACTAGTCATCTGCAAAAGAGAAAGACAAGATGTCCTAGCTCTGCATGGTAGCTTTTTTTTTTTTTTCCTGAGAGATGCAATACCAAAATTTAAACCTGTTTGCTTAATATCTGGTAGTTAATTTGTATGCACACTGCTTTGGTGGTTTGCAATATGCCACGGGCCAGCCAGAAACTGTGGAATTAGCTGTGTTTCAAAGGTTACATTCATGTGGAGCTTAGGAAATACTTTGGGAGCTTCTGAAAGAAAAAAACTGTATAAAGTGAGAATTGATATGTGAAACATCAAAATGAGTTCTATTTTTACAGCTAAGCCCTAAACCCTGACAAATAAGGGCTTATAACTGAACCAGTGACAGTTCCTTTGCTATTTCAACAGGTGATGAAATAGTGAATGGAATGTGAAATTTATCACAAAACATAAAATATATAGGAATAAGGTAACCTGCAGAACTACTTTTTAATTTTTTTAAACTAGCACTCTGCAAAATGGTTTGGGGTTTCATTCGGGTGTCCCCCCAACACACCCACCCACCCATCGTTTTGATCTTTCTGATAGGTGCCTCAGTAGGGAAAAAGAAAATGTTCATCCCTGGTGTGCTTGAAGAACAAATGGGAGATCACTGTAGGGAGATGCCATCATCGCTTTCGATTTTAAGTGCAGTGAATGGAATAGATAAACATCAAATAAGGGTCTCCTTTTTTTTTTTTTTTTTTTTTTTTTTGTGTGTGGCTGCTGAAGGCGGAGAGCAGATTTTGGCTGAGGTAAAAAGCCTGAGCCGTCAAAGATTTCTGGCTTCCCAGAATTCCTCTCCCATTTCCCAAGGTTAAACGCATTGCCTCAAGGCAGCTGCTTAGAATGATAAAAGGGGCACTACAGGACAGCGGTGCTCTTTGTAATGTTAATAAACCTTGATTTTGATATCAGATGCAACCCTGGGAAAACCTGCCAGGTTGAGACTTAAAAATCTAACACTATTTAGCAGAAGTTCGTGTAAAGAAGTATTAGTTTGGGAATGGTGATGGGCTAGTTTGAGTGACATATGAAAGCAACAAATACACTCTCTTCTCTGCCTTGTCAAATCTTCCTGTTGTTTACCGACAACAAAAGGAATCGCCCGAGTGCTAATTAAACTGAATGTTGTATTGAAATGCACTGTGAAGTCTCTGCTACAGATTCCGCTTTTCAGGTGAACTCTCAGCTGAGCCCCGAAAACGAGTGGGGTGGGTTTCCATGAGGAGCTGCTCCCTGCCTGCGATCTGCCTGGAGTGTTTGCTGGGACCAGGAAACCTCCGACTAGCGAATCACAGAATGTCCCGAGCTGGAAGGGACCCACAAGAATCAACCAGTCCAGCTCCTGGCCCTGCACAGACATTCCAACAATCCCACCCTGTCCAAACCCTCCCTGAGCTCTGGCAGCCTCGGGGCTGTGCCCACTGCCCTGGGGAGCCTGGTCAGTGCCCACCACCCTCTGGGGGAAGAACCTTTTCCTGAGATCCAACCTGAGCCTGCCCTGACAAAGCTCCAGCCATTCCCTGGGTGCTGTCCCTGCTCACACAGAGCAGAGATGGAGCTGCCCCTCGTGAGGAGCTGCAGACCCCCATGAGCTCTGCCCTCTGTCTCCTCTGCTCCAGCTGAACAAGCCAAGTGACTCCAGCTGCTCCTCCTACAGACCCTTCACCATCTTCATAGCGCCAGAGGATGGAAATAATTTATTGCAATAAATGCAAAGCCATAGGATTGTTGATTAGAGAGCGTGCAGTGTTATCCAGAAAGCAAGTGAACTTTACTAAATATTTCTCTTCCTAAAGGCGTGCTTAAAAATGACAGTTGTCCAAATTGTACTGGCCATTGAGTCAGGCTGTCATTGTTAGCCAGATATTTCTGAATCAATAATAAATATGCAAGTTAGAACTTCAGGGGAGTGACTCTGAATAAAGTAAAATGAGAAAATGAGACATATTTATGATCAGGGCAGCTATAAATGAACAATGCATTTTGGTCATGTGGAGTTTGGCAAAATGGAGCTCCAGCTTATCCTCACAAAGCAGGTCTGCCTCTTTGAATCCATGAGAAAACTCCCACTGACTTGAAAGAGGTTTGGATTTCACCCACAAAGTTGTGCTGAATTCTGAACAAAAGCAAAAGAGACTCTGACAGTTCACAGGTTGTGAAGCTGTGTATTCTCCTCCTTCAAATTCACCCCCAAGACTCGTTGCCATAATGGGGTCTGACGAACAGTGCCCCCAAAATGCAAAAGTAACATATTGAAGAAATCTGAACCTGTTAGCAGTGCACACTGTTAGCTGAAGGAATCACGCAATCTTATAGCTACCCTCCCGTTATTCTCTGCTTCAAGATGATTCCCGGTGTGTCTCCGAGATATCTGGGACACTGCTACAAAAACTCCTGAAGTTCAGTGACAGTGGAGCCCAGTGAACACCTGGCAGCAAGTTCACAGCTGGAGCAGTTGGACAACCAGAACATGGGACTGCAATGCATGAGCAGCGTTTTGGGTGGAAAAAAGTGGATCTTGGCTTTTTAGCAAAAATGGGTTCAAGTTATCATTCTTCTTTGTTTCCTTGGGAAGGTACTTGCATTATATGTTCAAATATATATCATATAAAAATCTGTGTATTTTAAAAATGTTTTTCATTTAAGAAATTCTCACCATGCCAAGATTTTTCACCCCACCTTTCCAAGGAAATAGGTAGCAATAAGAAGAGAATTGGGGAAAACACATTTACGTGCTTTCTGAATTGTCTGCATGTAATACTAAATGATTTATCCCCATTTTCCCCATGAAACTTCACAATGAAAAGAAAAAAAGGGGAAGGTCCAGATATTCTAAAAGCATTCTTGAAGCATATTGTTAAAGCAATACTTCACATTTAATCTGATTTTTTTTATTCTTCTGATGACAGTAGCAAAAATTTAATAAGCAAGGTACAGCCATTACCCAGTGATTTGAAGTTGGATTTATAAACCAGGTTATTTTCCTTTTAACCACTGAAGTGAGTAAGGCTTGATTTAATTAATAGTTTCATTAGGTACATGTGGCAGTCCATTAAGACAGCGTGTATTGGCTCCAGGTATATATTAAGATGTATCCAAAAGTTCTTTTATAATAATCAGTAGCATGCCATCCTAAATAAATATTGTATTAGGATTTTATATCTGATTCCTAGCACAAACAACTAAGGATAGTGGCTTAACCTGGGATCGTGCCTTGCATGGCAAGTTCTGTTTGGGTTTGTTTTTTTTTCATTAAATCCATCACTGTTCCCAGATCTTGCTGTTTGTCATCCTAGAAATACTCAGGCATTGTTTTGGACTTGCCCTTTTGCTCTGGAAAATTATGACTACTCATTGCGAAGTCTACATCTTTAGTACCACTTGTTCGGTGGGAGGCTGGTGTTTCTTTTTTTTTTTTTTTTAATTTCAAAATCCATTTCTTTTATTAAAACATAACTTCAACTGCTTTTTTGAGCTTCCCCCAAATGACCCACTGCTGCTCTCCCACTGTGCCGGCAGCACAGTGAGTTGGCATCCAGTGACAGTGTGTGATCCTGGGCAGCTTCCGAGAGAGGATGGGGTAACATTAGGCACAAACATATTAGGATAAAAGCTCCTCCTTTATTCTGGAAGAGTTGGAACTTTTCTCCATCTGAAACTTACACTCTCATCTCAAGCTATTTTCTCCTGCTGGAACAGCAGGACACTCTGGTTACCGCTGCTGTGCTGTTTATCCTTCACACGGAGCAGCACTTTAAAACAGGATCAGTACAGTAGTGCCACCTCTTCTTGGCAATATCCACAGGTGAACTGCTCTTTAACAACTCCTTTAATGTCTCAACAGCATCAAAGCCTTTTTCTCAGCACCCAGCACTTTTCTTTGAGCACCTCGTTTCTCTTTTACCACAGAACACTTTTATGAGTGTATACATGCATGTTCTGGTGTATATTCTTATTTATCTGAGTTATTCCTTATCTTTGGGGTTTTGACAAAGTTTATCATTGAAAGAGCTCCTTTTTTCCCCAAGCAATCTGAGAATCTTGACCATCTATAGTTTCAGGACTGCAAGTGGGAGATAACTAAACAGAACAATCCTGTATACACCTTTCTCCAGCAATACTCCAATCCAGAACAGTGTAACACAATTCACTCCTACAGAAAGAAGATGAGAGTGAGCAGCTTGTTACAGTGTGAATGCTTATGACAGTATCTAAAGAGAAACTAGACGTCATTCAGATATTGCAGCTGCAGAAGAGCCTGTAGACCTCAGAACAGGAGGAATACCAAAATCTGAATTATCAGAAATAGCCACATTTGCTATAAAAGGATGTGAGAAATCTCCACCTGTGGAAATAGAGGGCACCTTTGCACATGTGGCATGACTAGTTATGATCTTACTGTCTCTTGTTTTCCTTCACTGTTGCTGTGTCTGTCTGCATCTCTGTCCAGGGTGGAGTTCATTCTCACCCTGTCCTTGCAGGGCTGGCAGTTTATTGGAGTGAGAATTCAGGTCAATGTGTAAGACATAGCAATGATCAAGTCTGAGCTTGAGCCTCAGGGTAATGTCCTATTTCTCCAAGCAAAATCTCTTTTCTTATGAATTAATGGTTTCTCTGGTCACCATCGATCTTTCTTCAGCTGATCTTTTCTTCATTGATCTTTCCTCAGCAAGAGAAATGCCAGTCAGCTCATACACTGATCTCAGAGCTGAGTACAAATGGAGTCAGTGTCTCATACTTTTCAGAGGGTACTGGGAGTCTGTTCCCTCAGCACTTGTCCCTGTATCTTTTTAATGCAGAATAGTCCTTGAGCAGTGTTACTGATTTCAGGAAAATTATATTACAATTATCTGATAATGGTTGAAAACTGACATGGCTCTGGTATTTGAAAAGAAGTGACTGCCTGGTGTTCTCTCAAGTGTCTGCAGGACGCTGCTATTCCAGCTGGGGCTGGAGTTTCCTCCCTGTACCAGACTGTTGGTGTGGGGGAAAAACCCAACTTGTTTCAAGTGGAAGGCAGTAAATCTGTTGAGCCAAGAAGACTCATTGACATACCTTTAAGCCCTTTTGTGCATTCAAATAGGAATAAAGCACAGTATTAAAAATTTATTCACAGATGCATTTCTTCAGCTGAAACAACTAAACCAGTTTGAATATGCTTTACTTCCTTTACTTTCTAGAGAAACAATAATGTTTTAAAGGAACATCTCCACATGTTGTATTGTTGTGTTTATTGGAATAAAATCCTCTAGTAGATGTACAGAGACCTGCCATAGGCATTACTGGTAAAAGTAACAGTCCTTCAGTACAACTGAACTCTATTTGACCATCAGAGGAAGAAAAAAGGTATAAAGCACCATTATAGCAGGTCTCAATTTTTTTTCTTCTATTCCAACCTTAGTACTTTAGTGCAGAGATAACTCCATCAATCATTTAAAACCACTGACCATACCTTGCACCAGCCATCAGCCGTAGTTCATACTGAGCTTTCTGTGTGCTCCAAATGGCTTTACATTTTATGTGCAAAGCTGGGTTGAAAATTTATAGTTGCTTTCCTTCTGACATCTGGATTTCCCACCTGGAAAATAAACTCCTTTAACTACTTTAAATCTTCATGAATTTCTTGCTGCCTGGATCTCAAAGGGCTCGATTGTGACTGCTCCTGCCTGCCCGTGCCATGAAGCAATAATCCTATTCCACTGTGTGTGAGTCTGGCTGATTCATGGGCTCCAGACACAAAGCAATAAGCAGACACTGTATCCTCATTTAAACCCAGGTTCTCAAAAACAGTTAGGAATCTAACAACTCAATTTCAAAGGGAATTTGGTGCCCAAATGGGTCTGAGAGTCTGAGCTCTACTCCCTGCCTTGAGATAGATAAATGGGGACCAAGAGAAAAGTGAAGGTGAGTTTGTTAACACCTGTTCTAGCCAGCAGAGTGTTGTGATTTGCTGTTAGTATAAGATTGGAAGGAAAAAATTGTTTCCTAGTATTCCACAATGAAGCTACTTGTTTTCTAGTATTCTTCATAAAATCTTCCATTGGGTTGTTTAGTTTCAGGCTCAGAAGTGAGCGTTTTTACCTTTCTGTACCTATCTGTCTATAATACCATTAATGCCATTACATACTTCAAGATGTCACTTACACAGCTAGGTATACCTGTATGGCTGTCTTGAAAATAACTCTGTTTAAAGGCACCAGTGTTTTTTAGAGGAGGTTGTCTTTGTCACCAAACCTGTCTCAAAGCTACAGCTACAGTACAAGACTATCCTCACAGACATTCCCATGGCAGGGGAGATATGCAAACATAAAGTAAAGAGTCAATCAGAACTGGTGAGTTACAGAAGAGGCTTTGTCCTTAATAAAAAGCTGCACTGAAGTGAGACTCTTTTTTGCCATTTCTGCATGGGATCCATTGATTGAATCCCATTCTCAGCACATCCAGAGGTAAATACAAGGAAGACACTTTTTACAATGAGGGTAGTCAGGCACTGGCACAGGTTGCCCAGAGAAGCTGTGGATGCCCCATCCCTGGAAACATTGAAGGCCAGGTTGGATGGGGCTCTGAGCAGCCTTACCTCATTGCAGGTGTCCCTGCTCATTGGACTAGATGGCCTTTAAAGGTCCTTTCCAACCCTTCCAAACCCAAGTCTTTCTGTGAAGTGGAGGAGCTTGGCTCCCAAATGGCATAACCCTTTTCACCTCTCAAGACCAGCAGTTTCCACATTCTGTTTCTGGGTACCCCTCTCACACTTGCAGGGGGAAAGGTGAGGGAAGGCTTGAGATGTGTGACCAGAGAGTCTATGATTTGCTCCCACAAAAAATGTTAGAGCTGGTTTTTACTGCAGAACTTCAGAATGAGGAGGTGGACTAAGCACCTCCTTGGAAGGGGCACAAATCCACTGCAGGCAACATAGAAAACAAAGCCAAGTAATTATTGAGATGTTGAGTGATCTTTTATCATGTCCTTTGGGGAATGAAAATGATGCTTCTATAAGTACCTCCTCCAAATCTCAAGTGTTATTTTGTGTTGATTTTCGTCAGAAGGCCACCTTATGTTCAGCTGGAAGTCAATCCAGATCTAATGCACTGGGCCACTGTCCCTAACACAGTTTACCTACAGCTTCATACCATAAAAGCTAAAAATAAACTACAGCTTATTCCACTTACTGAAAAGTCAGTTCAACATGTCATGGGGCTTATTAGCACACTGAGAATGTTCTTCATGCCTTAATACTAGGGCATGACTCTGATGTAAAAATGAAATGAAACTATTTAAATTGACTTGGATACTTATTAAGGAGAGGGTTACATTTAATTCCCTTTTCTGTTTTTCTTTCCTTTATAGAAGCAGCCATCTGGGCTTGATAGGAGGTAGGGCAGTGACAAGTCTATTCTGTGAAAAACACTATAATTTTTAAAACACTATTACCAAATGAGACTCAATAGACAGAGTGTGTAAGTGAAAAGTGATTTGCCTTGTGGGATAAAAAATACACTCAGGCTGTATGCTATAGGGATCTTATGCTGCTAATTAGAAAACTCAGATTTGTAGACATTTGTAGGTTGAACAGGTGACAATAACTGGTGATAACCAAAGACTAATTATTTCAACTGGGAATTAACCATCAGGTGTTCTGAGCCAAATGAAAGGGTAGGGGAAGGTTGGAATAGCAATGTGTCCTATTTAAGTTGAAAGAATTAGAAGGATTTTTATGTGGGATTAATAAAAAAATTCAATGAAACAAATACTCTCTAGGCTAGTACTGTGTGTGACTGCTATGGTTCCATTTCTTAAAGAATTTCAGAACTTGGACTGGGAGGGAAATAATAATGCAGAGCTGTATGATTTGCTTGCTAAAAAAACCCACCTCTTTGTTCTCTTGTGAATTCTATTAAAGTGAAAAAAGAGGTATGTTAGCCGTTCTTAGAATTAAAACTATTTGATTGAAATTAGTATCTATTGTTCTGGTAAGAAATGTACACTTGTGGCATAGGTCTATGGGTAGGAAAGAATCAGCTCTTACAGATTTGTAGGAAAGCTAAAGGCAGTGAGCTCTGAGAACAGGGCAGTGCAAAGTGCAAAGAGAGTTTGTGTAGGCAGACCTACTACAGGCTGCAAAAATTCAGAGCTGGGTGCAATATATATAAAGTGCCCACTGATGATTCCTCCTTGCCTCTAAATTCCTTTACCTTAATGCTTATTGTAAAACTTAAATTCTAATGAGTAGGGCTGAAACTAGATAGGGCCCTGGAGGGTACCAGGAAAATGATAAAACAGCTAATGAGTTATAGCAAACATCACCTTTCTTCTTCTTACCATCAACACAGGTATTTTTATTCTTACATTTTCTTTTCCTGACACACCATGTGAACAAAAGTGACAGCACTTTAAAAATAATATCAAATTCTGAAAGCAGTCAGAACCTTAAATTGGAATTTCAGTCTTTGACATTGGAAACAAACATACAACAGAATTGTTAGCATTCTGCATTCTGCAGATAAAGACACAGACTAGTAGCAAATTCTTCTGAGAGACATGCCTGATAAGATTATAAATTAGGTTTTACGGAGAAAGTGCACTTAAAGAGAGATTTAATTGTTTGCCAATAAAAATCTCATGTTGCATGGAGATTTCAGAGCTCATTTTAACAGTTGTTACTATTCAAATGCCTTGTTTTAACACTTTAGGGGTTTGCTTGGTTGGTTCGGTTTATTGAATTCATTGTTCTCACTCAAAGCTGCATTTTTCTGACTTTTGTGTCTAGTTTAACATTTTACTTCCTTTGGCAAAGTGTGTATTGCTGTAAAATAGGTGGGAAATGTGGTGTGGAAGTACAAATCTTTTTGACTCTTTAGACTTAGAAAAGGTGTGAAGGGCTCCAACTGTGTGCTCGAGATTGTGTGCCATGTACTGTTGGGCAGTGGCACGTGGATCACTGCTTTTTTGGGGGGGGCATGGAAGCCCTGATGTTGGACTTTTGGGCTCATTTAAACCTGTGGCAAAGTGCAAACAGAAAGGCACGTGAGAGACTTTGTTCAGCTGATTCTAAACTGGGGCCACAAATGCAAATGAAGTTGCATCCAAAATTTGGGAAAAGTTCTGAAACACTTTCAAGTTCATCATTGGATAAATTGCATTAAGCGGCTCACGATTATTTGTTTTCTTTAGTTCCACTATTCAGCTTTAGGAAAATGTTTTTGAATGCTTAGAATAAAGTACTTGCTAAGTTCTCCTTGCCTGAAGTAACAGGTGCCAATGTGTCCACTGGTCTGCAAGTGTGAACCTGTAATTGTAGGTAACACAGCTGCCCCTTTATGGGAGATAAACACCCGAGGGGCTTATCTGAATCCCATTAAAATAATGAAAAAACAACTGACAGGTCTTTGGATCAGAGCCACGAGGAATACCAATTCTGTAGGGTTCATACCACAGGCTGCCAGCAATTTAGCTTGTAAATATAATTTCCATATACATTTGCTAATCAGCATTGGTAATCTATTGAAATCTCCATGTCTGTACACTCACAGTGACAGACAAGGTGGATTTCTAAGACATTAGCCAGATTCTCTTCACATCATCCCTTCAGCCTCACAGTTCCTACATATTTAACCTTCTGTTTCTAACAAACACCATCCTCTGCATCAAAGGGCTTTAGGACATCCAGTTTTGCTGACACACCTGTGCTGTGCTTTATTTATGCATCATCAAAACCTGGTACTGCCCAAAAGGTGAAAGACCTCTCTCCCCTTTAACTCATTTCCTGAGTAGACCAATATCATCCAACTTTAGACACTGACAAATGTAAATTGAGGTCCGTGAAATTAGAAAAGTGCTGAACTAGAGTACACAGGAAAGTGTGACATTCTCCTGGTGTGAATAACAATCTAATATAATATCTCCCATAATGAGAAACTTGCATGTGGGATATGCTTTACCTATTTGTGATGTACATAGTAAAACCTTTCTAATGCTCTTGATGCACAGAGAAATTGCACACCCCGAACTCTATTAATGCTACTTTTGTATATCCAACAGCGGGGAGAAGAGGCTCTTTGCAAGGTTAAACTGAGGGTCAGAACACTCTTTTGAACTTTCTTGCAGTAGTTTCTCAGAGTACAGCTGCTTAGGTGGTGGGCATGTACTTGCTGAGGCACTGAATTCCTGACTAGATATTTAGAATTGGAAAACAGAAGCAAAAGCTTCTTAAACATCTCTCATAGCCTTCAACATAAATTATTAAAGGAAGAGGCTTCCAGAATCTTAAAAGATAGCTTTTTTTTTTTTTTTTTTTGAGTTTGTAGATTCATAGGAAATAATGAGAGGGCAGCTGTGTCTTATATCCATTTCAGAAGATTCCTGATAAATTTTCAAAGAGCTTTTTCGTGTCGATTGTTTACATAGAGTGTCTTGGTCTATGAGAAAATGGCTTTTTATTTTGGGGTGTGGGGGGTGTTAATATATCATTATATAGTTTTCATGTATTTTCTGCAATATTTTCTATTAGCTCAATTTGAGTGGAACAGAAAAATGGCTGTTAAGGAAACCACTCTAGTCTTTTTCCAGTCGCATTTTTTCTGCTTCCATTTTGACTAAAAATGGACTGTCTTTCACTTGGAATTTAGTAGAGATTACTAAGATGTGCTGAAATTTCAGTTTGTGTGGCTTATTGATAGTTTAGGACAGAAAAAGAAAAAAAAGATTTTGGCCTTACTTCAGGTACAGTTACACACCTTTGTAATTAGAACTAATTAACAATATGTTCACACAAGCTGAATTTTTCAATAAAACCATATTTTGGTCACTATGAGAAAGGCAATTGTCCACTAGTCATAGATTCAATAATTAAACACCCAGTACATGGTTCTGATTCTGGGAATACTTAACCATATCTATCCTTTGGCATTTATAAAAGTCCTAACTCTTAAAGTACTCCTCCCAAAAAGAAGGCTATTATTTTTTTGAGCAGCCTTGAAGTGCATTCCTTTAAAAGATAGATTTGCAAATGGGTTGTGTTGTTCATGTGCAGTTTCAGTGCAGGACCATGGCCTGGGTGTGCTGTGGCCACCCCTGGTCACACAACCACAGCTACACCTGCTTTGGCCTCAAATACAGGTGGTTTCCACTTGGCGTTCCACAGCATTCCAGCGGAGGTTTGTGCCAGCCAGGGTAGCAGATGACTTGACACAATAGTGTGGTAACGTGTGCTGTATCATCTTTTGATGCCCTGGATTTTGGTGTTCAATGGAAAACAACAATAAATTCATGGAGCTTTACTGCCTCTGCCAAATGTGACATCTTTCAGAGTACAACATGCTGAAAAGCTTGCACAGTCTGAGCCAGCTGCATGATTTAGCTGCTATAAAATCCCTCTGAATCAAAACCATTTTGAAATAAAGAAGAACCAGCCTGAGAATTTCATTGCACTGTTGGATATCCACTCAAAGATCAATCACCTGTCCTCATTCTGTATTCCTGCTGTATTTTTCAGCTTAATCTTTTCTGCAGCTTACCTATTTCATTAAGGCTGGAATTTTAAAAGACTGGCAATTGCATGTGGAGGCAGAGAGTCGAGTGAGAAGTGTCAAACCTGGACAGCCCAGTTCTGCACAAATTGTACTGTGCCATTAGAAAAGGCAACTCTTTCTTCCCTTTTCATTTCTCTGGGACTCTGTAATGCCCAGATGTGCTCAGTACAAGTGTTCCAGGGTTTAGCATCCTAATATTCCTGAATTCTGTCCTGCTCTGAGACAAGCTTGGTGCAGAAAGGCAGGGCTGTCTGCATGAGAACAGGTTAAGCCATCTGATTCTCTTCAGTTTTCCTACCTAGATAAAGTTTTATAGAGTACTCATCACATTTCAAACAGTCTGTTGATGTCCAAGCCTGAAATTTCAACCAAGAAATTAATTTTTCAGAAATTAAATGAAAAGAAAATCTTCAGGGATGGTACCTGAACTAATTGAAAGTGTATCACCAAAGGATTTTTTCTGTGTAGGAAAGATACTTTTCCCTTGGACTGTTTCACTGAAAGGATGTTTAAACAACACAGAGTGATGCATAATATTTGAATCATGTGAAAGGATTATAATTACTGTATTAATTTGTTGGTTCACTCTGCGAAACATTGCTAAGAAAACCACTCTAGAACAGACTATTAAAATGATAAATTATCATTGCAACATCTGATCAAAAATTCAGTAAGTTAATTAATGCTCCTTTTGTCCTACTAGCTTATATAATGAGGGGGAAGTTTGCTAAATTAAGCATAGTAAGAAAATTTTGTCACCAGTTTGAAGTAGGTGGTGTTCACGTATTCCAAAGGTGTAAGAAGATGTAATAACATGGAAGTCTACTTGTGTGGGCTGTTCATGTGCATGTGTGTAAAATGCTCCTGTTAGACCTGCAAGGTCCTATTGCTGTGAGTAGGACTGCTGGCAGTACTTACCTACAGTATTTATCATCAGCTGTTCAGAATATTTGATTATAGATTTACATAGGAAAAGCAACAGCCTAAAATGAGAGTATAAATCACCTTGGAATAGTGCCTTGACTGGAATGGAAGTGAGTACCCCTTGTATTCACCCTGAGTGCATGCTAATAGAGGTGCATATTTATTTCTAGGCCATGTAATTAAAAACAATTTGAAGAATTAATGTTCCAGCAAGTAGAATAATGACTGGAGAGGAAAGTATGGATAAAAATGCTTTTTTCCTTCTCATGATGAAGTGTTTGATCTTGACTTTTCCTTTTTTCTACCTTTTTTTTTTTTTTATGATCATCTGGTTCTGAATCTGTCATGAGTACTTCTGAAAAGCAATTCACTGTCCCCTTCCTCATGGCCACAGCAGAGAGAAAACATAGGTGAGCTCAGCTGATGGCAATAGATAGTGGCTGAGAAGCACTTGCTTAAAAGGCAATAAATCAGAGATCATAGTAGGAATTTATTGGTGGGAAGTGACCCAAAGGGGAACTTTTGTCCATTGATACAGATGGAGCAACAAACACCATTAGGAAGACACTGTGATGTCAAAGGCAGGCTGGTTGCTTGACCTTTTTATGCACCTCTATCAAATCAGTAGGAATTTACTTTGTACTGAAGGGAGGGGAGAAGAAGGTGATATGAAGCACAGTCTACCTGAGCTTGAGCCTTTGCTCCTGTGACAGACAGGTTTGGTGGAGACACTGCAGAGTCACTGACTGCTCAACATTCTGATTCAGACCCCAATCGAGGTGTTGCTGGTAGAGAAACAGAACAAAAATTAATTACTAACTAACTTCAGTTGATGTTTCAGCAATGCCTTTCAGCTGCTTCCAGAGTCTCCAAAGGTTCATATTGCAGTGCAGCTCACCACAAGACGTCTGGCAGGCTTCTGTGTTTATTAATTTGACTTGGGTCATCACCACACTTCAGCCTCAGGGCTAAAGCAGACCATGTAACAGGTTTAGGCATTAAGTTTCTGTAATCTAAGTACCAAAGCAGTCAAAATTTAGGTTGCATGTATAATTTACTCTCATTTGTAATGTCATTCTGCTTGTGTTGGTGGTGTGTTGGTTACAAGAAAGCATATGTAGAGAGAAAATGCTGAATTTCTTCATTTAATCAAATCCATCAGGAAAGCCCATGAAACATTTGACAAGATTCCCAATGAGGAGTCCTGGTTAGGTCTGCCTGTGAGTTTGCTCATGGGGAATGTCCTGAAACCTCTGAGGCTCAGATGAATCAGGACAGTTTCCAGGAGGGCTGGGCTCAGCCTGAGCTGTCACATGTGCTGGCTTCCTTCTCTGGTGGGGATAATAGGAAAGGGAAGGGAAGCATCCACATATGTTATGATCTTGTGGAATCAGTGCTGCTGGGTTTAGCTTGGTTATCAGCCTTGGCAATTCCATATGGCTGCTTCTGTCACTGTATTTTTCTGTTAGGTTTTGAGTAGGGCTCAGTCCAGATATAGCAGTGCTGGTTGTTTCTAGTATGGCTCAGGATTTCATCTGAGAGAGTTGATCCCAATTTCTTCATTTGTCTTTGTGTGTGTGTGTCTGTGTGCAGCACTTCTTCGTTGTATGGTATTAAATCTCCCTTTAGAGGTTTTTTTCCTCCCTCATTTCCCCCCTCTAATCAAAAGAAATAGGTACATTTTGTTCTGTCTCCTAATGGCTGTTTTTATACTAAGTATTTATGGCCTTTACGGGAGCAGAGTTAATACTATATGATGTCAATATTCTTCCAACATAGTTATGCAGCCATCTTACATTTATGACCTTTTCCCCCTATAATTAGTTCCAGCTGAAATTAGATTCAGTGAGAGCCTCACTCCAATTACAGCCAAATCTGAATAAAACTGATTCCACTGTGGTTGTCTGGAGGAAAAGAAAAAAAAAAAAACAAAAAAGGAAAGAAAAAAGAAAAAGCCCTTTCCAGTTTCACTGTAGATAACTAAGACTAGCATCTCTGCAGTACATCTGCACTTAATAAAAGTGAAAAGGTTTAAGGGCCAGCCCTGGAGAGAGCAGAAAATTCTCAGCTCTGCCAATAACTTCTAGTAAAGCCCCTTCAGTTTTTCATGCCTCCTCTTTCCTGTTGTTCTTCCTGTCTTCCCTAGGGCAGGAGAGGCCCCAGTATCCATTGGTCTCCATGTCTGCTGGTGCTGGGGTGGGCAGAGCAGGTGCTGTGCAGTGCCTGGGTGTCTGCAAGATCTCCCTGCTCTGGTACCCAGGTTAGTTCAGGACCAGAGTCACAGGCAGTGTGGTCCAAGTATGTGCTGCTGTGAACCCCTGGAGATCCTTCTTCCTGCTGGAGGTGGATTTGGATGCACACAGCAAGCAAGGTGAGGATCTGTCAGCTCGCTGTTCATCCTCTCTTTCTTTGGGAAGAAACTGGATGCATGGGGATGAGGATAAAACCAAAAGCCACAGCACCCCACAATTTGGGTACAGCCTTTAACCTGGGTGAGTCTGGGTATCAGCTTATTACTGCAGATGTTCACAGCTGGAATACAAACTGCAGAGATGGGTCCTGAGATCCCCACATAAGCTTCACAGGTGTTGACTGCCACAAAGAATTATGTGAGAAATGCAAGGAGTTGCTTTGAATTCAAAGCCATATTTTGTATTAACCAAATGCATCAAAAATAACATGAAGCCTTTTTGCCATTATCAGAGATATTTAGCTGGGATTAAATGTTTGTTTACCTCAGATGGGTTTGCAACCGGTTTATGCTTTTATCACCTCCAGATTGGATTACTGTAATCCTTTATTTGCACGTTATCCTCAGCTCTTTTTTTATTCTATTCTTTCTTTCTTTTTTTTTTTTTTTTTTTTTTTTTTTTTTTTGGCCTTTGGGTCAGTGCAGAAAAACAGAAATTGATTTCTGGCACCCAGAGGAGTAAATTACCTCTTATCCACACTGAAATCATTGTCATATTGGGTTCTGATTCCAATCCAAATTGATCTCCAAATTAGATTTTGGATCGATAATAGCCTTATAATGGAATGACACCGCTAAGGCTCCCAGCAGCTGCTGTGACCCAGAGAACCTGATGAAAGCCTCTCATCACTGTGTATGATCTCAGAGAAATTAATGCACATCCCATTCCATTACGTCGCTGCTCTCTGTTCCACCAGGGCAATATTGTGCATGGGGTCAGCACTGCCTTCAGCCACCTCCCACAGCCAGCTCTGCAGTTCAGCTGGGGCTCCCTGGCCCTGCCCAGAAAGCTGCGGAAAGTTTTGGCAAGGGATAAATATTGTCTTTCTAACCCTGAGCCTTCAATTCCAATCAAGTGCCTTCTGAGACGTAGTGGAATGGCCCTGCAACATTAAGTGAAATGAATCTAGAGATTAATTAAAGTTTTATATTAAAAATTGACAATTTAAGGAAGAGGAATAAACATTTAGTGAACAGAAAGAAGATCCAGTATTCTCCAAAGCCCCTCCAAGAAGCAGGAGTTGCAGCTGAGGTGCAATTTCCCTCCAAGCTTTTCCAGGCACTTAGTATTTCAGAAGTGATTTATCTGGAAATATGTGTGAGTTATTTTGAGGCTGTTATGATTATATCATTTGATGAGATTTTTTCTTCTCTTTTCTGCACCGAGGACTTTAAAGTGAGAGAGACAGTCTGTAGATAGCTTGTGGTTTGTTTAATTAACTGGCTTTCTTTTTATGGATGGCTGCTTGCAAGGCTGCTCTTTCATTTAGTGATTGTTTTTGTTATTAATGGTTTCAGACAGAGCTCTTCACGTATCAAGTGCAAGTTTTTGCAAAGCCAATGAAGGAATCACACAAGAGGGTTTTTTTCTCTCCTCTTTCCTGCCGCTCATGTTTATTTTCTGTGGTGCTGCTCTCCATGGTCTGCTGTGGTTGTTAGCAGTTTACATTAAAAAAGAAGTGTTCACGAGCTCAAAGTTTTCTCTCAAATTTGCAGAGGTCTGTTTGTTTGGCAAAGGTGTCAGGAAACATTTTAAGATTTTCAGATTCATGCTAATGTAGTATGTTAATAAAACTTAAGGACATTGTTAGTCCTAAATAAGAGGGAGGGACAGCCCGGGGCATAAATTCAATTATGTTCATTGTTCACGTAACTGAGGAGGTGTTAACTCTTTAATACCATTGTGGCAGGAAGGTCTCTGTATGGTCTGTAGGAGGGGAGAGTAGAAGGGTATAAGGAGAAAAGAAGGGGTTATTTTAGTTATACATGACTTGGGGAGGTCAGAAGAGCTGGGTCAATAATGGTGATGAAGATTTACAACTGGGGGATGAAAGAAATGTTATGTGCCTCCCCCCCCACCCCCCACCCAGATAACACATGATTTTCTTTTACCAAAGGGAGCTGAAAGCAATTATTCATGTGAGCCCGTCTTGTCATAGCCATCCTGTGAAGGTCCACATTAATTTCCCAAGGAGTGTCTCATTTCAATGGCTTGTTTTCACCTGCATTTTAAGTCTGTAGTTACACGGACCAACCAAAGTCCATGTCACTACTGAAAGAGGCAGCCCTACCATCTGCCCTTTCTGCGCTTGCTCTTTCCCAGGGCTTTACTTCTGGTGGAAGTAGTGTTAATGCAGACACATAATGATTCAAATCAAAGATCTCTCTTTTTTTCTTTTCCAGAAAGATCAACTCCTTATTCTGGCCCAGTCCAAGTCTGCATGAACACTTGCATGACAGGACTGAGGAGAAGCAACAGCAAAGTGAAGGAGGCAAAGCTGTGTTTTTTGTGGTAAATAAACCTCTAAAATCAGGATGAGTAGCTGGAGGTTCTGATGGTTCCTGCCCTACCAAGACAGCAGTTTCTAACACAGTGTGTAGCAGAGAGAGGTCATTTATGGCTCTTGGTAGAGGAAAGGGTGGGTTAGCCCAGTACAGTTTGCGTGAATCATGGTAGGAATGTTTTGCATATGTCCTTGGAAGTAAGATACTATTCTCTTTAAGTATCTACTTCCCAGTCGGCTTAACCAGAATTGGTTTCAGGAAGGCCTTAGGAACTTTGTGCAATTCATGCTGAGTCGTATTTTCTTCCAGCATCGTGCCTTTGAGTATTTTACCCATTGCATTTATCTCTTCTACTGCTAAAAATCTTTCCCTTTATCTAGTTAACTCAGTATGTATGTGTTGCCGTTTTCAGGCTGAGGGAGTGAAAAGAAACAGAAAAATAAGAGCATAGGGACCATTTCAAGAAAATAGGAATGGTCAACTATTTTTATCTTTCCCTTCTGAAGGGAATGAGGTGAACATTTTCTGACAAGAAACTCTTTAATAGTTAAAGTTTGTTTTAAACCCATGTTAAATCTCAGGCTCTCCTGAGAAGTAAAATCACTTCACTCTTCTCATGGGGCTGAATCATTCATTTGTGTGTCCAGGTTCTGGCCTTAAACATTTCTTTATTGCGTGAGTGCAGAAGAGCTGAATCTGTTTATGGTTTCTCATTGGAATGCATTATAAAATCTTTTGTAAATGTGTGAATGTTCCTTGCAGTTACAGTGATCCAGGGTCCCATTAAAATAAACAGAATACCCCAATAATTGTTGTACAGACACTCAAAGCATCTGTTCCTCTATGCATTGTAGAGCTTGCACTGGGGAGTTACATAATAAAGGTGACTTGGATATAGAGACAAGCACAGAGTATGAAGGTAATATAATTTTAGGGGCACATAGAAGCCTTACATTCACTGCTGCCGTTGGTAAGAAGGATTAAAATGCTGAAATAATAATCAAGAGAGCAAGAATGAACTCTACTAGAAAAAGCAGGAGCTGAGAGTTCTGCTCAGACAGTAATTTGAGGCAGAACTTTCGGGATTCAAAGTTTCAAAGGAGTTCAATTATTTGGGAAAGAGTAAAGAAACTTTTTTTCCCCTTCATACATATAAGATGTATTTTAATGTAACAAATGGCTGTGGCAAAGTACAGCTCCTTTGACTGGAACTGTAATATCTCATATCCCAGAAGAACTTCCTTTCTTAGACTGTGGAGAAACCACTAGGCTATTATTTGTTATTCTCATATATCAGCAACAGTGGTAAATTTTCACTAGCTGTAGTGAAAACAAATTCAACTCAAGGAAGACTACTGCTGTGCCAACTCATGGTGGGAAAGTATCAACATGAAAGCCTTGTCCAGCCTATATCATTTCCTGATAATAAAGCATTTTAATAGTTTTCTTGACTAGTAAATAAGTGAAAAACATAAATGTCAAAGGTGACTCCTTGCTGTAATTCCCTCATTTACAGAGGAAAGAGCTGCCATAAGCTGTTCTATCAGTAGCCAAAGTATAGCATGCTTTTAAATACTGAGAAAAATATATTCCTAAAAATGTTTTCTTATTAATAAAATTTCCCTATGTCTTACATAGATCCAGTTTGGCTGGAAATGTGCACTCTGGCAAAATTACACAATGAAATCTTTCTGTAGTAGTGCCAGAGTTATGGAGGCTTTGCTGCTCTTTATGTCAGAGTCTGAAAGTTTCAAGCAATCCAGTAAACACACTGGGATGGAGCACAGGGGATGAGTAAGACTTTCAGGGCTCTGAGGGTGTAGGATTAAAAATGTGGTGCTGAATGGCTGCTGCTGGGGTCTGCTTGCCAAAGCCAACAGCTGGCAGTGTGCTCTGTCTTTCAGGTGGACACTCAGTGGCTGTATAAATAAATTTGCAGAGTACGAGTGAGGTAAAAAGGGTGTTCAGACCCTCCCAGCTTGAGTGGAAAAAGCAAAACTTGCCTTCTAAGTTAATCTCCTGTCTGAACATACCCAGAATTTATTCCTCTGTGTTCAAAGTGACCCCTTAATCTTCTATATTTATCCATTCCAAAAAAAAAAAATCCCAACAAACAAAACCCCAAACAAACAAACAAAGGAACACCTAAACCACTCTGTCAAAGTCTCAAGTTAAATATATCTACAATGTAGTGGAGTTTCTAATACTTTGGTTGTATCAAATTTTTCCAAACTTTGGTTGAACCTATCTGCCAAATAATCGCAGGCTTCATTAGAGCACGAGGTCCAGGAGGATAAGGAGCAAAATCATTCACTAGTCCCTTTAAACTCTGTAACAAAGTGGCTTGTTGCTAACTTCTAGGCCTGTAGCAAAATAATGATGTAGATTGTGATTGGCTGAATTGGAGCATTTCAGGTAAAGTCTTCTCTGGTTGAAAGAAAGTATGATTTGTTGAATGCAAAAAGTTTGAGAGATATTTTAGTGATGTTTCATTTACTTTAAGCAGCACTTTCCAACCAACTGATGTGTTCTATTTTGTCACTTGTAGAATGGAAGATTATAACCTTCCATTTTGAAGTTCCTTTAGATTTCATGTTTCCATTTTACAATAACCTAAATTCAAAATCAAACCAAACTTCTTCACAAATTAATGGCTTTGTTTGGGCTTTGTTATATTTAATTTATTGGGGTTTTTATGATGATTTTTGTTGTTATTAAAATTAAAATTAAAGTTTTACATTGGAATATCCTGCCCAGCTCACAGCAGCAAATACTTGTGAAAGTGGTAGTGACTTTTAAAGTAGATCCTGAAACACAACTTTGTTCCAACCACCTTAACTCCTTTTTCTTTTTTTTTCCCTTTTTTTGCCAGTGGCCCTGTGTACAAACATGCTTAGGCACCATGTGAATTACCCTGAAAGCTCATTTGGTTCTTGTCCAGCATTTATATTCTCTCTTTTTGAGAATGTGTAAAGAGAACAATAAACGTGGGCCTCTGCTTTTGCTGGCACACTCAAAAGGACTTTTTCTTTACCTCTCATTTCTTAATTTGAATATATTTTCCCTCTATTATAGCCTATTATTAGTTCATATTCCACAGATTGGAGAGAAACAAAATACACATGTATGGCCTTGGGCTTTCAAAACAAATTCAAGGTAAGTTCAGGAACATCTGGATATTTGTAAACAAGCCATGGCAACACGCCTTAGTAGCGGGACTGAGCCTTTAACGTGCCCACTGTATTTTACACCACTTGATGCCTAATGTATCCCCTAAATATCATTCTGAACACTATTATAAAGAAAACCTGAACTGGTGCCAAAAGTACACCAAGTTCTTTCATTTGCAATTTGCCTTACAAAACATATCAACTGCCTTTGTTTTTATAAAAGCACTACTGAAAGGTTACACACAGCTCTGTGTTCCTGGGAGGAAAAATGGATCGGGAAAAGTCTAATCATTGTAATTATATGACTGAAAAAGAGAGTCTTGACACATTAAGGCACTTAAGAGAAAGGAAGAAAATACCATACAGAGAAGGAATTTGTTCATCAGATTCAGGTTTAAAAGGAGGCTGCAATAACAATCAAAAAGTAACTTAGTGGTTTATAATTACTCCCGTCCTTGTTGATCTACTTTATGTTTCTTTTGTGATTCAATGAATCAAGTATTGAAAAGAAAATGTGTGGATGGAATAAATATCCCCCATTACAAAAAAAAAGCAAGGACAAAACTCCATGCTAAAGCATGAAGACATTATAAAGCTTCTGCAGAATTATTAGCTCTGCCTCACCACTAAATTGATTGCTCTCTTGGTGGATGTTAGTAAAATAAAGCTTTAAAATCAAGATGCCAGACTGTAAATTACCTTTTTCAATTACCTATTTGAGTCAATTATTCTCATGTCAAAAAAAGGCCATAAATAACATAAAGGATTACCACATGTGTATTTGATACATACATATTTGAATTTTGATGAGTGTATTACATTAAAAAACTGTGGGTTAATAATTGTTTTGGATGGATCTATGGTTATTTCTGGGAGAAAAAGAGTAATTTCCAGGATTGATAACTCTGATGACTTTGGCAAAAGAAAAATTCTAGGATAAGGTCAACCCAGAAATTAACCAGCTGTAAATTTTGAAATGCCCATTCCTTTAACAAAGCTTAAATCTAAATTTATTTATTTATTTAATTCGATGACAGAGTATGACTGTGCATACTTCTGAACATACAGTTTGGAAATATAGCAATTTATGTTTAAATAGGATGTTAGCTTGTTGGGGGGGTTGTTTGTTTGTTTGTTTGTTTGGATGAGAGAATTCCAAACATCATCAACTCACTATGTGCAAAACACAGCCAAGTGAACATTTAAGTTTCCAGCTCTGTGTATGTATGTACACAAAATTCATCATGAAATAAAGAAAATCTTCATGTGAAAGTATAAAGGTGTCATAGTTTTTTCAATTATTAACATGTTCAAATCTGAACTGACTGTGGAAGCCTTTGTTGGATTGCAAAAACAACAATTTTGTAAGTGCCACAACTGCAAGTCTCATTATGAATTATCCTGATATTTCATTTGTACAACTCTGTAGCTCTGATGTGGGTTTGTGCTTCTGTGTGCTCACAGATAAATTCAGGCTGGGCAGACTGACAGTTCTGCACAAAGTTCTCTTTCCACAGACCAGGATTGCTGTTGCACAGCTGACTTCTGGTTTAATGTTGGTCAAGACAAATCCCACCTGAAGAGCGAGTGAAGGCAGAAATACATCTTTGAAGCACTCTGATTTTATATAGAAGTCTTTCTATCAACTTTCTGAGAATGATTCTGCTCCCAAATTTCTGCTTGCAATAATGGTGGAAGGGAGTGGGGCTCACAGGCATAACTCATATAAACTTTTAAGTTTAACCTGGACTTTGCACAGACCTTGAAAAGTTCATCTGGTGGGGGACAGAACCCCATTTTGCAATGGCAGCACTTGGATCTACTGCTTGAACCCAGAGCTAAATTACTTAAAAAAGAAGTGAATGCAAATCTATCCTGTAACAGCACAAAGATAGTTTTGACTGGATTGGTAGCAAATCAGAATTGGAAATCACTTTTTAAAATATTGCCATTTCCAGTCACACCACAGATTGAATAATGAAAGGCTGATCACTTTAAAAACATCCCAGGTACTCATTCACGAGCGAGCTGTAGGTAGACATACATTGTAATAAACCTTTCACTGGAGGGTTTTGAATAATGAAGATGTCCATAAAAATTGAAACCCATCTACTGGTCATTCACTATCAAAAAGGGATGAGTTTGTCAAACATACCTCAAAAAGGTAGCTCAGTATACCTGGAATAGAGGGTGCTTAGCTTTTCTAGGTTTTGGGGTGGGGGATGTGGTCCTATTTGCACATTAAACAGAATTTAAAAAAAAAACAACTTAAGTGAAACCTCACTCTTTATGTAGAAAAGATCAGATTTTAAAGTTGAGGGTTTTTTTTCCCCAGAGCTAGAAGTAATATTTTAATTGTTTTCAGTAAAGATAGACTTCAGACTTACATTTAATGTACTTACTTACCAAAACTTTCAGCTATTTCTGCAGTTTCACCAGCACTATAAAGTGCAAAGTTGTATTGTCTAAGGAAATTTTACACAGCATTTTAACACTTTCCCATAATGATAGCTTATATCTGTAAGTGTGACTCAAAGAAGTATGTGTGTATGAGTGTATGCACGGAAGGCTTTGACAAATAGTAATTCTTTAGTTTATTATACATTTTACTGCTATTGGTGTCGTTAGTCTTCCTTGTTAGTCAGTCATTTTCTACCTGACTTCCTGCAGCTCTCTTACAAATGTGTACCATTAAGAGTTATATTTGCTTTCAACTAGAACCAAGGAAAAAGAAAAATGCCATATGAATACCTTCAGTTTGATTGATTTTTATGTTTTTTCTTAATGAGCTGGGTTGTGCATGTAGGAAAGTTAAAAGGTAATTCAGTAGACTTTGTTAAATTGCTGCCAGTGGTGCCAACTTGACCAGCTCTCGATCCCAAATCATGTTGAAAGCAAGATTTTACCAAATGTGAAGAGAACAAGATCTTTAGTATCCACATTAGTATTGACAATACTGCTGTTGTTTGTGTAAGGATCTGAAAATATGAAGGATTTCAACAAGTGCAAGAGGAGTGTCAAATGCTGTCAGTGATCTACTTGTTTGACACACACAACAAACATGTCTCAGCCTTGTTATTTGCACTTTAAAATCCTTCCTTGTTTGCTTTCAGACAAGGTGTTTGCTTCACATCTGACTGGCAGGATGACAAAAACAGCTTTACAGTTTTCAGACATTCCGTCTAGAAAATCCCAAAATTCAAATACTTGCCATACTGTTTGTGCCATTGAAGGCCGAGCCAGAAGACATGTTTTGGACTAAGTGCTCTTTCAATGCACTGGCAAAAGTGTTTTGTCAAAGCTTCTCATAATTTGACACAAAACAATTTATACATTTTGAAAGAAATCTGCTCTGGGGGGCCATGAATTCAGCCTGGACAAAAGGAAACTGGTAAGTGCCCAGCTTTTAGAACATAAACATCTATTTAATAATGTGATTAGCACTGATAAACAGTTGATCTAAAGTCTTGCACAAGAGATATAAAAAAAGTAGTGACTTTGTGAAATTTGGAAGTTGTCCTTCTACCTGGGATGTTTTATATGGAAGTCAAATTGCAAATAGTGGGAACAAGGCATTGTGCTGTCCCCTTCTGCTTTTGTGCAGGAGCACATTCAGCACCTGAAGCTGCTCAGGGACTGGATGACTGATTTTTACATATGGCTCCACAATGACTGTACATACAAATTGGAGGAAGGATTCTACAGCTTTCTGAGCATTAGATATCTCTCACAAGAGTAATGTTTGTGGGTTTGAACTGGAAGCCAGGTCTCCTGAAGCCCTAATTCTGGCATTGACAATGACATGAGTCACATCTGTTGGCAAATCTTTCTGAGCCAGATCTCCAGAGGGACCTCGGTGTTTTGTTGGCTCCTGGAATACAATGCACAACCCTGACAAATGTACAGTCAGCCCAGAATGGGCCTTGGCAGAGGCAGTACACTGAATGGGGATGTTGCTTAATGTAGCAAGGCTAGAACAAGGGAAGTAAAAACTGTCCGAGGTGTGTTACGCTTAGACATGTCCTGTGATTGTTATCTGTGAGGTAAATCTACCTCTCAGGGTGTCTGCCTCAGACATGCACACTTTAGAAAGCTAAAGGTGGGTAACATGACTCCCACCATTAGGATACCTACCCCTGAGTCAGATTCACTTCCAGAGATGAACCTTGAACCTACACCTCATTTTATCTGCCAGGAAATAGAAGCACAACTTCCTTGCAGTGCTAGGAAAGATATTTGCATGTATTTTTCAATCTGTCTGATTCTTAGGATGTGAAGAGAAATATGAGTATGAGATAATAGCAAGATTTTTCCACACAATTTCAAGATTTATTTACAATTTAAGTGGAAAAACACAGAACTTGTTCATCAGCCGTGGTTCACATACTAACATTAAATGGCCCTTATAAATGTTGTCACTGAGACTGAAACCAGTGGTCCCTCTTTTCTCCTACCCAACTTTGCCCTTTGAAGTGTGAAGGATGAGTATTAGCCTCAGTGGAGTCCAAGCTAGAGACATTTTTCTAGTTTTGTTAGGCACTTTGCTCACATTAATTAGGAAAAATGTTTGAACCATTTCTAATAAATCAAGTCTGTAACTTTGGAAGAAGTATTCCCATTATTTTGAGCTCTGCTTCATTTCAGTGCTCTTTAGAGCCTACATGTTCGGTGCTCAGCATACACCTGCAGAAAGAGGGGATAGAGTATGAAGTGGTATCAGTTCTAAATCAAAAGGAGATTAATACTTTAAAAATGTAATTTACCAATGATGCAGTGCTTATTCTTTTCACTTGAGCTGGCTCAAATCCTCCAGTAGGTATTAGAAGATAATGCCCATTTTTGGTGTTCCACATGAAAGGTCTCTTACGGACAAAAGAAGTGATGGAATTTTATTGCCTTAATGTTTACTCTCTGTAGTGGAGTCTCGCTTGCCTCTGAGGAATCCAAATATTATTTGCAAAAGTAAAAAATGTCACTGAAGAACAGCAGTTAGGTATTTGAAGATAATCCTTTTTTCACTGAAGCATTTGAAAAAAAAAATCTCAATTCCATTAAGTTATCAATTAAAGATGCAGATTTGAAGCTTTTGAAATTTATATGCCAGTATCATGTGCAGTTATCTCCTCTATGATGGTTACAGTGTAAGGAAACAAGAAATTACATATCTAAAGGATCTTATTCCAGGTTCTGCCAGACATTTGGCATTTATATACTACTAATTGATTATTTATACAAGTTCTAATCATCATTAGTGACTAATTCTCTCTGAATAACGCAACCAAGCATTCTTGTGCCTCTAAACTGGTGTTTGCTCTTGTAGACAGCATCATGGGGAAAATGCTCTTGATGGATGTCCTGCAGAAGGACTAGCTTAGGATAACAGGAATGGTTGAATGAAGGCTCATTTCTATTTTATGCAGAGTGCACAGAAGGATGTTTTCCTGCTATTTGCTTACCTCCACTGATTGACATTGTAATTACCCTTATTTCACTGTGCTTGGTGGAGATGTCTTGCATCTCAAGCTTTCTTTTTGTTTATTCCAGTGATTCAATGCGCTTTCATGTTACCTGCAAATTCTGAAATGGCAGCCAAAACATGGATTGTGTTGGAAATTGTATTTCAGATGACTTCTAATGCCTGCATTTACTGCAGAGCTACATGTGCTCTGCTGTACCACACTAAGACATGGATTTGTGAAGAGCAGCTACAAGGAGCAGGACCCTCTCAGAGTGAGATCACCTCATATGCTGCTGACTGCGTTGTTTCAAGGTAGATGCAAAATCTGTCACATCTGGGATTATATGTGGCTTGGGATGGGGTGGGGAGTGGGTATTACATATTAGGACTTTCATGTCTGAAATGAGAATGTAAAGTCCAACTGATAGTTAAAAACACCACAAGTCTAACCTGGACTGACAGCCTATTTATCAAAATCAAGGATTCCTTTGAATCTTTCAGAGAAGGCTTGATTAAGGATGTTGGGAAATACCATACACAAGAGCAAATCTGCTAATCAATAAGAGATGCTTCATCATGCACTCTTGTTTCAACCAGTATTTATATGGATCAGTCATTCTCTCCCACTGAATTTAATGATATCTAAACTAATGGAAATGCTTCATTTCCCAAATATTGCCTGTGATGTCTGAATGCACATGGTAGCAAGAGATTTTTGCATGGCATAGGCATCAAGAATTGATATTAGTCAAAGTAAACAACTTGTATAAGAAAAGCTCTAAAATCAGAGACAAGACTCATAAGCACCACAAGCATTTTATCGTTCCCCTTGTTTCCAGCTGAGTTTTTGTTGTTATTTTAGTATTAAAAGGGTACCATAAACACTCACATGCTATCAGTGAAAATGCAAGGGCTGTGACTGAAACTCAGTGTTTACACTTGCAGCTATCAGAGTCTTTAGAGAACTGAGACGTTCCTGTAAGGCTTTAAGCACTAAAGTAAATGAACTCAAGTTTGGGCAGTGGAACTTGCAGTGCAAGCATATTTGAGCATGTTCTTTGGGGGCTGCCTGTTGTATTGTGCTGTGCTATTGTTTCTAGAGTTACATATCTGCAGAATGGTTTGCAGCCTGTCCTGGCAGCACGGTGGGGTCAGCAGAGTGATTTGGAGGAATCCAGGAAGGGAAAGCAGGAAAAGTGGGCCTGATGTCAATAATCTTAAATTTGCTTTGCCACCTTCAAAATGTCTTGGGACTCTGTCAGTCAGCAGGGATACTGATAGCAGAGATACCTGGACTTGTGCAAAGCATGTCTGGCACAACATGCTGGTCTTTAAACTGGAGAGACATGGATTTAATGGATGAGGATTCCTCAGTGGATGACGGATTGGTTACGAAGCCACATTCGAACTGTTCCAGTCAGTGACTCAGTGATCCAGCGAGGAGTGTTGTTAATCAGGGGTCACGTTGGGAGCATTTGGGACCTTTATCAGTGACGTGGACAGTGGGGTCAGTGCACCCTCTGCCAGCTTGCTGGTGACACCGAGCTGTGTGCTGCAGTGACACACTGTGGGGAAGGGATGGCATCCAGAGGGACCTGGACAGGCTGTAGAATTGAGGCTGTGCAAACTTCATGAAGTTCAGCAAAGCCGAGTGCAAGGTCCTGCACATGGGTCAGGGCGATCCCAAGCCCAGATCCAGGCTGAGCAGTGAATGGGGTGAGAGGAGCCCTGGGGAGAAGGACTTGGGGTGCTGGGGGGGTGAGAGGCTGGAAATGCCTCAGTCCAGAAACCCCCCACATGCTGGGCTGGTCCCACAGTGTGGGCAGCAGGGGAGACAGGAATTCTGCCCCTCTGCCTTGCTCAGCTGAGACCCCTGGAGCACTGGAGCACTGCATCCAGCTCTGGGACCTCCAACATAAGAAGAACATTGACCTGCTGGAGCAAGTCCAGTGAAGGCCATTGAGATGCTCTGAGGGCTGGATCCCCACTGCTTTGGAGCCAGGCTGGGAGAGCTGGGGGTTTTCAGCTTGGAGAAAAGAAAGTTCCAGGGAGACCCAAGAGCCTCTTCCAGTGCCTAAAGGGGCTCCAAGAGAGCTGGAGAGGGACTTTGGACAAGGGCCTGGAGTGACAGGACAAGGGGGAATGGCCTCAAACTAACAGAGGACAGGGTTAGATTGGACACTAGGTAGAAATTCCTCCTTGTGAGGCCCTGGCACAGGTTGCCCAGAGAAGCTGTGGCTTCTACATCCCTGGAAGTGTCCAAGGCCAGGTTGGATGGGACTTGAGCAGCCTGGGATAGTGGAAGGTGTCCCTGCCCGTAGCAGAGATTTGGAACTAAGTGATCTTTAAGGTTCCTTTGAACACAAACCGTTCTATCATTAGGCACCACTTAAAGCAGTTTCCTTGGTTCACTTGTTCCTGTGGCAGGGTTTCTTTATGGCTGCAAGTTTTATACCTCAATAAATACTTTCCCAAATGGGGATATTTTTTGGAAAAACTTTTGGTTTGTTTGGACCTGAAAGAATTATGGCCTTATTTTCTGTTCTCAGTGAAGGAAGCAGAAATCAGCCTGAAGCAATTGAGGCTGTTTGAGTGTTTCCAAGTGTAACTACAGGTGATCTGTAGGAGTACAAGCAGTAAGTTGAACCAGGTCATGCTGTTAGTTTTAGATTTGGTGCAGGACACGGTAGAACAGTGAAAAATCTGAGAGGTTGACAGTGACCCAGAATGTGTGGGAATTACTTATTCACTTAGTGGAAACCAGCATTGATTGACTAACTAATGATATTCTATTTAGTTTGCCCTGCTAATTAGCTCATTCACTTTTCTCAAGTTAATTAGTAAGCTGTAGCCAATATTGACAGTGTTGGTGGATTGGATTGTACATACTTTTTCTCATGCAGGACATCTGTATTTGTCACATATCCCAAAAGATGAATAGAATGTGAGGAAGCTGCATGGACAAATTGAACTGGATTTTTAACTGATGTAAGTGGGCTGAGCACCATGAAATAGTAGGGACAAATTTAATCATCCTGATAGGAGCCTTCAGGAAGCAGATTATGGAGAAATCAGAGGCTGGGGGTAAGGACTGTCTTGAGCAAATTTCTTTTATTAACCCATACACATGTATATCACAGTCCTGTTGAGCTGCAGCATTTCTTGAAGTATAACCCAGAGGTTGCTCATGTTAAAATGAAGTGCTTTTAATAGTTCACCTGCCTTTATGATAGATATGATTGAAATGCCAAAGCTAATTAGATAGGTAAATTTTTGTATGGCAGTTTATTGATGGAGGGTTGAGGCTGCAGGCAGCTGTCAAGAGAAGGCAAGGACTGTCTTCCTTTATCTGAGAGTTCTTTTTTTTTGTTTGTTTGTTTGTTTTTTTTTTTGTTTAGTGGCTTTGTTGGAATCGCTTTACAGTAGATACATAGGAAATAAGATATTTCTCAGCATGTGATCTGAATAAACAGATTACACAGTTTAATCATTTTAGTTCCTGACAATGTGTATTTCAGAAGTGAAAGTCAAGAGAGATCAGGAAATTCACAGAACAGAGCAACAAAATAGCATAGGCATAATAATAGTGTTTTATTTGTTAACAAGCATCTACTCAAAATGTGGGTAACTTAATCTAAGTAACTTCCATGGGAGCTTATTTGCCCTTCTTGTGCACTTTTTGTTGCAGTTGTAGCATTTTCTATTACTGCTTCCACCTCATTATTTCAATGAATGTAACAACTTCCCACAAATTCGAGCCTCAGAACACAAATACATTCATCAGACATCCTCATTACTGCAGCGCCCTGTCCGTGGCTGAAGTGCACAGGGCCTTATCTATTGGTCTGTGTCATCATTCAAACTCTACAGCAAAACTCACAAAGAGTGGAAAATGCTACAGTACCAGACTGGGCTCCCTTTTGGTCATTACCAAAGTCTTCTATCCCTCTTTACTTAATTCGTTCCCTCCTCTCATCCTGAAGATTACAGTTAGTTGTGTCATTTTTCTTTAGAACTGTATCCTAAGTTGTAGCATCTCCTTTTTCACTAATAGCACAGCACACTTGTGAAAAGTAAATCTATCAGGGGCTTTGTGCATCCTCTCTGTGCTAAGCTGTCCCAAATTGTGTCTCCTAAGGAGCCAGTTTATGGCACTGAGATCATGCCAGCTGGAAACATGGGAAATGCAGGGACTAAAGTGGGGTCAACAGCAGGAAATCTCTACCTCGGTGGAACTTGCTTTGAGATTTGGTTTGGCTGCAGCAACTGAGGGAACAGCTCAGTAGGATTCACCTTATCCCTGGCATCTTGCCATAGCTAACTTGAGGACCTGGAAACCTGAACCACCCAGCTGGCCAGGACTGCTGGTCTCCCAGGGGATGTCTTGTCTCTCTTTTCCAGTGGAATCCTCGGTATTTCTGAGACAGCTGCAACATCTGATCAGTTATATATCAGAAGAAATATTTTCTGAACATATATTTTAGAAGACAAATAATTTTCAGTTTGTCTTCATCTTTTGATGGAATCCGCAGGTGACACAACAAAGAGAATGAACTTGTCAGTGTATTTTTGAACATCATTCCTCCACTCATGTTTTCTTTAGTTCTGGAGCTTTATACAATCTGAAGATCCTTGATTGTTGTTCCTACAAATTACTGCAATAAAAATAAGACTGCACTAAGACCAAATATTAGCTTTCATAACTTCTCCATTGCCTCTGTGTGATTATGAGCACACGGTCTTTTCAGAAAACCCTAATAAAGAATCGTAAATATATACTTGGTTCATACAATTGGGATACATTTATCTACTATTTTTGTTTTCAATTTTCCACTGAAAGAACATAGAATACCACCAAATGTGATGACTTTCAATTCTTCACATGGGTTTATAGTTCATATTTCTGGAACACTAATGTTCCAAAAACTTCTCACTCTACACTTTAATCCATAATGCATAGCTCTCACTATCTTTTAATCATCTGTCTTGTTTAAATGTTGCCATATCCCTGGATATGATATAATATATGAATGTTTATAAAAGCTGATGCCAGGCTGCCCTCTAGACACAGAAACTTGCTCAGTGAATGTGTGTGAAGTGAGTGCTTGGAGAGAAACAGCTGCAAGAGCGAGTAGGGGATGTTGTGGTGTTCTGTTCACCCCATCAGGTCTTGCCAGGGAATGAATCTGACTGGGAATGAATCTGAGACTTTCAAATCACTGCTCTGTGAGCTTCTAAATCTGCCTATCCGTGCAGTAACACCAACACCAATTTTTTCCCATCATGTTGCTGCTTTTAAGTTTACAGAGTGCTGAACAGCAATTTATTTATTTCTAAGGAACAGTAAAAGTAAGAATTCATACATAAGCCTGAAACCATCAAATCAGGACTACTCTTAACACAAAATTCTTTAAGATTTGAGAGAAGGGGCTAACTTCTTGGAATCATATTACAGAGTGTCATAGCCAGTTATGGATTTGCTTTGACATTGTATAGAATGGCATAAAACACAGTATCTAGGAAATACATGATCCTTCATTAACACTGTGAAAGGATGTTAAGGGCAGATTCTGTGTGACTGTGATTTAACTTAGTTGCACTGGTTTCATTTCTGACAGTTTTTGTATGGCGAACATCTTGCTATATGTAGAAATTATCTGTTCCTTGTAGGGAAGAAGGGATGATCTATCCAGTACCACATCAGGCTTGTTTCAGGGGAGACATACTTGAATCCCAACTCTCTCAAACACCCTCTGTGACCTTTCCTGAGCCATCTAATCTTTGGAACCTCAGTCGTCTTCAAAACAATGAAAATAGTACCTCTTTATGCCGCAGGAGCTTTTCTGAGTCCTGTGATACTTTATCAGGAGTACAAAGGAGCTCTTACATTTATTTTTCCACCCCGTGAATGGCTGAGTCAGCATTTTAGGGCAATAATATAACTTCCCATGGCATCCACTGTCTCCACAGGGATTTTTACGGATATTGTATGATTTATGAAGGGGTAGCTACCATCCTGCATCCTGAGACTCTTTCTGCTGCTTTAGAATGGCAAGCACAAGGTCTGGATGCCAAGTCACAGAGAAGATTGTCTAGCAGGAGCAGCTGGCTGCTTGGCAGATGCATCATCAGAGCAGCTTTGAAGCTGCCCATGGGTCTGTCACATGTTTTAGCTACCAAGAGACTGCCTTGGCTTCTCTGTCCTTTATAGATGCCATTTTCTATTAAAGAGTCTTTGGTTCTTTGGAATTTTTTATGTTGTACATAAGCTCTTCGTTTGTCAACAGGGATTCGAAAGTATCATTTTCACTTGGCCAAAAGGACTTCGAGTTTAAAAAAGTGGCACAAGTGGTGGAAATGGTGGTGGAAGACGAATTGCATGAAGCAAAATATTCAGAAAATATAAATTCCATTTGAAAATAATTGCTAATCTGTCATCTGGAGTTATGTTTTATAAATAGGAAACAAATAAAAAAGCTCAATCATGTCTCGTACTCTGCTGGAAAGCAGGCCCCTGCACAGATCTCAAACTGGTTTCTAGAAAATTTAAGAGTGCTTTAAAAATGAGGCTACTTTGATTTTACAGAGTGAGTATATTTCTACAACTACTTTTATTGATTATAAATAATTAAATAAACAGATATGTTATTCCACTTTCCATCCAAACAAAAAGAAAGCAAAACAAGCAATCTCTGCATGTTTAAGCCCAACTAAGGCTTTCTACTTCTATACTGGTTTGTGGGTTTGGTTTGTTTTGGTTTTTTTTTTGAAGCCAGTTCATAGCTGATTCATCAAAAATTACTTAGAAATGCATCATACACTATCACACCACAGTTTTCATCCTTCAAATAGGTCTGAACAAAAAAAAAAAAAAACCAAAATGTTTCCTTCTTGTATAAGCCTCTTATTAAAGATATTGTCCTGTAAAGGTTTCAGGACAAATTTATTTTCCTAATAGACATGATATGTTGTTTATGCACTGTAATTTCTATTTTGCATTTTCTTCTGTCAGTTCTTAGTGCTAAATACAAATTCAACATAAAAATGTCTTTTTTTTTAGTTACCAAAGTGAAGAAAAATAGCAGTTTTTTATGTGAGCTCAGAAATATTGTGACTGTGAAAGTGCACTGGTTGAGAGCACAGATAATTTCATTGGGTGCATGGCTTTTAATTTGTCTATGTAGTTACTACCACGTTTTCCATCCAGGTTCCATTGTCTTAATTTCAAGGTATATGCTCATCTAATACTGGCCACTGTTGATGAAACAAAGAAAGATTGCTCCATCAGAGTCTGACCTCTCTTGTTTAACTGTGATTAATCCTTCCTGTCCATATATTAGCCCAAGAGCCCATTTTCAAACTGCTTTGGCCCCCTTCAGTAAATTCACAGCATTGCCATCTGGATGTTCCAGAAATTCAGATTTTGGTCTGTGTAATAGTGTTAAGCTGAAAAATTGGGTAAAGGTTTCAAGGTGGGGTTTTGCTGAATGCTGTTTCTGGAGCCGAGGTAGGAACTGGAAAATCACGTGGCAAAATGGCATTTCTTTTCAAGAAACAGCACTAAGAGGGAGAGAACAGGAGGGTTCATGAGCAGTGATATTGCTGAGAGCAAATGCATGATATACTGTGCCTGAAATAAGCCAAAACAGAATTCACCTGCCTTTGCTGGTGTATCACTGGTCCTTCCTCTGCCAGCTCACCCATCCAAATCTGTATGTCATAAATATATAAATACAAATACTATAAATATAAATACAAATGGAAATGGAATGTGTTGGGTGAGACTGGGGTGTAGGAGGGGCAGCTTCCTTGGGAAAGAGGCAGATGAAAAAGAGAAGTCAGATTCTCTCTGTGTATCATTTCCCTGTGGCCATCAAGTGCTGGATTAAGGATAGGCCTTTTTGCTCTGTAATATAAATGACATTTTCTCTCTGTATTTTTTCCTGGGTTTGAGAAGCAGCAGGCCTCAGGTCACCCAAGGTCAAAAGACAGTAGAAGGGAAAATTTAGGACTCTGCTCTTCTAATTCTTTTCTCACAGATGAGAATGGATGATGAGACAACGCACTGCCTGTGGCAGGCCCAGATAACAGAATCTCATCCCTCATTCCCCACAAGAAGGAAAATCATGGCATGTACATTTTTAACCCAAATTCCCACCATATATTTTTCCTGGGTTCTGAGATAGTTTGGTTGTTGTATTTGTTTTCCTTCTGGCATGTAAGATGGCTCTTAACAACAGAAGTTGGAAGATGGGATTTCCCAATTTTTGTCTCATTTCTATTCATCTCTGTTTCCTTGGAGACACTCCAAAAAAGAAATATTAAACTGTCCTAGTGTACTGAATTCAGATGGAGCTCCTTCCTCAGACAAGGTCCCATCGGAGGGGCTCACGGAGAGGTTTCTCTGGCACTGACAGTTGGAAATTACCATGTTTCAGAAGTACTTACAATTCCCATGCTTAATATTGGGGAGAAGATCCTGCATTAAGGGAAGAACAGAAAGAAAATCTTATGCAGATGGATGAGTGACATGCAATGTGTTTTCACATTGGCTCATTTTTGCTGCTCTTATTTTTTAATCTGCTGATCTTGAATCTTGATCTCTGCTAATCCTGAAAAAAAAAATTACCAAAGTTATTATTTGAAATGATACAGAGGAAAGCCTGTTGTCTTTTATTTAATCCACCTCTTCATACAGCTACCTTGCCCTGTCAGAATTCATCCTAAAACATATATTTTAAGTAGTATCAAAAGGAATTAGTCATACCAACACTGAAGTTGGGACCAGCAGACAATGATTTTTGTTTTGTTTCAGTTTATATCTTCCTTTTTAAGTTCATGGCAAAAGGCTATTGGCTTAATTACCTGTGATATTACTGAGTAGAGGGGAAAGTTCTCAGTTTGAACTTGTTAATGAAAAGTAAATGTGCTTATTGTAAACCACTTCATTGCCTTTTTCCTTCTGGCTGGCATTTATGAATTGCCTTCACAGGAGCTTGGTTTGGTTTATTGTGTACAGATAACAGAATAACCTTATATATGAACTACAAGTATAAACACTGTCACTGATGTACTCCTTATGATTTTGTGCCAAGTGTATGTACAAATATGGAAAACTGTACGGACTGCTAACAGAAAGGTGGCCTAGTTGATGTTTTGCTTTCTATTCCTTTTGGGATCTGAAAGCGATTTTGCCATACCACAATTTGTACAAGTCATAAGTGTTGTTGTTTGGCATTTGTGCTGCAAATACTGCCTTTGCTTTCACATCTAATTGATGTCACTGAGGCTGCAACAATGTCCAGAAGGTATGGGAGGATCTGAGTTCTGTGTCTTTATCCCATGTTTAATTTTTCAGTAAATATATCTCAACATTCCTAGGGCACAGTAGATCCCCAGTAGAAGAAAGTAGACCAGGTACACAAAATGGGGAAAATATTCTCCAAGTTATATGTCATTAAACCTTTTCAGAAATCAGCATGTCTGCTGTAATTGTATATTGTCCCACAAGAGATTTTACCACAGAAGAACTCAGATTTTATGTTCAGCATCATAAATTTCTTGCTAAGCCTTAGGCTGAAACCTTTCTTACAGAAGTGTAATTTCTGTTGTAGATGAACACTGGGACACTGCAAAGCACTCGGTTTGTAATGAACCTCTTTGCCTTGAAAACAAATAAACACAATTTTAAGAGATTTCTCTGTAAATGTGTAAGGCAGAATCTCCTCTGCTTCTGACTCTTCCTATTTAGGAGTTCCCTTCAGCAGAAAGAAAAGAAAATATGAAGCAACTTCCCTCTGTTAATGCACCTTTTCCTTGTCGCTTCTTTGCTTCTTTTCTTTCCTATATGCCCTGTTAATGTTTTTAATGTAGCTGGGTAATCATTGCATGGTGTACTTTACCACTGATGGATAGATGTTTTAGTGGTGAAAATAGATACCTTAGTAAGTGCTGCATTTAGGAGACCTTCTTAGCTTACCTGTACATTTCTTTGATGGCAGATAGGCTGAAAATTGCTGATCTGGAAACACCAGAAGTGAAGTTTTGGCCTTTTTTTTTTTTTTTTTTTTTTTAATTTAAAGAAAAAATGTAATGTTGCCTCTTTTGTTGAAGTTCTTAGAGATTTTTATTCTGCCTGGCCAACGATATGAATCCTAGCACCAGTCTAACTTTGATTTAGACTGTGAATTTTGAGATTTTAATTAGATGAGATGGTTGTAAACTGATGATTTTTCCTCCAATGGAAAGTGGTGCTTGAATGAAACCATTCAAGCAGGGCACTTCTAACTCCATTGTACCAGGGAAAGCTTTCCAGGCATAGCACATTGTGTTTAGTATCACTTTAGAATTCTATAAATCTTTGATCAGCTTTTATTTAATCTTTGTCTAAATTGGAAGATAGCGATGGTCCCTTAAGATTTTGTATGGAATTGAATGAAATTTAATAAGGCGCCTGACAGTTATTTGATTGTGATTCGTAGCACTTTCATTTTATAGACTTAAGCAATACTGACCTCAAAAGGACTGTCGTTCAGACTAGGTGGAGGGCGGGGAAATAAAACATTTTATTCTTCTTTGTTCCAGTCCTTTTTACTTGGTAAGCCCTTAATAAAAGTCGCAATGAAGTCCTTGCCAATTTTTAGACCAATTCTCTATTAAGAGATAGCAGATTCCTTTCGGGAACATTTTAGAGTAGGAAATGCAAAACAAGACAACATCTAAACGGCTTCACACTGACAACCTTGACAGACTGTATAAATCTGGAGTAGAAAGGAGCTAGGAGATGAGACAACATGGGTTGTTTCTCAGGGGACCACCCGGATTTTGCAGATCCCCAGAACAGCCTGTGGGTTACCCTGGGCTGCAGGAGGTCCTCCTGCCCACTCAGGCAGAAACTGTGTGTTTTGAAATGATGCGTCCAATTATTTCAGCTTGATGCACAATACAAATAGCTGAGAGAATAAACCCGATCTCTTGCAAAGTTTTCATTTCATTTATGTCTCTTGGAGCTGCCTCTCTCAGAGGCTCATGTAGATGCCATCTCGATTATTAAAGCACAATTGCATTAGTGACGAGCTGCTTCCCTCAATTAGTTTTGACACAAAGTAATTTTATGGCTCTAAGTATACTTATCTTTGACTCCTGATGGATTTTCCTGTGTCCTTGTTTACTACATAAACCACCTTTTCTTTCCTTTTTACATTTGTGAAATGCACTGTTAGTTGTTTCAGTTTTAATCACAATTACGTATTGTTAATTATTTGAATTACACTAATAGCTGAGTGTCAAGGCCCCATGGCATTACTCACGGTAAAATATATTAAGGATCTTTTTAAATCATTCACAGATACTGCTGCTATGTCACTGTGCTTACAAAAGTTTGGTTCAATAACAATGAACAGTTTATTTTGTATTTGCAAGTGAAGTAATGAAAGAAAGAGCAAGAAGAATGAAAAGCAAGTGGAAAGAGTTGGTTTTAAACAGAGATTTAATTGAAATCAGTGACTGGGCACTTGATATTACACTGGCTTTAAACAGATGAACTTCACTGAATATCACGAGCATGTGTAAGGATCTTCATGAGACACAATTACTGTAGGAGAATAAAAACTGCCACGTGGCTCAAATTTTAGCTACTCCAGTACCTACTCTCTGACAGTAGTTGCACTGAAAGCATGAGAGACAGATAACCTGCCCTGCAGAATTCCCATCCTAGTCTCTAACAATAGTTAACTTCAATTAATGAGGGATAATATCCTTTATAAAACATGCTTGGGAGCTGATTCTGGCATACTGCATAAAGAAGATGCTTTCAGAAAATATTTGGACAGGTTATTTACATCTGTTTGCCTATGTTTATCTATAAATTATGCTGCTTTTTTAAAGCATGGGAAACAGACACAGTATCAGTATTCAAAGCTGGAATTCCTTTCATTCTAGATGCCATTCTGCAATAATCTCCCCATTTAGTGAAGTGTTTCTCGTACTGTTAACTTCAGTAACATGAACAGATCTATTCAGCTCGGTTTGACCTCTCCTGTAGTTAGGACCGTGCCCAAGTGCCATCATCAGATGCTTTTTGTGTACACTTGGAATAGTCACTTCGAATAAGATTTTCAGTGCCTCTTAGCTGACTGGAATCCTGGATTAAAAAGTGATCTGAACACTTCTAGACGGTTTTGAAAGCTTTTAAGTGACAATAAGTGAAGTAAAAAGGAGAAATTTCTAGTGCCAGCTGACCTTTCCACTATTCTGCTCTACATAATTATGCCTCTGGATCTTTGGAAATCTAGAGCTTGGGAACTAAGAATGGGAAATAGTAGCATAATGGAAAATAGAATCATAGAATCACAGAATCATTTAGGTTGTAAAAGACCTTTAAGATCATCTAGTCCAATGATTAACCCACCACCACCATGTTGATCATCAAACCACATCCTCAAGTACCATATCCACATGGGGTTTTTTTCATCATTTCCAGGGATGGTGACTCCACCTTGACCAGTGCTTTACAACCCTTTCCATTAAGAAATTTTTCCTAATATCTAACTTAAAACCTCCCCTGGCAAATAGATACAGAAGGAGCCTGAAGTGGTCATCTGGTGCACTGCCCCCATCCCCCATTAGGATGAGCTCTATCTAAATAATTAATGGTCACAATTAATCTAATCTGTTCTTTTCAGTGCTGGAGGCTGCCCTGCCTGCCTATGCAGCTCATTGTAGCAGTTCACCAGCCCCTTTGTGAAAGAGGTGTTTTCCTCCCACCTCTTTTTTGCAATTTCAGCCCAGTTGTTTTTTCCTATTCCAAGTGCATGTGAAGAACAACTGTCCCTTTTTCCTCATTAAATGTTTCTTCATGTGTTTGAAGATGATAATTGTATCACTTTCAATGTTCTTCTCTAGACTTTGCTTTTCTTTCAGCTTTTTCACAAGGTGATGTTTTCTAGATCTCTGAGAAGCTTCTGGCAGTGTTTCCTCAAGTTGCCTTTGAAAGGAGTGTTTAAGTACCTTCACGTTTGCCTTTTGTTTTGTCTTCTTCAGTTTAATGACATTAAAGTATCAGTTGTGCTACTAGTGGAGCTGAAATGATACCTAAATATCTACCTAGTTCACCTGAGAAAGTGCAATACAAAGATTACAGCCAGGTGACAATATCTGTAAATTAACTGTGCCAAATTGTACAAATTTTTGTGGAGAATGTAAACAAGTTGTAAACTAAAAATAGCATAAATCCTGCCCTTCAGAAAACAGTGCAGAAAAATTTAACCAAGGCAGCACTGTCCAACCCACTGTAGGTTTTCACAGCCACAGTGGCCTCAGTACCACACAACCCAGACTGAACAGATTTGCAGGGTGGGCATAGAAACAGCAGAGAAATAGGTGGAAGAAGAGAGATTTACAAAAGCACACAACAGGCAGTTGGTTGTGTGTTGGCGACGAGAAGTGCTGCGAGCACAGTGCTCTGGCCCAGCAGAGGTGACAGTCACACAATGTCACAGCGCTGGCAGCCTGTCTGAGCACGGTACCAGCTCTCAGTGGGATCAGAGGAGATGCTGTCATCTTTAAGTAGTGTTTTAGCAACATAGATTGTCCTGGATTAGAAGGCAGAATTCTGTCTCTGGTTTTCTATTACCAGCAAATGTCCCAGAAATTCTGCAGCCCCTCAAGTAAACCTGCTCATTCTTTTGACTCTTCTTTAAGTGGAATGATGTTGCTAGAGAAGTTACTTATCTTGTCTAATTAGATGCAAAAAAAGATTCCTAAATTTCTCAAATCAACGGTTTGGTAATGTTACTATTTTTTAAAATTATTTTTCTTTTTAGATATGTCCCTTTTCTGTGTCCTCCCTATACCTTTCCCACTCTGTTAAGTTGGCATAAAGAATTTTCATCCCATCTTGTATTACTTTCTTGCTTTCAGCTGTATGTGAAATTGGAGTTCTCAGCTTCTATGAGACAACTCTCCTGTTAAACACCAAATAACTTAGAGGTGTAAAAGAAGGGTTCCCTGAGCATATCTGTTTCCCCTTGGGAAACAGAACAACTTCTAATTCAAGGATTTCAGAAGGTCTCTTTAAAGAATCTGTTCTATTTGAAAGAATTTCTGTGTCTGATTTTCCTTGCAACATTTTGGAAATGTACCAAACTTGGTAAAAGCTTGTCTCCTCTCCTTTTTTGATGCCTGCTGCAGGTGGTTTTCCTCAGGGTTGTGTTTCTTCTCTGTGGGCTCTGGTTCTTCTTTGCAAAAATAGACAGGCACCCTGTAATTCCCCAGACTACTTTGGCACATTCGAGTATCAAACCCATCTTCAGGCTTCCAGCTGGCCTGTATTTTGGACAGTGATTCCAACTGATTGTAAATGACCATAAGTTTTTTAAATCTCTGACATGCAAATCAACCATTTGCTTTCTATTCCAGTGAGGAGGCAACTTAAGACTAAAATTCAACAACATGTAGAGACTTACTATACTTTTTAAAAACAATCACCTGGTAGTAACTCAAAGGAAGAAAAATGTTCAATGGTGCCATGTCTTTCAAGGTTGTTCTCCTTCATGAGGAGTCTATTCCGGAAAAAACTTAATTCTACCCACCTAATATCTGGGTAGTTTTCGTACAAATATCATTATAGGCCATTATATTTTGAATATAATTTAGAAGTCTCGGAGTTGTGGAAGCTGAACTCAGTTCTCCTTTTCAGTGATGTTCTTTCAGAATTGTAAGTATTCAGGTGTGTTCCCCACCCAGAAAGACTCTGCATTAAATCTGTAAATATACACAGCTGATTGCCAATAACATTATGTGGAATTGCACCTGCATAAGAGAGAACAGAAATTGTGCCTTCAGGTTTGCTATTTCTTAACAACAAGTAATGATGCTTTGAGGGCAGTATTACTTTAAGAACAGAGCCCATTTAATTTGCTTGGACTTTGAAATCTTCTGGTACAGAGTAATTGCCTGACACACAGCTCCTAGGAGGTGAATTTAAATGAAATACATTTTCCAAGCTGCAAAGCAAAATTACTAAATGCCTGATTAGAAGATCTGTGTCACTAGTACTGCTTCATTATGAGGGCGCTCTTAAAAATTTCATATCAACACTTGCCTTTCACAGTCCACAGCCTGGTGCCTATTAAGACACAGAACAGACTATATCTTCTTGTCTGATACAGAAGAGGATAGAGATCAGCAATGTCCTGTGTTTGTGCTGTGCCAGAAGCCTCGTGGAAGGGAAGAGAACAGCCTCTGTGGCAGTGCCCTGGGCATGCACTGCATGAGCCTCTTTAGTGGAGATTACTGAGGTACCAGTGTCTCTTTTCAGGGCTGCGGGAGTATGTTCTGGTTGTTGGAGGGTTTTTTTTCCCCTTTCCCTAAAAATGCAAGCTATAAAAGACTATGAATTTTCAGTTTTCAAATAAGGAATTAAAAAAAAAAAAAAAAGCCAAACATAAATTGTAGATGAGGAAGGGATTTCTGCACAGAAAAATGGCTCTTGCTATCAGGGCCACCTCTTAGGAGACACGTGGAGGATTCCTCCTAGTTACTCTTCCTTATTCCACTTCTATTGCAGTCTACCAAGCAACTGGTTGTCTCCTTATATGGTTATTTTTAAGGTAAGCCTCCAAATTTCAGACATATAAGGCCAGAAAAAATTCTAAGGCCTTATTCATCATCACACTTATGTCTATTTAAGTTAGGAATTATCAAGGATGACCCAAATTTAGGATTATGAAAGAATAATTAGACTTAACACCCATTTCAGAGGTTTACCATTTAGAACTTCAGTTGAATTTCTCTTATAATAGACTTTTCAAGGCTTTAAAGTTGCAGTCAACTATTCAAATTGCAAATGAAAGGTTAATGAATTTAATTTTATAAAAATAATATTTTAGGAGTCAAATAGCTGTGATTTTGTTCTCCCTATTTGTGTTAATTTATAATGAAGAAAAAGCTGTTTATAATAGCTTGTGCAATTCATATACCTAATTTCTGACAATCTCTAAAGAATCTCAGTTGCGTTTTTCACCGCATATATTTTGACTGGCTAATTAATATGAACTGTATGAGATTGCTGTGCCTGAATCCACTTCCTAGTTTACTTCTGTACCTTTTCTGGTAGGGGAAGAGGGAGCTGTGTTATCAGAATGCAGGAGGATTTTTTTCATGGTGTTGCACAGTTTTTTGTAATGTGACATTATACAGCAGCCTCATTATATTCAACTCAACAATGTGTTGCTCAGCCATGAGCTTGATGGCTTCATGGAGCATGGGGTGAGTTCAATTCCTCTTTCTAAAGGAGCTGCATCTTGCTTCACTGCTTATTTTCTGGACTTTAAAAGATGCAACTTTACAAAATATTCTACAGCTGCTACTCAGGGAGAATAGAAAGAAGCTCAGTGACAGACTGCAGTGGATGTCATTCTGAAGAAAGCCACCCTGATATGGGTTAGAGAACACCTCTGTCTTCTTTAACCTCCTATTCCCTTCATTTTTTTTTGAATGAATAACCTCTAAAACCTCTGATATTTCAATCTCAAAACGGTACTGGTCACAATACACTGTCTTGACTTACCTCTTTATTTTGTCTTCCATCACAGCTATGTGTCCTTTCACTGTAAGTTTTCCCAAATTGGCTTGTCCCCATTGAAGGGTATGACCAGTTACAATTCAAACCAGATATTGAGCTTGTTACTCCTCCTTGCTTGTAATTGCTGTTCTTTATGGAGAGTCTCAGAGGTGCCTTGTGCCCAGCACACAGACTGGTGGCATCCTCCTGCTGGCAGGGGACAGCTGGAGGAAATGAGGCAAATTCATATAATCTTGCCTGGATCTTGGAAATGAGCTGCAGTGACACTGACAGAAATTACACGAGAAGAATGTGGGGCCAAGTTTATGTCTCAAACACAGTAGGTACCAAAAAGCCTATTTGTGGTTACAATATACCCGTTCGAACACTTTTTCATGTTTGAAATTCTACTGAATCACAGAAAATTCTCTGTGTGTGTGAAAAAATGGCAGAGTTGTTTGCTTGCTGGTTGGGATGGGCTGAAAGAAGCTTACTAGAGGTAGTATACCAACTGCAATGTCTGTGGCTTTCACTCCTCAGTCTACTCACAGGGGCATAATTGAACCACTTAACATACTCACAGGACCTGCATCTGTTGTCTTCCCAAAGGCAGTTTCCAGTGTCAAAAGAATGAAAACTCAAAGAGGATATAAAATAGCTCCATTTAATAGTGTTCCAATTCCTACATTTCCTTAGAGAATGACAGCATTTATCAAAACTACTTCAGTGTTTTTTCTCTTCTGTGTTTTTCATGTGCATAACAAGGATCATAATTTGTGTTTAAAACAGCAGAATCACTTGTTTTGAGCTTGGCAATGCTGCAGGTTTGGAGGGGTTTTTTAAATGCTGTTTTGCTTTTGATGGGGAAATTGTCAACTGAGGAAGGATTTTGAAAGCAGTCTTTGTGTATTAAAAAGTGGGGAGTTGTTTATAGGCCTTCAGACACCTCAAAGAAACTCTTCAATGAGTAAGTCTTAAATCAGTGAGACTACTCATGAGGTAAGGTTCTATTAAACATGGGTGCAGGTGTCAGAATTTACCCCTTCAGGAAATCTAAACTTCCTAACAGTTTAATACTCTGAGAAAATATTTGTGTTAAACTTTTTATTACATCCTAAGGTTTATCAGTAACTTCTGTGATGTCGTAGATATGACATATTTCTGCACAATGATGTAAAGTTAAAGTATTCCCATAGTTTGCATAACAATTTACCATGAGACCTATCAGATAGAAAGCTCTTCTTCCAATGTAGGTGCAAGGAGACCTATTTCCTGTAGTTTTTCATATGTTCTTATTTTTGCAAACAATTCCTAGCACATATTTCCTCATGAGCTGTGACGCTCCCTCTCCCCTTCCCCTGCGCCACAGCTCTGAAGCGTCACAGATGGTGATGCTGCTACACGATGTGTGAACAATATGGGACAGGCCTGAAAAGCCTGGTGGGCTTTGTAAGAGGTTCAGAAAGCTTGAAGTGAACACGTACCTCCAGGCTTGAGCGGTTTCAATTAGTATTTGTCACAACCAATGCTGTGTCTTTGCATTTCTAAGGCAACTCTTTTTAATACAGTAAAAATGCTCTATGAAAATACCTGCTTATTTCCTCTTTCAGATATCAGCATGCACAGGCTTATTTTTATTCCTGCTCAGTAGAATTCATTTGTCTGAGCTGTTCCTGTGAATTTAGCACAAGTATTCATAAGAAGAAAGGCCTTTTTTAGTGTTATCTCTTGCATATCTCCTGTCATATACAGATCTGTTACTTAGAGATCTAAATCTCTTTAGAACTGTTTTGAAATCATCTGATTTACACTCCTGCTATTCCCACGTAATCAGCAGGACTCACCCAGTTACAGAGACTGAGAATTCATCCTTTGCTCATGGAAATTCCATGGTCAGAATTCAAGGGTTTTTTAAACTGCAATGTGTTGAAATGTGTTGAAAGGGTTTAACAGTAATGAGAGAAATGCTTGCATTTAATTTGTTTTAAAGTAATCCAAACAACCAAGGTCCAGGTTTTACAAGAAGTCATTTGGAGTTGAATATCAGTATTATTATGGGCAGTTACTGAAAAGATTGGAAATATTTAGGGCTGCTCCATGGCAGGGAGCCAGACAGCCAGCCATCTAATAGGACAGGGTTCGGCTCAGCAAACTGAAATAATTTTCAATTTGTCTTTAAATTTTTTAAAAAGACAATTATCCCAGAAAATGTAATTTCAATGAGTTTCATTAATGATTCTCAGAAAACATGTCTTGAGACAAGATACCAAACCTGAAGAACTGTTGTTCTATGAAATACAGCCATACAGTGTTCATTGATAGATATCTAGAGAATAATAGAAGATCATGTCATTTGCTTTTTCTCTGTTCTGAACTTGAAGGGAGAAATTAGGTCCATATAACCACAGATCAGTTACCCAACCCTTAGAGGATACCTGGTAATTAAATTAATATCTTAGATGCTATTTTGTTCCATATATTCCTGCTTTTATTCCCTAATCTTTCAATCTGCCATTAAGTATTTAAGGCTATTTTAAGACTCTGCTTTGAAAATCTAAGCCGATTGCTTTTACAATTTCTGCTCAGCACCCAGGGAGAGCACAAGAGCTATGGAGAGAATGGGACATGTCATTTCTCAGAATGTCAGAGGGACTGAAAGCCACTTCAGGATACTAATTCTTCCTCCTCTTAGCACCTCTCCATTTTACACTTCATCTGTACACTGGATTTAAGTAACACCTCTCAGACAGAGGGATGCAGTGGGAAAGTTAATAAACACTGCAAAAATGACCTGATTATTCTCAGAATGTTATGAAATGCTGAACATCTTCCTGACTTTGGGAATGAAGACCTTGGCATTACTGCAGTCCAATATTGATAACCAATACCTACTCTCAGTATTGTCCTCACTGGCACTGACCTGGGAATGCAAACAGTGGGTTTTTAACAGAGAGGAATGTACATGGTAACTTTTCAGCCCCTCATAGCAAGCCCTGTATTTGTTGAGGAACTGGCTGCTCTTTTGAAAATTTACTTTTCTGCTTTTAATCTGCTCAAGAGCAAGCAAACCCTGACTACATGAATCAGGTGACGTCACGTGAAAGCAAAAGGCTCTTGCTGTGCTTGAGGGAAGATTCCTGTTCCTAGCAGTGACTCTGGAGAGCCAAGAGCTCAGCTCCTGTCACTGCGAGCTGGCTGGGCAAGGGATAAGAAGGCTGGACATAATGAGTTAAGTACAAAACCAGAACTCCTAAGCCATGAACATCACAGGGGATGAAATCTGCACTGTTGCACACATACAGGGGAAATCCAGATGTCTGCCTTTACATGGAGATAGCTTCTTCTGTCTACATTTTATCTGACACATGGTGAAGGACATGAGCAAGCCTCTTACTTTGAACATTATCAGGGATTTAAAGACTGTTTCTTTCCTGCTCACATCTATTTCTCTGCCTTCATTGGCTTCCACCTTTATGGACAAAGCAGAAACTGAATGCATATAAAATATTTTCATCTTCTTTTTCTTTTGTTGCTTTGCATTGTTTTGAGGAGTGGCCGAGCACCCTGTGGACATTAGAACTATGAATAATACAACTTTTCACCATTAATTAAAATGTTGCATTATCTCTCTGAGAAACCCACCATTATTATGCTAACATAGCACAGCATGAAGCAGATTTATTTAGAAAAATAAATATTTACTCTAGTACTGCTATCTCTTGCTTCTCTAACACATGAGTAATTATCCATCTTGTTGCAGGTTTTATAAATATAAGTCCTGCCAAGATGTTCTTTCTTCACCCCTGTGAGTGTCCCATAGCAATCAGTCAAGCAGAACAGCTCCCATGGATCTCTGGGTATATTTTCACTGACAGGGACAGTCCTGTGGGCCTTTGAACTCAGGATTAGTGACTTTGAAATGGCTGCTAGGGACAGGAAACTTCCTGATCCGATTCCAGGGTGGGCCAGCAATACTTGCCACTATTTTTTTCAATTTTACTTTATTTTTCAATCTGAAAGTCCAGTGGAAATTAAAGTTTCTGTACTTCACAAAGAGATTTAAAGCTTGACAGATTCTGTTTTTGACAACTTTGAATACTTTATTTCCATATCTTGGAGACTCCATGTCACAAATCCATCATCATTTATCTCTGCTTCTCTGGTACTGGTTGGACACAGTCAAGATTTCTTGTCTGTAGCATATTCCTCACACATAAAGTAATTCATAGCTACGCTGGCTTTACATGGTAACCAAAGCGCTTTAATACTTAATTCTAAACATATACTTTGGCAAGTGATGGAAACTATTACCCTGGAACAACATCCTTCAAACATTAATCATAATTATTAATCACATAAAGTTTTTTGAGAATCTGGAATGTAAGTACAGGCCTGTAGTAATTGTCACATTAGCACATATTCAGTGCACATGGCAAACTAGATTTACACAAAATCATTCTGCAACAAATAAGTGTTTTGCAGTCTGATTTAATTTACTTTCATGGCATCAAGTCATTCTGGGGTTTTTTTAAAAAACATTATAATAAAAATGAGTAGTTTCGAGGTTATAGAAATCTCACTCCTTCTGAATTGCCTGAGAAGGTCTTTGCTGGAAGTTAACTGACAATTACAGATTCTTAGGATTTCTATAGTTCTTGAATGTATTTGTTATATACCATTAGTCACCAGGTGAAGCCCGTCAGTAATGGCAATACCCTTCAGCAATAGCTCGGGAGAATTTAACACTGATTGATGGCAGGTCACCTGGAATTGGTTGGCAGAATTTCCAATTTTCTGTTGGGAAATTGCTTATTTCTTCAAGTCTATTCCCATTTTTACAAGTGGACAGCCAGCTGAGATTATACATTATTATGTGTCTAACTATAAAATTGTGATGGATGGTGTCACACATTTGAAGAGAGTTAAACATTTCATTTAGGGCTGGTTTTAAGAAAAAGGCTAAGTAACTTTAAAATATAAACTCACTTGTTTATATTTTAAATGTAACTTTATATTTTAAATGTAATATAAATATAATTTACATTACAAATTTAACTTACCTTTGGCTTTTATTTGTTTATCTGGATTCAGAACAGTAGTGTTGCATCTTAAGGGGTTTTAAATAGCGAATTGCTTTCTTTGTTATCATTCTTTTAAGTATTCAAAGGGTTATGATACCTTTGTTGTAAACATATTTTCAGTTTCCAAGGTTTATCCAGGGACTGACTGACTGAGCAGATTTATGTTTTACTTTTACTTATGGGACCTCAGTTAAAATTCTGGCAAAACTGCATTGACAGAAAATCAAAGGCCATTCCAGCAAAGCCTTCCTATAGTTCCTCTTCTAAATCGTGAGGGAGGGCAGCCAAAAACAGCCAGTCATTTCCTGTTTCCAAAGGGATCTGTGGTTAAAAGCAAGTACAGCCTTAGCATACAAGATGTATTACCTCTTTGAAACCTGGCTGAATTGTTTTGCAACAAAGAACCTCTGCCCTGCCATAATCGAAAGCAAAAGAATCACCCACGCAAAAGCTGATGCTGTAACTCACACAAGATGGTAAGTATTTATGGTGTTCTCACAATAGAAACGAAAGAAAATGGCTGTGGGTTGAAGACTTGAAGCCAAATTTCAGTAAGATTGGCATAACTAAGATGAGGCTGCCTGTGTGGAGCTCAGAGCTCTGTCTCAGATGCCCAGGTGCCTAAAACAGCGACTGCAAGAGCCAGGGGCCCTCGAGTGGGATTCAGGATAAGAAAGGCCTTGACTTGGCAGCCCTTCAGAGTGAGCCTTTGAGATGTGCGGAGGGTAACAGCAGAGCTGGACATCTCCCCACCTTGTTTACCTTAACCTCTCAAGAATCAGATTTGTTGTACCTCCTGTCTGGCTTATTTAAACTTGATTTCTTTCCTAAACTCTTAAATGGAGTAAGCAAGATGGGGTGGGGGTGACCCTCCCCTGTTTTTGGCTTTGTCACTAGTGTTTCCTGGAAGGTACTAGCAGTGGAATTGCAGCCTCTATGACAGGAGCTCTCTCACTTCTTGCAGAGTGGGTTAATTACTGTGCTGAGTAGGAACTGCCTCTGCTTTGACATATAAGTGATTATTGCAAGCTAATTCTATAACATGCAGTCTCCTGCTGGCTTATGGGCCGCATATTCTGAATCTGGCAAGAGGTTCCGGTGCCTCAGACGATTTTGGGCTTCTTGCTGTTGAAAGGCAGTCAGGAGTGGGCACAGATGAGTGCAGAAGTGCCTTAACCATGTAAACATTGGGGTAACTGGGCTGGCCCTGGGATGAGTACAGAGACTCTTAAGGGGTTTCAGTAACTACAGGCAGTGCTACTTCTTACTTCCGTATTTTGCTCTAAAAGCAGAAAAATTGCTTTAAATTTCCCTTCAGGAATTTAACATCTTCCCTGGATCTGGCCCTCCTGTCTCAGAGCTCTCCCTCACACCCAGGTTACAGACTCACCTATTAGTGCAGTGGGTTAATGAGGAAGGGTGCCAAGGTGGGAGCAATGGGCTTTCAAGGTATATGAGGCCTCCCCTTTATGAGCTTCAGTGCTGTTAACATTTGGCCGTACAAGAAATCAAAGATAAAGCAAATTTTTCAGAAGCTACTTCAAGCACACAAGAAAATCCCCATAGAAGATGGGAATTGGCAGCTTTACTTCAGAGGCTTTCATATTCCAAAATTTAATTAGATCTGCTCACCTAGAACTGTTGGAAATATGTTTACTGCTTTTAGATCTTTCTGTCTTATGAATTCCTATTATGAAAAAGCTATTAAATATCACACAGTGTCAGATTCCAAAATCTATCTACTAGAAGCAGCCAAATGTATTATTTACTGTTTGTCTCAAATTATACTTATTTGATTTATTGCACAAACAAAATGTGTGATTTTATTTTTTTTCTTGAACTAAAAATGCTTTTAGGATCTGTCTTTGTTTTCAACATACTCAGTTTGCACTATATATAATCTAATTTTGCTATATTGAAAATTAACTGATACTGAATTGTTTTGTATGCCTAAGCTAGAAACTAAACAAGCATCCTAATTATTATTTTTAATCCTCAGGAAATATAAAAACTAAACACGTTTCTGCAACATTTGGAGTCATACAAGCATTGCTTTATTTTTCTCAGACCTAAAAAGCCAATACTTGCATAACTATTTGATGCTTTTTATCAGAAGCATTGATGCACATCAGTGAGAACTTTCTACCACCTTGAAAATGACTTTTAGAATATTTCATTAGCAGACTGTCTTTCAGAACTCAAGTTGACATTCATGTTTCTTCACACCAGTCTTTCATCCACAAAACTCTTTGTTCTGCTGAACAGTTTCGAGACAATATGGGCAATCAAAAAAGCAAAGGCTTATGACCTATCTGCATCTTCCATTCCAACATTTGATCAGTCTTATTCAAATCTCATCTTTTAATACTCCTTTGAGAACTTTCTGAGGATTTTATTTCCTTTCTTTCATTATGATTATATTATTTCAAAAACTTCAAACTTAATGAAATGGTAGCTCTCTATAAAGTGAGAGGCGGACGCCATTGGTGGCTACACATTTATCCATTTTCATCTCTTTCAATAGCCTACGTGGAAAGAATTTGAAATCTGGAATAGTGGAAAATGTGGTTTATATGTATATTTTGCATTCTGGGAGATTTGTGGTTATCTTGCAGTTCTGCATTTTATTCTTGAAAGTAAAGCACGGGAGCAAGTTGCTGAGTGGTTGTGTGGCATAGAAAGCTGCCTGAGACCCAGGAAATCAAATGTGGTTTATTTATTTAAAAAGCCAAAGGTCTTTATTACCAGTCAATACCTCTGCCTCAAATAACATGACATTTCTTCAGACCTTGCCACTTAGTGCTCTGCCAGCTGCCTGCATGTTTCTCTGTGGCCAAGGGTGTGTTTGTGCTGTCCAGGTGGATTACTGGATGGACAGAGATTTTGTGCAGGCACAAAGAGGACTTCACTCACTCAATCATCTCACACAAAAAAAAATTGGAGAAGCAAATTGTGTAGTTGATTTAGAAACCTCAGGCTGAAAAACAGACGAACCCAGATATATTTCAATTCAGGCTGTTTTGGGGATCTGTTTCCCTCTTTGTGTGCTGCTCATCTTGGTTCTTCAGCCTATGGCGATAACAACTGAGCATCCTTTATTCCACGTGACTGCTCTCAAAATGAAGTCATTACAGTGTTGATATTAAATTTTGAATAATAAGGTTATTTTTTTTGAGTTTGTGACTGTTTTGGCTCCTGCTCCAAGAGGCAGTGCTTCATCTGTGTGTGTCATACATAACCGGGCCGGGTTCTCAGTTGGTGGAAATTTATTCCCCAGCAGGTAGTGAACCGATGAACTATTTCCCTTCACACATATGCACAGCAGCTTCATCAGCAACTACCTTTTTTTTCTTATATTTTATCCTACAATAGAGACAAAAATTTATGTGCAGTGTCTGACAGAAAAAGTTTTATGTGCCATAGAGGTTCAACTGCTGATGAGTGGAATCTTCCCTTTCAGTAGTTGCATTTCACTAGCAGGTAAAATCTTTTCTGTTAGCAAGCAGATAAAATCTGCTTCGGCAGTATCTGTGCCCCTCTGCAGGTAAAATGTTCTCTATCAGCAACTATACTTTCTGCTCAGATTTAATTTTCTCTATCAGAAGTTGTCCCTCTGTGGCAAAACTTCAGAAGTTGTTTCACAAAGCTCTTGCTCCTATAGACACAAACTACTGAAAACATTAAAATGCTTTGAAGAAGCTATAAAGTTAATTCTCCAAAATATTGTTAAATGAAACATTTAAGGTTCTGCCTATAATGTGCTTGATGTCAAGCTTCAAAAGCCAGGACATAAAAACTTAAGCCACATTTTATTTCTTATCTCCCCCTGCCCCTTGCCCCAAACATACATTTTATCTCTGCTGCAACTGCATTTATCACAGATGGTACTGGACATAACTTATTTCTCTCTTTGTAAGCGTTGCCTGGAGAAGATTTCTGTCCATAATATTGGACTTCTGTCCAACATTTTAGGGTAGTAATGGGTTTAAATGTAGAAGAAACAGCCCCTAGAACTGTAGCAATTAATGGACTGACAAGTACTTGCACAATGTCTTCAGTATATTAAATAGGTTAAACAAATTAAATGAATTACCACATCGCTGACTCCCATGCTACTTGTGAGATTAATAAATGCCATTTAAAGCAATGTGTACACATTAATATGCAATCTGAATGGCATTGTTCTGCCTGATCCACAGGGCATAGCTGGGACAGCCAGCTTTGTTGTGCTTAGGAAACAGTCTGAATACTTGTCCAGATGCACTGTATAATTTCAAATGGTATGAACAATGCCAATTTAAGATCCTACCAGTCTCTTCACTAGTCCTCCTTTAACTTGCAAGATATCCAGTTGTTGGTGATGGAATTTTTCAAATAGAATCTGTCCTTCTGCTTCTTTGCCAGGTGTGATGAAGGATCTGGCTCCTGGAAAGCTGATTCCTTTCCACAGCTGTATCAGACAGAAGAGGAAATGCTCTCTTGTTGCCCCTACAGACATAAGGACACTACAGGCAGCAATCACTCTATATTTAACAATAGCAACTGTAGCCTGAGCTTTCAGAATTAAACGTGCTGTGTAATGTATGAACCATACTGTGTAATGTGTAATGCTGAGTGTTTTAACTCCTCTAATTAATTTAACCTCCCGTGGCTAGGGGCCATGGGGTAGTGCCCAATTTCCAGTCTGCCAGCATTTTAATAAACAAACAAAGGATCCACAAACCAAAAGGAAGCAGAAGATTGCTTTTCAGACAAGTTACTTGGGTTAAAGTATTTTCTCAGTGTTTGGACCCTAAAGGACTTTCTGAAGAAAACTTACTTGGAAGCCAGTCCTCATCGTGAAAGATTATATAGTTCCATTGTTTTGCTCCCAAATCTCTTCTATATGCATATGATTGCTTTTATTTGTGGACAGAAGAGAAGCTGCAGAGATCCCTGCTTTTTTGAGTAAATGAAAAAACATCTGTAAATTTTCTCTTCTAAGTTCTAAGAATCTTGTGATGGAATTGGTACTTCTACAGTTTTCAGCTTTGGAAACAGTGGTGTTTTGTTGTCTTTGTTTTAACCTTGTAAAAATACTGTTTCTTTCTTACTTTTTCTTTCATTTGCAAATTTTTCTCAATATATAAACAGGATTTAGTGGGTCTTAGCACACAATTTGGAACTGTCAGATTTACAGTGGTCTGTTCTTTCACTGGCTCAAAACCTGGTCTTGGAGTTACTTATTGTATCATCATATTATACCATATCATCATCAATATATCTTTCTTTAATTGGTGGTAAGCTCACCCTTGATTACCTTATCTATAGTGCTTGAAAATTATTAGACCTTGTTATTATACTGCAGAAAATTCTAGCAGGAGGTTATGAGCTATTTAGGTTTGCAAACAAAATTGAACCGGCAAGGCTTTCCCCTGGTCCAAAAAGCTAAAACTTAAACTGTTGTGATCAGAACTAGCAAAGTGAACAGGGACTAGCAACACTTGAGCTGAACAGCTGCTGCTGAAGGCGACACCTCCTGACAAACTTCAAAACTAAATGCAAAATCACTGGTTACATTGAACAAAGCAGCAATGTAATATATTGATAAAGACATTAGGGTATAACAATGGAATACTTAGAAACTAAATGACTCTGTTGTCCCAAGTGTATTATCACTTAACAAGCTTATTAAATATCACTATTTTAACAATTAATAGAAACCTGTCTTGCTGTAGGCTATTTTGATAACTGTTAATTAAGTATCTACAAATTCCTTATAAAGTCCATGTGCTATTAAGAATGAGATTAGGCATTTCTTGCTTATGTAATTTGGAGCTAATTACAGGACTATTAGATTTATCTTCTAAATACTCAGTAAGTTCTCTTTTAACAATCATCTTAATATTTAATTAAAGAACAGTATCTGGCTTGCTAAATTTGAATTAAATGCTTGCTGGAGATGCTAAATTAAAGTGTTAGTAACATTTTACCAGTGGATAAAGGACTATACAGATATTTTCACAATACAGAATAGTTATACAGAAAGCAAATAAATAGACAGGGATTTTCAAAGGCCTCAATTTCCATGAGCTCATTGGAAAATTGTTGGAATAGAAAGGGATCCTGACTGCTGCTGTGCTACCTCCTAATTGAAACTGGATTGTCAAAAGCATGCATGCAAGGCATGTGAAAATTTAATGGAAACAACTGTTTCATTTTATAAGGGTGAGTAATAGAAGAACTATCACAACTGAAGTAATAGGTAATACCTGTTTATGAACAGTTAGAAAATTTGGTTTCTTTGGCCAATAAAAATGGGTAAAAACCTCATTAACTTTTGCGTACCTCAGAGAATATTGGCAGTATTAACAGCATATGTTATTAGATTTTAAAAAATATTTATGGATCTAAAGTTCAGTGGTTCAAAAATGTCTTATCCTAAGTTGAACTGCTTATTCCAAAGGTAGAAAATTATTTCAAAATAATGACAGTGTTTTATTTGCATGTGATTTTATTTCTTTTATGGCTCCAAAGAGCATTGTCCATATTAAGGCATTTTTCCTGCCTTTTTTTCTTCACCAATCTGAAATTAAAAATGTATGTTAAGGGTTTGTTTTTGTTTTTTTTCTAAAGAAAATGACCGCCTTGTACAACCTGCTGTAAAAAAATGACACTTAAAAAGTACCGTGAAGAGAAATTATGGTTTGATTTTTGATTTTTCAAGGGACACTATTATGTTTTCTGAGAATGAGTTTTAATGTTTCAGTGGTACTCATAAGAAAATTTCCTGCCCTTATATATTCATGACAAGTTCTTTGTGCACAGTCAGTGTCATGGAATGTCACAGAATTTTTGAATATGAAGAGAAAGGCTTAAGTGGGAGAACAGAATACTAGAGAGCTATGATTTTTGAGTCATGAAAACTTAGTTGCTGAGAAGTGCAAAGAAATAGAAAATGAGGGCTAGAAATAACTCAGGAAGTCAGACTATTTCTTTGTTAGTCCTGATAAATGGTTGGCCATCCTGTTTTATAAACCTCCAAAGGTGAAAGTACCATACTCTCCACTGGCAATTTATTTCATCATCGTTTCACTGTCTTTACCACACAAATGCTTTTCTAAGGTCTAGCCTGAACACTGCGATGCAATTTGAGCCCACTGCTTCTTGTTCCATCTTTCACAGCAACACTTTACAAATCATTCACTTGTCCTTCCTCACAGCTGGCTTTTGCATGGGAAGGATGTTACTATATTCTGCCTCGCCCTTCTCCTCTTCAGGCTAAAGTACCCCAATTCATGCAATTTTTCTGAAAAGTCGGGTCCTCTGTGTTTCCAATTATTCTTCTGGCGCTGCCGTGGTTCTTGCCACACTGCCATCCAGTGCCCAAAGCAGCGCCCTCGCTACAGGCAGCGCTGCTGAACAGCTCGGGGAGCACTGCCCGTGTCTCACAGCCTATATCCATCCTCCTGTGGCTTGCCTTTCACAACAGCGCGTTATTATTGACTCCTGTTCGGATTCTGATCCAGTAAACACCCCTGGATTTCTGCAGAGCTTTTTCTCTCCTGGTGGTTTCCAGCCTTGCACGGCTCTTACTCCTGTTTGTGTGCAGAGCTTTGTTCTCATCCCCAAACAATTGCACCTTGTTTAGAGCATTTCTCCAGTCTGGTATTGCAGTTTTTATTCCTCCAACAAATTTGCAGTTCCTTCCATCCCAGTTTTCAGTGCAAATTTAATACCTGCTCCATTAACCAAGCCATTAATTTGAAATTATTTAATGATACCGGATGCAAAGCAGATTGCTATGGAGACTTACCTGAAATATCCTTTCCGTAAGGCCATGAAATATTCATAACTAATCTCAGGCTAAAGTTTTCCTTCTGTTTTTCCTCCCCTTGTAATTCTTTCATCTGTAGGTTGCTTCTACAGGTTTAGAAAATGTGTAGAGCAATGTCAGAAGCTTCAAGGCAACCAGTACGAACATGTTTTCTTTAAAATTCTGGTATACTAACTCTTTCAATTTCTTATTTCTTTTGAATATTATTCCTGTGAGGTAGAAAACAAATTGGCACCTTCTGCCTTCCACCTGCTTTCGCAGCACCTCCTGTAACAGCAGGGGAGGGATTCTGACACTGCTGGTCATAGGGCACCTCTGCTTCAGTCCTACGTGTTCTGATGTCACCTGTGCAGGTGCAGCTTAGACCAAGAAAATATGAACTGCTTTACACACCAGACTTTGGCAACGTCAAGAAAGACATCATTTAGTTAATAAATTATGCACTTTTGCCTGATGTGCAGATTTACAGATAAATGTTCCAAAATGCCAGGCATACAGTAGCAAGTTCAATGTCTTCAGTGTGACTCAGCAAGCAACAGGCTTGGCAGTGCCCAACACAGACCTGTGCTCATCAGGCATATCCATAAACCTCATGTTACTGTGTCTTTGTTCTAGCCTTGCAGTGAAGTGCAGGAGCTGTTCTAAAGGTCTATCATTAAAGACAAGCATTATCTCAATTACAAGGTGAAGATAACAAAAGGCTCTTTATATATCTTTTATTTCTGCCTAGCTCTGAGTGTGTTTTCCATCTTTCAACTGTGCTCTTTTCATCTGATTTATATCCTCACATTAAAAGTTATCACAAATCATGAATTGTTCTCATTTAATGTTTATTACTGCAGATAACTATTATCTCTCACAGTCCTGTTGGCTTTATCTTTATCTTGTGCATTTCAGTGCTCCTTTAATTATTTCATTTTGAGGTGCTTCACTCCTACCTTTCTACAGTTAAAAATGTATGCAGTCTGCAAATACCCCTAAGAAATCTAGTGAAGGACTCAGTGTGAGACTTGTAATGTTGAAGCATTTGACTCCCCCTGTGAAATCCCAAATTCCTGAGCGAAGCACCTTGGTGCAACCCTGCAGTTACAGGAAAAGTACCTCTTAATGGAATCTGATCTATTTGACCAAGAAAAGGTAAGATCCAAAGGCAGTGTGCAGCGGCTGAAAGTCACACCGAAGACAAGATCTGAGGGTGAGCAAAGTCCTTCTTGGGACTGTGGGGAAGGATCTGCTTCACAACGAGAAAACAGTTTTGGAACTCAGATGGCTCTTTCTCTTCCCTCAGAGGACTTTGAGGAGCACTGAGGCCCTGTTTCTGTGCCACTATTGAGTGAACCTGTGGTTTGGGGAAAGCTGGTGTTAATCCACCCCAACAAATAAGGAGCAGTTTGATCCAAACTTGATATCAAGACTGTATTTTTACATGTCTTTAATTTGTCATAGTAGAATTTGATGTTAGTGTGTCTTTTCCTCATTTCAGTGTGTAACCCTCCAACTCCCAGGAGTTCTAGTAACACTATATGTGTTATCATGGATGTTCATCTCAACATCTGAATATTCACTGGCCTTTGTGTGGCACTGTCTTGCCACTTCAGAGTGATTTGTTCTGGCCTATGGTAAGGTTTTTAGCACATTTCCTCATTAGAAGCTTTGAACTTGTAATAGTGGTTCAGCTTTGTTTTTGACTGGCTGACTGTGATAACATGATGGTGGTAATACGATGAATCTCAGGTTTCATTCCCAGGATAATTGCAGGAAGTCACTGAAAGGATACCCAGCTCTGTCACCAAACTATTGACATGCTGCATTGCTTTGACAGTGACTATCACTGCAATCATGTCTGTCAGGTCATCTACTTTATAAAATTCTGACTTGTCTATAATAATGAAGTATTTTATATGTGTTTTTCTCCTAGGAAAAAAAAAAGGCTCTTTTTCAGTGTGGTGCTACAAAAGTAATTTGTTGTTTTCAGTTGCTTGCATTGCACTTTTTCTAAAGTGTCACATCCATTCCCCCAGAACTCACATAAAGTTATTTATCTTGTCCCAGCACATCTAGCCTTCTGGATACAACATTTTGTTCTAGATCCCTGTGTTTCTGAGAGCAGTTTTGTGTTTGGCTATGTGAAATCAGGACTGTGATTTTTTTTTTTCCCCATTGATTTGAAGCAATTTATACTTCCAAATAATCACATTGATCCTGGTGCTGTCTAGTGGCAGGTGGAGCTACTCTCACAGTGCTTGGCAGTTTCAACAGGATGATGGATCACAGCACATGTAAATCTTTGCCTGCAGTGGATTCCTGGATTTTTTCCAAGCCCTATCTTGGATCTGGCATACAACTGACTTGGACAGTGCTTCCTGAGATCTCTGTGTCTCTAACATCCATGATCTCACAGTGCTGTTCTGCTCAGGATAAGCAGGCAGCCAAACAGGCATTTATTCCTTTCTGGACATGTATATTTCTAAGCCTAATTCATGAGACTTCAATAGCAAAAACTGGAGATTTTGGGAGTCCTTAGCAGTGTTGTCACAAAAATGTTCTCCTAGTGCTATTACCAGTGAGCAGCGAGGGCAGGCACTGCTCCAGGGGAGAGGGCACAGTGGGAGCAGAGTGTGCCAGCAGGGCAGGCAGGGGCATCACTGCCATGGAGACAGTCCCACAGTGCCTGAGCAAGGAGACAGAGCAGGTCCAGGGACAGTGACCTCCTTCAGCTGAGAGCCCAGACCATCAGACAAGCCTACAGAGGTCAAAGCAAGAAGCATGAGCTGGGGGTCAGGTTCAGTGGGGTACATGGCCATGGTTGCAGAGTAGCTCATGCAATGACCAAGGATGAGAGATGAGCTTAAAAGCAGCTCCTCAGTGAGCTGAGACTTTCCAATTGGCTTTTCCAGGCCACAGAGTCGCACTGTTTCAGCTGGTTTGAGCCCAAACAGACACCCCTCCAGGAGGGGAAAGTGGAGGACTATGCCCAAGGATCTGATATTACCTTGTTTTCTACCCCAAAGAGTCTTCATTCTTAGCATGCCCATTGAAGTTTTCCTGTGGAAATCCATAGGAAATAGTGATCTTAATTACAAACAACCACTGCAGCCTGTTTTTTTCAGGTATTCCATATAATGGTTCCCTGTCTTCAGTTTGTATCTCAGTAAGTTATTGCTGGGTAAAGCAAATAATAATCAGATTTGTCCTGAATTTTTGACCAGAAACTGACCCAAAAACAAACAAGTGAGACAGTGGAAAAAACGCTTTGCATATGATTTATGACTCTCAGTAATCCCCAAACTGACCTGGATGCTTTAACATGGTCCATCAAGTCTTGTTTATTGTTTAGGGATGGATTAACAGACCTTGTAAAGATACAAACTATGCTGTGTTTTCTCCCAATTTTGTCTTAATCTTATTTAGCTCCATATTCTTGACTCACCCTTACAAACATACAAGGCTGTGTTACAGACCTGTTACTACCTGGGAAGGGTTGTCTGCTCCAGCCTCAAATCTTTCTTCCATCCAGCAGAATACTGTCAAGAACTGGAAGTCTTTTGTTACTTACCCCAGGGAAACTGTCTTCCTAATCCAGATAGTATTTACCTTTAAAGGATAATAGGTTTTGTTAAACCAAGCAGGGTTTTGCAGAGGTATTTGGTAATTATCTCATCCTAGCACTTTGCTTAAATTCCTTGGACCTTTGCAAATTCCCAGCTTGCCTAGAGTTCTCAATGACAGCCTTGTTATTTGTTTAGCAATGATGGATGTGGTGGTTAGAGCTTTTTTCCCCCCTCATTTTCTTTATTGCTCCCACTATTTTGTTTGTTTGTTTTAATGCAATGGGTGTTCTGCAAGACAGATGTTGTACAGACTGAATTGTTTTATTTATTTCCAGGTGTAACATCCTTGGAAGTTGTCCCAGTCTTTCAAACACAGCTTGGCAATTTTTAGCAGCTTTGCTATGGGAATACCGTAGAGAATTGACTGCTCTGAGTTATTAGTGTTTTGGGCTTTCTTGTACTTTATTAATAATTTCTCCAGGTTCCTAAGTTCACTTGTTTCAGCAGGGAATGATGTCTTATATATTTTTACAGTCCATACCTTGGTCTATGTACTATACTTTTGTATTCTGATTATATTTTACACTATCCTAGGAGCATTATAACTGTGTATCAGTGAAATTTTAATTTGACTCAGGTCAGTGCAGTTTTGCCTTGGTTATTTGAGGGACTTTTTGTTCTTTAAGGGTAAGTGAGACCTTACAGGCCAGCAGAGTTTCTGATGCTCTACTTCCTCATTGGCATTCAGTTTTCTGGTTGTTTCTGTGCCTGCCCTTGAATCTTATGCCAGCCCGAGCTTTACAAACCATTTATTTATTTTTGTGCTGCCTTAATGTCGGACATGCAAAATCTCACCCCGAGTCACTGCCTGCTTCCTTGATATGATGCCTTTGTACTTTGTTTTTTTCATCTACAACCTTTGACATGATGTTTTCTCTTGCTACAATTATTGCTTCTGACCTCGTATGCGGGGCATTTTCCATTATCATATTTTTCCTCTACAGTATCAATAGGTCTTCTTTTGCATTCTGTTTATTTCCTCTTTGTGAATTTGCTCTTGCACTTAGGGTTTTGGCATATTTTCCTTTGTATTTTCATGTTTTCCCTGTGCCCTGTTGGTGAACTTTCTTTGTGCCAACTCAACTCAGTATTTCGGATGGGATGTTGTACCTGTTTAAATCTATAAAGACAGTTACCACAGGTTCTATGAACATTCTCATATGAGCACCTGAACTTTTCTTCCCTAATACTAATATACCACAATACATGGAACACTTTTTGTCTGGTGGATGAATCAGCCCTGCTCTGCAGTCAGGCATAACTGGTGCATGTTGGGAACCTCTCTCAGCAGCTGACACTCCAGCACTTGATATCAGGTCCTGAGCTTTTGTAAAAGGGAAAAAAAAAAAAAGCCAAGACAATAAAACATTTAGTCTTTATTCTTTCTTTCAGATATCCTGCAGATATTCCTATTCATAATGTCATGCATGAAACATGTACCAGCCTGTTCTCCTCTGGATGCTCAATTGGGAAACTGTCTATCATAACAGTGAAGAAATATCACAGTATTTATGTGTAGCAGCTAATATTTAGACTTTATCAAGAATACTAATGTTAGTAAGGAAAGGTCACAGAGATTATGAAGCAAATCTTTTTTCTCAAGTAGAAACACTGCAAATTAATATTAATGGCTGTCGCATTCAGAGAGAATTTGTTTTATTTTCCTTTTAAAACAGGGGGGATTTCAGTAGATCTATCTGAGAGTATCCTGGATCCAGATCATTGGAAAGTATAAACACCAATTTGTAATGCATTTATTTAACTTCTCTCCATATAGTTTGGATTAAATGTCTTTTCCAGTTTTGGAGAACATAATTAGTAACATCCATCTTTTATTCAGCTGTACTGTTTATGATAGACTTCAAAAACAATGATATCACAGCTTTTTATTTCTTTGCTTGTATTTATCAATAATCTGCAAGTTTCAGAGAAGAAATCTGTGTCATGCTGGACAAATATAGAAACCTTTCCAGAATGGTCCTCTTTATTTCCTTCCCTTTTGCAACATAAACAGATGAAAAACTTTCTCAGTCAGTGTTTGACAAGATGGAAGGAAAAGAATCAGTGACAGGTCAGTGTGGAGCACCTTGGCCCTGGCTAAGGGAGCTACTTTGTGTGGGGGGTAAGCACAAGCTTTCTAAATACTCTAAAATAAGTTGCACAGTATACTCTTGACAGAAGTGTTACTTTTTCTTTAGCCAGGCAAACAATATAATACATTCAGATAAAAGCATGGTCAAAAATGCAAATGTTGGGCCTGACCCCACAAATGTAGAAGATCATTAGTGAAACTTTTTGAAGTCATTAAGAATATTGTTATCAGCTACGAATGAGATGCAATTCCAGTTTGTGTCTTTGTCACACAAAGGTATTGACCTGATTGACCTTATTGACTGAATTTATCATCCAGTACAACAGAATCACTGGAATTAATGAGGCAGCAGATACATAATTGCAAGAAGGTCAAGAAAAGGGAAGACAGATGTGTGCTAACCTTTGCTAAGCTTTCTATTCACAAGTTGCAGTCTTTTCAATTGTCTTGATTAAAAAATGTCTCCTGCTGGTAAAGAATTGGATTATATCTTGCTTTTGTTTGTGATCAGCAGCACTGTTTCTAAGATGTCCACACATTGATAGAAAGCTGGGTTTAGATTTTAAGAAAAGATTAGGAGGTTTGTGAATTTGGATTGAGCATCTGTGGTGCCTGACTCAGTGGAGTGGATCCCAGGGGTTTTTTCACTGACACCAGTTTTACATTAGTGGTAATGCCAATGTTTTCTACAGATTTGTCATTATAAAGTACAGTAAAGGAATTTGGTATCTCTTTTCAAAAAACTATAAAAATAGTATATAGGTTGGAAAAGGGCCAGACCTGTAACTAAGTAATACAGTGGTGATGATCCTGTCAGCATCACTTGGATTTCTTCTAGTCTTTTCAAATATGACAGAATTCATATTCTGTGAAACAACTGTAGAAATTCAGAAACAGAAGTCATTTAATATGTCTCATTCTGTCTTCCAGGCTAATGAAAATGTTGGCAAATCTAGACCATCACTAATGAATATTTCCATAATTTGTTCCTAAAAGATTTACATTAAGGGGATTTTCTGGACTCTCTGGATAATGTGCTTCAATATTTAGCTGCTCTTAACAGTTACTGTAGTTGTCCTATGCCTAAGTTAAATTTTTTGGGTTGAAAATTAAAACTATTTCTCCTTTTCTAACGTTCAGTTTAGATAGAAAGCAACCAATCACCATCTTCTTCATAATAACATCATTTTAGAAGACACTTATCATGTCCTCCTCCATCTTTTCTGGTTCAGACAAATCCAATTATTTTAACCTTTGAAAATAAGTAATATTTTCTAAGATTTTAGTAATTTTTGTTGCTATGCTCAGGAATCTTTCTAATTTGGCTGCATGTTTCCTGAAGATCAGCTATTCTAGATGAGGATTCCTACAGCCTATAAAGTGCAATAATTTTCTCACTGGTGTTCTGTAGGAGTGTCTCTTAATTACATCCCTCCTTTAGATTTGTTTTCCTTTTTTAACCCAAAAGGTTACTTTGGTCAGCCAGAAACTGTTCTATCCTCAGCCACTTAATCCTCAGTTTTGTAATCACGAGTTTATTTGGCCTTCCTCAGTAGAATACTTTGTACTTGTCTTTGCTGAATTTCATCTCTCTAATTTCAGACTGTCCCTCCAATTTAGTAAGGTCTAAATCATCCTGAATTCTGATGCTGCTGTCCAAAGCACCTACAATATGCAGTATTCTTTAACTTCCTTTGCACCAATATGTCAATAAATAGATTGAATTGTGTTAGACATGAAGCAGATCCCTGGGAGATCACCAGGTATGTCCTCAGAACTGCACAGTTTCCTACTGATGTCTCCACAATGAGTGTGGGTTTTTCACCATTTGTGGACTTATCTAATGCAGTATCTTGCTTGTCTTAAGAAAGGGGCATATTGGGCAGCCTGCTTAAAACCAAGCCACGTTTTCCTTCCCAAAAACTATCCCTTTCTTAGTCAGAAACAATTTTTTCTCTAGCCTGGCTCAAATTGCCATCATAATTCCTACTTTGGAATCGATATTCCCAAATATGAGCATTGGTGATAAAAGCAGTCATTCCTAAGAAGTATTGCAGTCCATCACCATCTGTGGTCTACTGCTTGTGTTATGTCAGTGGATTATTACTAAACAGTGCATAAACACCACTAGAAAACACCTGTTCACAAAGCCAGACTGGAATCTGAATGTGGAAACTTCTCTGAACAATCTATGTCCCTCCCAGTAAATTCTGTATAGTTGTAAGCCAGAAAACACAAAAAGTTCCAGTACCAGTTTCAGGAAAAAGTGCAATTTTCAATCCTTTTAAGTTGCTGGCAATCTCTGATGGAGTTTCCTGCTGAAAGAGTTGTAAAAACACAAACCCCAATAAGGTTTGGAACTGCTCTGTTTTCTGACGTACAACTTGAATGTTTTTTTTTTCTTTTTTTTTTTTTGGCTCTGCAACACTAACTGTACAGTTTGTGCTCTGCACTGTAAAAGTGAGTTCTGTTTCATTCATGTCCTATTTAATAGCCCTGTAACTGGGACTGTAATTAATTTTTTTCCCTTCTTCAGGCTACATGTATTTCCAGAGTCCCAAAAAATAATCATCAATTAGTAAAGAATCAAAGGGTTTGAGTAAATTAATCAAAATAAATTTAATCCATTGCATCTATTAAATACCTATATATCCAATCAATTCTTTCAAAAATTTTCTAAGAAAATCTGTTAAGTATTTTAAATAATTTGCATAACATACTTTGAGTGACATCTCTTCATTTAACACACCACTGTTTCTTCATTTGGCTTCTGTCTTGCAGAGTTCTGCCTTGTTTGCTGTTTGACTGTGGCCAACGAAGCTCTTTCTAAACCAATCAAAATAACTAACTGGCTACAGTTGTTATTTAAGTTGCACAAACCCCCATTTCTTTTTAAATCTGCAAAAATAAGGATGTCTGTGATGTGACATTTTTTGTTTGTTAGTTTTCAAGTAGCTGAAAGTAGGATGACAAGAGATATGACAGTGACTGGGGTGATGTGATTTAATGCAGAGATCCAGGCAGCTGAAACTATGTGAAATGATGGCACAAGTTCCTCATTAATTGTAACTTGCAGTAGAATATCAGAGGGAACTGAGGACTAAGGAAGAAAATGCAAAATATTTGCATGAAATTAAAGTATCTTTTATACCTGTTCGTATTTTCAGACCTCCCTGAGGATTTCTCTGGGAAACACAAAGCTTGATTTCTTGGAGGAATTGCTGCCACAGGTTCTTGCTGACCTTGAAAAGGTTGATTAAGATGTACCAGTGTAGTCAGGAAAAGAGAGTTGCAAGCCTCAGGTCCCTCTGATCCCATGCATGAGCCTATCTCAGTTTGGAAATCCCAGGGTAACACAACTTAGTGGCTTTGAGACCAGAAATGTCTCTCTTATACCAGTTCAGGGGCCAGGAATACTATTGTAGACAAACTCCCAATTTCTGTCTGTGCTGTTCTTCTTAGTCTGTAAATTATGAAGGAATATTAGTGTGCCTCAGCCTCACCCTGTTGCCATGAGAATAGAAGCACTGGCTTGTTAGAATATTCATCAAATCCGTGAGGGAGCCATAAAAAGGCTTTCTGAACCCTTCTCTGGAGGGTTTAAGGAAGCAGAGAGCTCCCTACATTCAAAACTAAAGGAATTTGCTGGCTGGACAATGAAATGAGAAGATGGCAGTCCCAGCATGTGGGATGCACAGCTGGGTGATGGGATTCTTATCTCTGGCACTGTAAGACTATGAAGGATTGAGATCAGCTGCAGCAATCGAGTGCAAAAATATCACAGAAAACAATGTCAGCGTGGTGCTTTGTGTCCTGGGTGAAGGAAAATCTTGCTTTTCAGATGTCTAGAACTGAGCAGAGTATTTATAAGTGCAGCTGTTCAACATTCCTGACTGCTAATGCTTTGTACCAGGGCAAGACTGAGAGCCTCTTTGCCCTTTCTTTTCTGAGTTTTTTATCATATTATTATGGGGTTTTTTTGCTGTAATATTTTATTTTCTATACCTTCTGCTACCTATCAGGTTAAGAAAATTTTCTTCCATTTCTGTTTTGTTTATTCTGCGCTCAGAATTTCTCACAGCTCTGACACCCTCAGGAGCTTGTTGGTCCAAGTGTTAATTCCTATGCTGGGTTGTGTGTGAGAGGGGACTGCTGGTATCAAGGGGACTTTTGCCTCCCTGCCATCACTGTTATCTGCCAGCCCATCCCAGGTCCCTGGATCATATCCTCTAGGCTCGCTGGGAGGCTGCTCAGCCCTCCCTTCTCCATTTGGTGCAGACCCATCCACAACTATGCACAATGCTGGGATACAAAAAGAAAGCCATGTATTAGCAGGGGCAGCTATTGCCTGTTGTTTTCATTTTTGCATGGATTTTCTGCAGGATTTTCCCCAGCATACTTTGATTTCAATGCAAAACTGAATCAAATTTCTTCTGAAGCTTTAAATAGAACTGGAATTTTCTGCCCTTCCAGCACTCCACCTTTACACACAGAAAGGAACACGCTCTCATCCCACTCTACCCTTCAGCTTTCTGGTAGCATCAGGAACCAAAGCACGCACTTTCCATGAGAATACAGACTGGAGTTGTTTCTCCTTCTACATCATTTACTCTTTTCTCACAACACTCCTGTTTTTGTATTGCAGCCCTGGGATGTTGGAATACCCTGACTCTAGCCCTGAGTACGCAGGTGATTATTCACTGCTGTTTATGGAGAAGGCTGGAGGACATAGCTGTGGTTAGTACAAGAACCCCTGTTTTAACTGATTTAAGGTGATTTAAGCTGCAAATTAAATAGACTAGACAGGCCAAAAAAAAAAAAAATGCTGCTTTTTCTATTTTACTAAGGTGAAGGGGGATTAAGGGCTGACTTTTTTATGGGCAGTTGGAGACTTAAAGAGTCAAGTGGCTGCTGTGGTGCCAAGTGGGATTTTCAAATGTATGAAGATGTCCACTTCCTACCTGAAGTATTCCCACCTCTATTTGTTTCTTTAGCGTGTAAGCAGCTTTGAAATCTGCTTCAAAGGGACTTGCTTGAAGCCACATACATGTTCTGGAACAGACCATAGGCCTGAATTCAGATCTTCTATATCCTTGTCCTGAATCTTAACAGAGGATCTGTTCTCTTGAAAAACAGCAGAATTCACTGAAATATCTCAATTTACTTACACTTTTCTGTATGTAGCATTTCAGTTTATTTGCCTCTGTAGTTATAACCTGTTATATCAGGAAATGCCTTACACATTTGTGAGATAAATGTCAAGGATTCCTGTTTCCTCCCTCAACTCTTCTTTTCTTGATGATTTACTTATAAAAAAGCAAGAATAAATTACTGAGTTTTACATTTTTCCCCAAAACTTACACGATTTGTGGTCATTTAATCCCCGCTGGGAAGAAGCTCCTCAGTGTATCTTTCCATTCTGATAGATATTTTTCAGGTAGAAAGCAATATGTTTGGATGAATAAAGGATCTCAGGGAGAGCAAAGGAAAGCCATTAGCAGCTGTGGATAAATCTCCTTCTCCTACAGGTTTTTGATTATACAGTGGGCACTTCCTCAACACACCACGGGCAGAAAGCATGATTTTAAGTGCCACTAAATGCTGCACAGTAAATATCTCCAGTGCATTACAAGTGTCAAATGTAGCCCATGGGAGAAGGCACAGAGTTTAATACTCAGATCTTTACCGGTTCTGTATTCCCTTCCATGTTTCCCCTTGGACATTATTTTGTACTAAAGCATCTAAGCAGCTCCCATTAAGGAAGCTATTGAGAAAGAGCCACAAGTTTGTCATGTGCTTGCTTTGTGCCCTCCTCTCATCAAGTAAAGTGTCACATTTTGATCATTTCCTTTGTATTTTTCATTACTTTCATTTATTTTTTCACTTGCTGTTTGGGGGCTTTTATTTAGGCTGCTCTGTGATGCTCTAGATGGTGGGATCCAGGGCCTGTACAGGGGAACTCTCTGTAGCACACTGGGATTCTGCATGCAGGTTTTCTTAAGGATTTCATGCTCTCTACTGCAGCTGTACTTTTTTATATAGCTGGAACACTACCATTCTATTTCATTCATCTTTTATACTGCAAACAAAAATGATGAAATGGAAGTTAATTAGGCTATCTAGATAATTCTGAGCAGTGAAAGCTATGGAAGGAAGAACTGTGATTGAGGTTCTTACAAAGAACCTAAGAGGAACAAAAAACAAGCAAGAACAAAGATCTGTGAGAAAACAATAAATAGGCAAGTCTTAGAGATCAAGGCTGGGTTTCTTGGCTCCTTTGGGCTTGGGCTCTAGAGCAGAGGCTAAGCCCATCACTGGGCTCTCTGGCCCTGCAAGGAGTTTATCAACCCCCTGGCAAACCCACCAGAATGGGAGTTGGAGTCAAGGCTCAGCTGCCAGAGTTTGCAGCCTGACAATTGCACCCACCATCAGGTTCAGTTTATGTCAATGCCCAGGTTGGGAACTGCAGTGCCACAGGAGCAGAGACACCACCTGCTTCCCACTGTTGCTCTGGAGGAAGCGATCTCCAGAAGGGCAGGAAGGACAGAGGGATTGTAACTTCTTTGGCCAAGACAAATAAAGCCTAACTGGATCTTCACACAGTGAGCTGGCACACACAGAGCACAGATGCCTCGTAGGGGAAGAAAAGAAAGAATAGTGCTCAAGAACAGGACTGTAGTGCTCAAGAGGAAAAAAGAATTATAAATAAATTTGTGTAGCAAAGACAGAAAATCTTAGGTGATCATAGAATTCTAATCTGAACAACATTGTTGCTTAAATATATGTCAGAAGGGGAGAAGTATTCAGTTCAGGTGCTATTCTCAAAGGTCTGAGAAAGATGAAGGAGAATCCACAGAAAGTGTGAGTTTAACTCCAAACTAGAAATCGATCACTTTTAAAATTCCCCTGAGAATCTGAGTAATGTAGAAACTGCAGTGAAAAAAAGCACCATTCTTTCAAGATTTTAAAGAGTTGGGGAAATTACATATTTTATAATATTTCTTTATAAATAAAATGTAAATCAGGTTTCAAAATCTAACTTACAAATGCAAAAAAACCATACCTGAACTCTACTTTATATAGTCTCTGCATTTGAGAGCTGCAATTTCACATATGAAAAGTGGAGTTGTATTTTTGTCATGTCAAGATAGTCACATTGGCTACTGAAAGCTCCCATATTATCCTATACTGCAAAGAGAGCTTCTGATTTCAGTCACATGCTTTTCAGTGCAAATAGGTGCTGCCTGCCTGCTTCCACCACAGGACAACCAGGATGACAGAGTTACACCAGCATAAGGAGGGGAAAATCAGACTCAGGGCATAGTAAGAAAATAAGTTATTAGTGATCTAACACTGAATCAGCCTCTCTCTCTTTGAGTCTTTTCTTTTGGATGGGTAATAGTTATGTCCTGCATTAATATTTTTGCTTGGTTTACTAGGAAATGCAAATGAAAATAAAAAACCAATTTAAATTACCTTGATTTTTTTTCTTTACCCACCAGCTGAATGTATATACCTTAGAAACTAATATAACTCTTTGATGGGAATTGCTTATTTTCTGTTGACAGCTTTTTAGTGAAAAAGATAGAAATCAGATTGAATTTCACCAGTGAGAAATTGAGAGCTTGTTCTACCAGCAGGAGTCTCAAGGCCTCTAATTTTACCTCTGTGAGCAAAGATGAACCAAGAATATCAGCAACCTACTTTCCTGCCACAGAAAGCACAGCATCCTAAAAGTCAATCCTAAAGGCAATCTGAAACAGAGATCTGTCTAAACTTCAGTGATTTTACCTTGGTTTAAATATGGCAATATACAAACACAGCAGAGACACCGAACTTTATCCCTAGGGACCCAGCAGTGTGGTACATGAAAGTGAAATAAAGCACTTTTTGCCTTTGCTCACACAGGTGGGGGTCAAGTGTTGCACTCCTCCATGATCCCAAATCCCAGTCATGCATCAATCTTGCCACCACACAGCACAGGGAGCAGGGCTTTAGTGCTTGTAGGGAATTTCTTCTGGCTTTCTCTGTTCCTGATGAGGCCTTAAGGTTATTTATATCAGATGAATGTTTCAATTAACATGTGTCCATATGAACACTGCTCTTGGCTTCAGCTCCACAGAATTAGAATGAGATCATTAAAATACAAATATCAAAATACTTTGTCTTCTTTCCAGTGTATGGCAGCACTTTCCTGCTTTGTCCATTTGTGTGTTCCATTCTGTGTAAGCCAACATTGCTTTTTGTCGCTGCAATATATCATCATAACACTCCTTCCTGTGCAGCAGCAACAGGAACCGTATCAGGCTGATTCTTTTCCATCACATCGTATTTTCTTGTGTCCTAATGCTATTATTTCATGCTCACTTCTTTCCTCATGGTATTTTTGCTGCATCATCTTTCATCTTTATCATATTGTTTTACTCCCTTTCATCTTGTACTTTTTCTGTCAAATGATTGTGTCACCTCAACAATCAGATACTGGCCTGGCACAGTTGCTTCACAGCATGTTTCCACCTAAAAAACCTCAACCATAATATAATCTTCACACTGACTTATGATAAAATAATATGTTTTCTCCTTGTGATAAGGTGCAAATTTTTTGTTTTAGCATGAAATAACTATCCCAAGAACTGTATAATCAGGAGAAACGTAAGGATTTCTCTTTCTTTCAAAATTTCTATTTTGCAGACTTCACTGGAGATTGGCTACTTTTAAAAAACCTTTCTGTAACTGAGGAGAAAACTTTTCATCCCCAGAAGTGGGTGAGTTATACAAAGTTGAACCCAGTAAAGAACTGTGGTTCCTACCAGTTGGGCCTCTCAGGGCATATGGAGGAGATCTAATTCTGGATCATGACTGTGCTTAAATGTGGCTTTGAACAGGCTAACCCTGTAAAAGCCAGGACTGCTGTCACTAAATGAGGTTACTGGGGATTTTTATGTAAGGTACCACAGAAGCTGGCAAATAAACTAGCAAATATTGTGGTGGCAGATTAAAAGGTTACTGCCCTTGGGTGTCTCTCCCATCCTTCTGCAGCATTACTTTCCCTCCAGTGGAGGGGAGTGTGTACCCATGTCAGCATGTCACAATCTTCAGTGAGGGGGTCTCACAAGCTGCAGAGACTCAAGCCATGCTCATTAGAGAGGCTCCTCTCTGTTCCTGTCCTTGATGTTTCTCTGGAAGTATCAGACACAGATGATTGAATTCACTTAAATGTGCTCCATACCAACCACTGGAATAATTTGCACTAAAATATGGAAGTCTGTGAACTACAGCAGCTGCGAGATTAGGCACATTACCTATTGTGTTGTCTACAAGGTCAATATTCCCTTGAAGACAAAAGCTGTGGATATTAATCTCCTAAATCCAGCCATAAAGCTGATAGACAGAGCCTTTGAACAGCAGAACTCTGATTGTGGCGATGCTGAGTGGACATCTCATGGTCTCCCAGTGTTGTAGTGGGAACATAAACTTTCAATCAGAGGAGCAATAGAGGCTTAAAGCACCTTTGCCAAGTTTCATAAAGGGTTATTTGCTGCCTACACCCCCTCTGGCCCATTGGGGAGATACAGGTGCCTCAGAAAGCAAGACCTGCTCAGCACTGAGCTCCGTGGTACTGCTCCAAACAGATGACAGCAGCAGAAAATTGGGTTCCACATTAACAAACTTAGTACACTAACTTAAATCAAAGTCAGCCTTGTTCTGCAGACAGGTTTTCCCATGTTCTCACACCTCTACTTTTAATTAAAATGCTGACAATCAGGGATAAGGGGAACAAAATACAAAGGTAATCATGTACAGAAAAACATATTTCACCAGAGCATAAGCTATTAGCACTTCCTCGGCTATCTGATCATCTGACAGGCTTAAGGGTAACAGTGATGTGAATTTCAAATCTCCAGCTGCTCCCCGAGGAGCTTCTGTCTCATACAGTTTGTAGTGAAGTGAGACAGTGGAATGCAAAAATGAAGCAAAGGAAAAGACATAATGCAGCAGGATGTATAAAAGTAGGAACAGGGCCAAATTCAGCCCTCTTTTAGTGCCGCTGACTTTGATGCATGCGGTGGCTTATGAACATCTGTCTCAAAATAGCATAATCCCCCACCTGAACCAGCATTTGTCACTTCTGTATGTTTAGCTCTGTAGGACTCAATCCGTTCAGGAAATTAAGCAGATGTCTAATGCTGAACAGATGAGCATTTTCACTGAAGTCAAAACAATTACAATTAGATGTTCACCAAAATCCCTTGCTCAACTGGCTCCTGAGTGGCATAGCTTGTTTCAGGTTATCAAAGGCCTGACTGCATTGCAGGCTGTTCTTTTTCACCAAGACACTCTGAGCTGGCTATGGACTTCTCTCAGGTCACTTTTTCTCATTCCTTCCCTGTGTCTGACTTTGATTTCACCCCAGTCACTTGGGTATTCTCTGTGACTGATCTGGCCAGTCCAGTTACTGTGTATGGGCAGCCCTTAAGAGCTCACCTGCCAGGTTGCTTTCCATCACTTCTCTTCTCCTACAAGAACAAAAAATATGAATTTATACCTAGGAAAGCTGCGGCTTAAAAATGACATGAAAGCTAACAGAAGGATCCCAGCTGCTGGAAGAGAAGAGTATTGGAAATGATACTTCCCAAACTGCCTCCAGTCAGCTTTTCACAGGCTTTGGGAAGAGGGAAGGTCCTAAGGAGGAAGGATGACAATGTCCTGTGTGCATTCACAGTGAGCTACCTACGAAGCATGAGGGTAGCAAGAACTCCTTCAGTAACAGGATTTAGCACAGTTTTCGGGTTTTATTTCACTGGAAGGTTCTTACACCCAGCCAAGGACATGGTGCTTGAATCACCCAGAGAGTAGGACAGACTAGGCCGAGCACAGGTCAAACATAATTGCAGTTCTCATGTTTGCTCTCTGCCCTCATGTCAGTAGTTAACTGGGATTTTCTCCATGTGGAGATAATCTCCACATCTTTATTCTTGAAACAAATTGAAACAATATATGGAGCCCATCCTTTTTTCTTTTTTTTTCTTTTTCTTTTTTTTTTTTTTTTCTTATAGTGTCTGCAAGCTATTTACCTTTTATTACAGTTGTAAAGGTAACCTGATTATTGCAAACAGACACAGTCAGGATATTATAACTGGCTTTGCTCTCTTCTTGACTAATGTGCAAATTTGGGCATAGTTCTGACTCTAGCTTGCCACAGAATTTTTTGCATATGGTTAGATGTATGTTCTGCTTCATGTGTCTTCTGCACATCAAATATGAGAAATAAACTTCTTGCAACCTGCTGTCTTTCTTTCCTTGCCTCCATCCCATGCCAAGCCTTTTTCTTGCCTACAAAAACCCACTGATTCTTGTACATTGTACACTGAGGTCTGCTTGATTCCCGTGGCACATACCACTCTGTGTTCCCTTTTTGCACATCTCTATCACACCTTGATTTGCAAAGAATACATATGGTTGAAATGGAGACAAAATGTACATTCCTTATGCTTGTCCTTTTGTGATGTATCTTGTCCAATGCCAAATGGGAAAGCACAAGAGGTTTCTAGGTTGGGTTGAAGGCTCCCTTTTATGTCCATCATTTTTCATGCCCTATAGTTTAGGACCTGTCTGTAGAAGGAGGGTGGATGGGATGAACTCTTTAAAAAGGCTGATATATCAAATTATATTTATCATAAAATATATCAGGTTTATGTCATTTATAGCTGTAATTTAATTATACCTAATATGTTTCCCTAATTGTGATATTGACTATTTTATAGGAATCAGAATGAGCCTTTTGATCATCTGTGGGTACAGCTTCACTAATAGGCATAAATCAAAATGTCTTAGATCAACTTTGTACCCCTAAGGCATAATGTAAATGATGAAGGGATGGGACTTCATTTTGTCATGTTCTCTTCAAATATCAAGATATATTAAAGAAAACACTTTTCTCAATCACAGGTGCATGTACGAAGAATGAGTGACAACTTGATGTCATCTCTTTGATAAGTCTGCTCCCTTGGCATTTTTAGACGTACTTTCATAAATGAGCTTCAATTTGTCTTGCACATAGTGGAGCTGTTTCTCACTGTCTGCAAAGCTGTACTTAAAAATGTGCTTACTACTCCATAATTCACAAAGTGTGGGGAAGTAAAGGAAAAAAAGTACTCTTCGTGTATTTTGCTAGAGACCAACTAGGAAATGTGCACGTTTGTTCCTAAAAGTCAAAGCACTACAGGGAGGGAGGCAAATGTGAAGTCTGTGCTGTTCCACCAATCTGGCACTTTGTTACATGACGTTTTTACATGAGGGGATGATCCTGCGATACCAAAATCTGTCTGCCTGCCAAAAGAAAGACAAGTAGAGAACATTAATAAGCTCAAGTAAGCCTTTTGTACAGTAGAGACATGCTTGGACAAGCGAAGATACGTGCATAGTTTGAGACAAATATAGAGTCTGCATTTTATTTGCACACCAAATACCATATCACTTGGTTAAAAAATGTAAGGATTTTTGATAGTGTAAGTATAGGACCAACTTTTAACACTAAAGGAAGATGATATAAGTAATACAACATATTAGATATGTCTGTATAGGTACATTATATATTGCATATATAGTATATGGTCTAATGGAAGATGTCCCTGCCCATGGCAGGGGGTGGAACAAGGTGAGCTTTAAGGTCCCTTCCAACCCAACCCATTCTGGGATTCTGATATGAGTAATACACCAAAAGTCAGATCTTCATCTGATATAAATTGTCATCTTCTTCCATTTGACATCTTTTAGGACTTTTAAAATTTTACATCCACTGAGAATCTGCCCCATTCAGCTTTTGAAATGAGCAACTACAGCAGCTTCTATAGCACCTATAGAGTCACACCATCATTTCTCAGTCATTCAGATCTGATAACAGTTGCCTACTGTTATTGCTTCTTTGAATTTTAATCTGACATTTAACCTAGCTGGAAATGCATTGCCTCATTTACTTTTTGTGCTCTCCCCCCCTCCATTTACTTCTAAATAACCTTTTTCTTTAGATGATTTTCATGAAATTGCCACTAAAAAGGGTCCCGTTTGAGCTGCCTCATTTGAAAACTGTGAGATAGTGCAAGACATCTGAAGATGTCATTGTAACACATGAAAAGCACTTCAGCTTACACATAAACACTATCAAGCAGAATTTGAACTGAAGTTATAAGCTGGGCTGAAATGATACTTTGTTAATAATTGTCAAATATTCCACAAATAGCACAATCCTAAATAGCACTATTCTGAGCAATGAGAGCACCACGTAACATGCTGAATTTTTAAACAGAGCTGAACAGAATATAGAATTTCTATTTGGGAAATGTGGACATCTTGAAGTTCATTTTTGTTCAGAAATGGAACAACTATCTTTCCTGCAAAAGGAAAATTCTAAATAGCTGCTTCAAAAAGCAATGTGCATTTCAAACTCGAAGTTTAGGTTTAAAACTCTCTTTTTATTTTTTATTACTTCGATGTCATAGTCTGGTTAAAGAAATGACAGTGAATGGAAGAATTTGCTAAGAACAAAAGCATCATCAGAGACTTTGCTGATTTCTTTATCAGTACAATAGAGAAGGAGCTATTTTCTGTATTCTTATGTAGGATACAGCATCACATTTTTTACTACTGACAGATCATGAAATAATGTGAATAAAAATACAGAATATTTTAAATTAAATTTTAATATTGAAATGAATATTCAATTTTGGTAAAACCAGTCCAAGTTTTCATCAGAAGTTTTAATGAGAAATTCTTAATAAGAAGTAAAAATAAACAAAGCTCCATTTCACTGATATTTTCCAAATGGTTATTTTGTTGGAAAGATATTAAACCAGTTCTTTTGCTTATAATATAAGGATACATTTATATTCAATCTCTGCCAAGCAGGCAGTGTATTGCTCTTACAATATCTAATGTCTTCTTTGGCAAATGTTTTGCTCAATAATCCTGCTTCTAATATTCTTATTTGTGCTCTGATGTTACCCATGGATACAATGATGATCAAACCTCCTTCTTACAGAGCCTTGTTGAGTTATAGGGAGAGAGTTCCACCTCCAAAGAGCTTGAAGCCAGACTGGGAAATACAGAAAGTATGGAAAGAGAGTAAGGGGAATAAAGACTGTAAGAATAAAACCAACCAGATGACCCAACTCTTTGCCCTACACCGTTTTTAGACACCCATGTTCCCTCTAAATCCCTTTTTGCAAATTATTTGGCTTTTAAAAATTCATTTGATTCCCTATATAGGCAAGAAAACTCTCTTTTCTGAAGGGATTAAAAAGATCTACAGTCCCACCCGAGGGAAGAAAACAGACTCAGGTGAAGCTTTGTCCTGTACACACATTGTGTGTCTCTTCTTCAGCGTCTCTGGTCTAACAGTGAAAGGCAGTTAAAAGAATGAAGCAGATTCTTTTTGCTCTGGCTAGAAATAAGACAAATGCCTTAAGAGTTATTCATAAAGACTAAGAAGGAAAGAAAGCAGAAACATGGCAAAAATCTTGGGAAGGTCTCTGTTTCCCCAGCCTGCTCCTGATAAAGGACTCTGTCGCATCCCTCCACACTGGCACACAGCACTGGCACTCTCCTGGCTCAGGGCTACGCTGCCAGACACAGCAGAGCCCTTTCCTCGGTGAACTGTCACTAAAGATTCTTTTCTTGGTTTTCTTTCTTTTCATGATGGCCCAAATTGAATACTTGCCTTGCCTTGTATCTGTCATGTTAGCTTTTTAGATAGTACATGTTATATTCGATACTCCAGTGGTCTGCTGTCCTTTTGTAGGAGCTTGCCAGGCTTATCAAGTGTCTCTAATGGTGGTGGCCTGAGGGAAAACAGTACACAGTTTGCTTTTACATTTCTTCTCCACTTTAAAAATATGAGAGATATTAATAGTACAAAGAACTGTTCCCCACTGCTTTGATCTCTACAACACTGCTGCTCTTGCAGCCTCCATGTCACTACTGATGCCATGCTATATTACTATTTTCATTATTCCAGCCCATAGTCCATATTCTTTTCCCATTTTGTTAACCCCAGCTGTAGCTGGTGTTTCCAGGAGGAGAAATGGGAGTGAGAGGTTTGGATGTGCTGCAGCAGCATCCCCTGAGAGTTGTGAGTGACTGAGGGGCTGTAATCAAACCTCCTGGGACTCTTGAGAAGATAATTGTTGATCAAAAAAAAAAAAAAAAACCAAAACAAAAACACCAAAACAAAACAAAAACAAAAACAAACCAAAACCAGAAAAGAAAATATGCATAAACTGCTTCCCCTTCTGGAATAACCTCCAAGGAAATGTGCCTCGGAGACATGTTCCCTCCGTGCTTCTCCTTTGCTTCAGGGCAGCAGTAATTTACTGTAAACCAAAGGCAGCTACAAATTCCACCATCCTGATGGGAGGTCAGTTTGCTGCCCATCATGTGAGACGGAAGGGAAAGCACAGCAATAACTCCTGTGGCTTCTCAGGGAATGCAGGAGGAGCAGCACACCATAAAACTCACCCATCTCACATTCCTATGTCCCACAGGCTGACATTTGAGGTGAAAGGTGGAGGAATCTTAATTTTCCTTGTCCCTGACTCAGCATGGAGTCAAAGTCATTGCTGAGGTGGAAACGTCCAGTTTTGGTGACAGGTTATAGAAGCTCCGGGAATTGTTTTCTGTTTTCTTACATAAAGGAACATCCAGGAAGAGGACATAGACCTGTTTTGAATTTATTCTGCTACTGTATGATTAGCACTAATTCAAACATTGTAAAAATCATTATAATAAAGTGTTTTGATTTAGAAGTGCTTAACAATTTACAGTAAATTACAAACTAAGCCATGAAGCTGCAATTCTTCATATGTGTGTGTGTGCACATAGACTCACAACATTTGGAAACTATGAGATGCTAGCATTAGACACACCATGCAAAGTCAGTTGTAAAGAAAAGTGGGTTCTTCTTCTTAATTAAATAAATCCATAAATAAATAGAAGACAGCAATACTACAACAGGCAAATTGTTCTTCAGCTCCTGAATAAGACACTCAGTGGGAAAGAACTGACAAATATGCTACAAGTATAATATCTCTTCTCATTAAAAAATGCATTTTATATACAATTGACAAGGAAAATTAACTTAAAATGTTATCTCATACTCTATGGAAAGCTTGCTTGCTTTCTGAGCAAATGAGCAATGCTGCCTTGAGAACAGAGCACTCAGGTGGGTGCAGCAGCCTCTTTTTCCCTGGGTTTTGTTTCTCTCCTGAGTTTTGGACATGGTCAGGTTATTAGCTGGTGATTGTGTCTCCACTGCAAAGCCTTCAGAGGTCCATCTTTAAATTACATTACAGCTAGGTGAAAATACTATTATTATTATTATCATCATTGTCATTATAATTATTATCATTATTATGCAAGGAAATATATTTTTCATTGTCTGTAGTGCACATTTTCACACACACACATAAAAAAGGGAAAACAAAGTTGTTTGCCAGTGTCTGACTCTGCTGAGAAACCTTATCTGGGGAAAATGAAGTTGTGTCAGACAGGTGAAGGACTCTCCCAAGCTATTAATTCATTTTGAATAATTCATTAGCTAACACTCTCAGACTCTGATAGTCCCAGGTAAATCCCAGAGAGGGGTTTTGCAGTCCCTCAGCCATGCTCCTCATCAAATGCATTAAGTTTTACATAATAAGAGGATGCGTGAGTGTTTTTAAAGAGATATTTATTCCAGAACTTGTAATTAGTGTGTAGTGTCTAATTGTGTGATGGAAGTGACTGAGCACGGTAATAGAGGGCACTCTGCACGGACTGGCAGCACAAACTCGGGAGTGGTTTCTCCTGATAAGTGAGTTACTGGGTCTTCTTCCATTTGGAAGTGTACTGTGGGTTTTACTTGGCACCCAGACTTCTGAAGTTCAATACAGTATGAAGGGAAGGATTTTTCTCAGCCATGTACATCAGTGGGCAATGCAGATCTAGGGTCTTACCTGATGTTAAACTGGTGCGTATTCACCGAAATCAATTAATTCATAGGCATTGTGAGCCAGGTGTTAGCAAAAGTCTTGCTGAGTTACAATGAAGCAGGATCAGTGTTTCAATGTGCAAAAGAGATGTGAACGTAAAATTTACCTTTGAAATTCTCAGAGGGATTAATGTGCTGCAAACATATTACCCAAAAGCACCTTCTCCCTCTAACATTATTACAGGAAAACTGAATAGGCTGCAGTCACTATTTTTCCTAACTTCTTATTGAACCTAAAATGGTCACTGAATTAAACTTTAACAAATAGATCTTTTTAAAACTAAATTAATAAACTTCCTTATTTCTCCGCTATCTAAGTTCATAGCCTTTACTTAATGATGATGCACTTGATTAAATAAAATGAAAGAAAAATGGAAGTTCTTTCAGACATTAAAATTAATAATGAGTTTAGACTTAATCCAAAAGCAATTTAACTTTAAACATTCATAAGAAATTAAATGAGCCATTGAATTTGCTATATAAGCAAGCATTAATCTTATCAATCTATGAAGACTGGAATGTTTTACAGTGACCCATTAATTTCAAAGTCTAATACAAGGTCTGTTTAATGCCTTTAGTCTATTAAAAAGTGTGATCCTACAATATAACTGCTTTTTCATAAACGTTTAAACCCCATTCATTTTCCTACTGCTTTGAGCATGTGATAATCTGTTCTGACAAGGTTATGGTTCAAAAAAATCCCCAAATACATAATTTCTTCATATCTGTGTATGCTCCAAGTTTGGACTTCAACACCAAAAAAGAATTTATTAGAAAACATAAGGATTTGAACAGTTGGTGTTGGCGCAGATGTTTGCTGTAATAAATGTTCAACAAAAAAAAAAAAAAGAAAATATTTTCTTTTATCAGGTGCTATTTAGTCTAACAATCTTACTTGTATTCTCAATTCTGTTTTTTCCAATGCAATAGAGAGAGCTGTGCCACAAAAAAAACCCCACTGCTCATTCAAAACATTTCCAAAAGAAAAAGGAAGATTTCTGTTATGACAGATGCCTTTGGTGTATTTCATTTCAGTTGCAGTAGACGTGTTCAGTGTAGAGCTTTGTGCAAGCAGGGAGAAGAACCAGAAAGTTTGCTTTCAAGGTTTCTTTACAACAGTGCAAGTCATGGGAATTTGCAAAATTAAAATTAAAAAAAAAAAGTTTTTTGAAAACTGCCCTTTTTAGTTAATGAGATGATTCAGTATCAGAATTTAATGGCATGACATCTTAGCTCCTGCCATGGAAGGTCATGGTTTGAAATTTCTGTTTCTAATCAGTAGTTGCTCCCACAAAAACCAATCAGAGGGAAAGGTTGATATTTAAATATGTTTATGTTACTAAACAGGTGTTCCAGTTTGACATACTATACCTAATTCTACCTAATTTTCAGAAATCTAAGGTCAATGAGAAATTATGCTTCTTAAAATAAGACAAAAACAGTTCTAGTGTGGTTATTAAAGGTAAAGAATAATAAATAGCTTGATGAATGCTCTGTTCCTTGAGGGTGCACTCCAGAAATGTCTGCAAAGGACAACCATTCTTTTCTATGTAGCACTATATTTTCTTTGTCTGTGATACCTTCCCTGACTTACATCTGCTTGCAGAAGTCTGAAATATGGATATAGTAGTACTGTATCCTTGTGCAAATAAATGACTGCTATTAACTTCTACGAGTCTCCACATTTTGGTCCTGTGCATTAATTAGGAATGCAAGGCTATGAGCAGATTACTTGTGTAAACTCATGAAGCTCATTGGAGCATTTCCCAATTTACACTGGAGACTGTGTTAAAATCTGACCTGCTAAATGGTAATATATTCCTTTTCAAATATATTTCATGCATTAAGAACAGAGAGATCCTATTTCAAGGGACAGAAGGACAAAATAAAGACTGATAGAGTATTCTGTGTTATGGTACAACAGTCTGAGTAAGAAGTACTACTGAACTCAAGAGATTACTCAAGCAGAAGCTGAATTCAGGTAATCACACATTTAATAACAAAATCACTGATTTTCCTAAGGGTGTTCATGTCAGGATGTTACTCAAGAGACTTCAACAGTAGCAAGTGGTTGGTAAACTTCTGAGTCTCTTGGCTATTGTCAAAGCTCTAATCATCTGTCTTGCCTCTTGGAATCTTATCCATGATTATGTTGGAAGGCATTTGGAGTGTAAGCGACTGTGGCAATACAGTACCCACAGCTGCAGCTCTGTCCAAAAGGCTCTGTTGGCTCTGGTTCCCAAGAGGTGGCATACCAGGAGCAAACTGGTCAAAAAACACTTAGGCTATTTTTGAAGTGTTTATTGAAAGTGTATTTTTAAATTATATTGAGAAATACATTTTTCTCATACCTCAATGCTGTGAAAGATTGTTAATTCTGTTGAATTTTCATTTTGGCAACAGAAGCATGGGCTGATGAAGCACTTTTGATTTGCCCAGCTTTTATATTTTCTAACAATATTTTTATTTTTCCTTTCAAACTAGGCCTTCATTTCTATTTTGTATTCTGCACTAAAGTGCAGTTGCAACCAAATGAAGCATTTTGATTTTTGTCAAAATAAAATCTGTCAGTAGCTGGCCCAAGACAGTATTTTGGTTTGTTACGGTTAGAATCTTCTTTCATGGAGAATTTTGAAGTGATAGGATTTGCTTCCTGATGGGCATGAAAACAGTTTTGAAATTACAAATTCTTTAGGAAAAAAAAAAGAAAATGCCATTCTTGTCACAGATCTGGTGCTTTTTAAGTTGTTCCCTGTTCACTTGCCTCATGATAAAAATAGGATGTTGAGAACATTTGCCACAAGTAAGCGCTGAACGAGAGCAGAGCAGATTTCATTCATGTACTTCTGCTTCAGTTAATATTGTGCCCTGATATGGACTGGCTGAATTAATCTTCAGCATGTAAATTGGGCATCAGCATCACCATCAGCCCTGGGAACTGTCATCATTGGTTCAGAGTAAATAAAAGCCTGACAAAGCAAACTTCAAAAAAACCCCACAACAATCCCCCACCTTGGTTATGTTTATCTTAACAACTTTAATCTAAAAGACCATATCTAGGTTTTGGGTCTGTTTCAGGCATTTGAATACCAGTTTTTGCCTCAGCCTCTCAGCAAAATACAGGTCACCAGACAGAGGTCTGATTCTCCATCTCATTTTGACTATTATATATGAAAAGTAGTAATGGGTTGCACAAGCAACAGGTGATCTGGTGCAGCCAGGTGAAAAGTGAAAAGGAAATCTTACCTTTGGATTTAGATTTAAGGTTCTGATTTTGCAGCCTGGAAAACGCTCTTGGTCTAGAGTTTCTGCTTTGGCAGTGGCACCATAACCATAACCTCTGACAGCAAGTTTCTAAAACAAGTATCAGACCTGTCTTATAGAGGCTGGTATTACTGTAGCTGGAACACAGTACTTGTTCTGCAGTGTTCACTCATATGTCCCAAAAATGACTCGTTGGCAAGGATAGATTCAACCAGCAAGCCAATGAAATGAAACCTATTTCCTGGAGGGATTGTGCAAAATACCAGTTGGAATTTGCTCGAGGCATTGAACTGGTTCTTTTACATATGAAAGAACTATAAACATACCAAAACCCTACAGTTTTATCCTGTTGCCTTAGTCTTTCAGCTCCCAGATAACTGCGTAGTTCAAACAGTACATCTCTCAGGACTGTAACCCTGGAGCTTTCACTATTCATTTATTTATTCTTTGTCAGGTTCTTTCTGTTTAAGGGGTGGATAAGTTATTACTTATTTGGTTTGTATCCTTTCTTTCTCAGAAATGCTGGTGGCAGGGTCAGCAGCCAAAGTCTCATGGCCCATAGAGCTGGGAGTTCCCTTCTAGAGTGACTCTTTGTGGTGCCTCATCAACATTTCACAGAATCACAGGAATAGTCTAGTTGGGAGGGATCACAGGAGTCCTGCTTCAACCTCCAAACTCAGACAAGAGACAAGAGAATTCAGACAAGAGAATTCAAACTCGAGAACTTCCATGTTTGGAGACTCCTCTGACTCCTGTTGCAATGCTAAGTTATCCTTGCTATGATTCTTTCTTTCTTGTACCAGGTCAGAACTATCTGTGAATGTGTCAGCTACATCATGTTCGGGAACAATATTTCCACACCAATATTAATACGAAAGGAGTGCCCTAAAGTAGAAAAGAGCAACAAAGTCTTCACCTTCACCACCTGTAGGATTCTGAACTGTAAGACTACTTGCCCAGAAAACAGTTCCATTCCACCACACAGTCAAAGCCAAGCCTGGGAACCAGCCTGTCACAATCACAGCCCATCTGCGTTTCTTTGGTGTGAATGACATTAAAGGCTGGGATTCTTTTCCCTCATGACCAAAGTCCCTCCTGTAGTCATGACATGTAGCCCCTCATTACGACATAAACCAGCAAACTGGGACAAGTACCTAACAAAGCTTGTTCCCCAACACATGCCACAGCAAGAAAACATTTTTTAAAATTGTTTGTATAGTTTTAACTATTAGGTTTTGGATATAATAATCACTTTCAGACACATTCCTGTTTACTTCTGTAAATGTATTTGCATAGCACACAAATTTGACAGATGGATTTGAGGAGTTCACTTTGCTCTGCAAGCAAAATTCATGCGCATCATAAAAACCAGCCCTTTTAGAGAAGCACTAAAATGAGAGAGTTTTCTAAATAATTGATTTCTAAATCAACAATTGCACTCTCCTAATAATTATTTTGAAGACAAGAGATAAGGTTCAGTTACTGTCTATGCTGGTTGATAATACAAAAAATTTAATGGAGGACAGGCTTTCTAATAAGAAAGTGAGAATTATAAGCAATAAAACCCAGCATGGGATGTGATTATCATGAGGCAATAATATCCTTGGGCATTTTTCTATACAAAAGCTGAGTGCTCCCCATAAATATGTGTACTTCTTATTAACCACGCCCCTGCAAGTTGCCTGATTAATACAGAGGTATTATTTTTTAGATTTAAATAGAGATACATCATCTTAATAAATTGCTTTGGGCTTCAATATAGTAGCCATGAGATTAATAGAGTTCTGTTTTGGAGATGTTAATTGCTTTATTTCTGATGGGCACTATTTAGACCTTCACACCTCCATTTTCAGGGGAGTAAAATGGGGGTGAGCATCACTTTGGGAAAAAATGAATCAATCCCTTAGGAACAATCAATCAGCATTAGAATTGTGGTAGTGCCGGTGCTGTCTCTCATTTCTTGTTTCATTACTTACCTTACCGTGATGAATAAGATAACTGTCTTTGAAAGGCTGCAAAGTGGCCTTTTTTCTCAAGTTAGTTCCCAACTGTGGCACAATTGGTGGATGCCAAAAGCCTATTGAGACTTTTTAGGAGGCACAGAGCATTATGAAGTCCTTTTAAGAGGAACAGTGTATAAATGTTATCCTCATGTACATCACCCGTCATCCTTCATCTCTTTTATATATTCTTCTGTGTTTTGTCCCACTTGACCCGATTCTTTCAATTTTACATTGTCCCCCATTTCCACAAACTACTCCAAGCCCTCCCTTCACCTGCCTTAGCCTTAGGGAGTGGTAGCAGGGAACAGATTGTACATCTTTATCCTTTACATAGTAAGGGCAAGATGGAAATGTATGGCTTCACAGAGAGAATTTGTCCCAGAGTTTTTTCTAAGAAAGGTGGTTTTTTTTGAATCTGAGTAAGGCAGATTTTTCAGCCCTGTGACCTGCCCATCCTTTCTGCACGGAGAGAAAGAAAACTTTTATTATTTTTAGCAGAAGTTTCCCAAGGCAGGAAGGAGAGTTAGTTCTTCACAGCTTACTTTGATCGCATACAAATGGTGTGTAACTTGTGAAGAAGCATTTCATAGCTTTTGCTTGAGGGTTTTTCATGGAGGAAGTACCAATGAACAGCGCAGGAATTTGTCTTCCTCATCTCTCAAACCTGAGCCAGCGCTCGAGGCAGGGCCAAGCCCTAGACGTGGTCATAGGTGACAGGATGACGCTGCTGAAGGATGTGAGCAACCACTGCCAGCACCAACTCTGCTTCCCAGGCTGCTGCACACAGGACTAAAATAAGCTGCTTTAAGAGTGCTACCCATATTCCATGACACTAATTTCTCCTCCACTGAGAATCTGACCTGCCAAATCCCTGATGTCTGCAATTAGGACACAGAATTCCAACAATATTATATCACAATAGGTATAATTACAGCAGAGTGTAAGTGCCTGCTGTCACATTTGTTGCTTTGTCCATACTAATTGGTTAACCTAATGATGGCTGGACAAATTCCTTCCTTGATCAAAAGGCACACTGAAACACTTAGCAGAGTGTTTAAACAATGGGCTTTATTAGTACAGTGTCAGCAAGTCAGCTTTTCTTAGAGAAAAAAGAAATGTATAAGGAAACACAAGGCATAAATTCTTACTGGAAATCCTTCTGGAATAACAAAGTAAAATGGCTCATACATCAATTATTTTTTCACGAAAGTCTTTTTCTAAACAGAGAGAATGTTATTAAGCAAAAGGAAACATAATTTCTTTAAATTCCTTTTTTCTCTCTTAAGGCCAGTGTTCTGATCAATGGCAAAAGATGGAAAATAGACAATTTAGTATTTTTAGAATCGTCTTTATCTTTTGGTATATTTATTTTACTGTTAATTAGAAAATCTTAGACTGACTGACATCAACTCACATGTAAATTAGCATTTTCCCCACTAGGTATGTGTGACATTCATGGCTCTAAACAGAAAGGAATAGATTTAGATCAACTATGAGAAAGAAATTTCTCCCTGTGAGGGTGGGCAGGCCCTGGCACAGGTTGCCCAGAGAAGCTGTGGCTGCCCCATCCCTGGAAGTGTCCAAGGCCAGGTTGGATGGGACTTGGAGCAACCTGGGCTAGTGGGAGGTGTCCCTGCCCATGGCAGGGAGCGGAATGAGGTGGTCTTTAAGGTCCCTTCCAAACGGAACCATTCTGTGATTCTGTGTTTCTGAAAGTTCAAAACTTCATTAGCTATATGTTTTTTGTGCCTGCTCAAGGAGTTCTGGAATATTAGCTCAACAACCTCGTGGGTATATACAATTATGGTATAGCAAAGCATAGATTTTTAAAATTATGTAATTTATTCCATATTATAAATTACCTCAGAACAGAAACTGCAAAAAAATTTTATAGATTATCAAAAAGATATAAAAGGAACAAGCTGTGTGGAAAGTGATGTACAGTGGACTACCCCTACTTTCATTGTATATCCATAACATCTATAGCATTCTCTTAATAAATGCTTAATTAGGAGTAGGGCCAGCGGAGTTGTTCTAGATTTAGTCAGTCTGGTGGAAATACTGATGTGCACAGATGTGCAGTAGCAGGAGTGGCATCTGGCCAATAGATCACTTTAGTCACTGGTTCTCAAGTTTAATTTCTGAGGCTAATGCTTGTGATTTTGCTGACATCAGGAATTGCTGTTACAGACATAAATATCTTGGGGAGGGGGAACACTCTGAAATAGTCTCCAGGCCTTCACAGCTCTTTCTGCTGTAGTTTCCAATCATGTCATTTTCCTAAACTTTACACTTCCATGCTCTTCACCTTAGACCCTGGTTTCGGTCACCATCTCACATCTACAACTAGTACAAACTGTAGAGAGCTACAACAGGTCCATGAGAGTGATGGTGCTTACCTTAAAAAGAGCAGTACTTTCTCATTCATGTGTATCTTATTAACACTCAGGAACTATTTGAGTCTATGACTTTTTTCTTTAACTTCTTCAGTGCAGCAGATAGGTGAGTTACTTTCATTTGATTCTTGAGGCTAAACTGTAACAGAACAATATATTAAGTCAAACTTATATTCAAAATTATCCCACTTTCCCACTTGAAGAAATGTTCAAGTTGTCAATTTTATTAATGCCATTGAAGCAACTGTTTCCTGGGTAAGAATGGACACAAATGTTATGAGGGCTCTGCTTTAGCTGTGGGAAACTACATTTGCATTCTGGGATTCCTACACTGATGGAATATGTTCATTTCCAACTGGGAAAAAAAACTTAAAAGGAAGCAAAAAAAAAAGCTCAGGGTCCCATATTTCTTCTGCCCTTGTGTAGACTGTGTAGCAGCTTGGACATTACATGGCTGTGAACAAAGCCAACCACTTCTCAACGGTGACATTCCCCTACCGTTCCCCAGTAACTTCCACCAAGCACACACTTCAAAATATAGCAATGGCATGTTGCTCATACACTTTTTGCTGTCTGTGACAAACTTTGTGTCATGTTTAATGGGAAAATATACATGTACACATATATAAAAGATTGTCATTTGCTTGCTTTTTTTAAAGATCAAGTAGCTTGTACTTGTCAGGGTTTCTGCTGTTAGCCTCATCCTTGCCCTCCCCACCTTGCCAGTTTTAACTTAGTGGTATGTCTGGGCTAGATAATAGGAGCCATGGGAGTAACTTTATAAAGTCAGGAAATCAAAGGCAGATGTTAAACATAAATTGTACCAATCAGAGCTTACAAAAGAGTTGAATTCTCTCCTGTAATTCTATTTGAACAAACGTGTCAAATACAGGGACTGGTAGAAATACCATCATCATCAGGTCTCACTCTCATCAGCTGCCCTGCATTTAATCCTTTCCGTGCTCATCAGTGCCACCCCTCCATTGCAAAATCACCTGGAAAGACACAATCAACTGTGAGGATCCTTTGCAAAGGGACAGCAAGCTCTGAACTGCCCCCCAGCAGCTTTAGTGTGGCAATTTCCCTGATGGCACCTTCCCAACAGCTGACCTTAGGAGCACATACTGACCTGCTGGTGTCCTCTTCCTCGGGCCAATCATCCAGTCAAAACTGGAGACTGTTCTGTGCTCTGTAGATGAAAATGTTAGGGAGGGTGGACGTATCCAAATGGATTCCCAAACCTTCCTGCTGTGACACCTGTATTAGTCTGAGGCTGTCCAGGTGCTGCACACAATTCACACCCTGATTTCCTTGGCACAAGCCCTGCACCCCACTGTCCTTCAGGGAGCAATCTCCTCCAGCAAGTTTCAATTCCCAACACATTTCCCATCTTCTAGGATAGATAGAAGGCTCTGCCTACTAAATGTGCAGTCCAGGTTGGCACTTACTGATATTTTAGCTTGTCCTCTTGCTCTGATAATGTTGAGTTTGTAGCAGGTTATTTATACTGGGAATATTATTTCCCCAAAAATACTTAATTTAATAGTGTATTCCAGCAAAGGGTCACAGCTGACCTGACTTAGGTGGCTTTTTGCACAGGGACTGTAGTGTAATCTTTAAAGACCTGGTTTAAAGGCTATTGAAGTTGACAGAAAGATGGGCATTGAGTGTAAACAAAGCCAAGCAGTGAACTGTGCAAAAATCAAAATATTATTAAAGTATTCTGTGCTGGGGTGACTCCACCTGTAATATTTACAGCATTTCTGAGGGTTGTAATTGGGCCTGAGAAAGGCAAATTAAACAGACACAGCTTTTTACCTGAAATGTGTTGAAAATGGAGGGTGTTTGTGTAAGCTGAAGAACTGGCCTAATCTTCTTTGTGTTTAGACACATGAAGGCAAGAGAAAGTCGAACCATGGCTGTCAGCTGCAGTTCCCACGTGTAATGCCATTTGGCTGTATGTAGTAGAAGAAAGCCTAAGCTACTCTACATGTGTAGAGCTATAAAAATAAGATTATTGTTGTTCCATGGCCTTACATTGCATCCAAAACTTGTGTTCTTGTAGTGGTTATAAAAAGAAATTGTAAATCCAGTTGCTTTTGGCAATATGAATGATGCCTACAAAATACTTTTGTTCTATTAAAAGTATTTACTAAAACAACAGAAGGAAAATGCTATTCCAGAATGGCCATAAAAGGAAACTGATTTTGAACTCTCTTATACTATCATTGCCAAAAATGTCATTTCAGTAATCCCAGTTCTGATTCTACCTTGAATCTCTACAAGTATAGCCCCGTTTATTTCAGTGGAACTATCTTGTTTTGTTCTCATTATACAGATCCAAAATCTAGTGAGACAGAGAATTTTAGAGCTTTATTCAAAGCCCATTGAAGTCAATGAGATACTACCCTTTGACATAAAGCAACCCAGATAATTTCAGAATATGTTCAAATAGGTGATACTAGTCACACTAGTTGTATACCTGTTTAACTTCATTGATTTCAAATGCATTACTGAGTGTTAGGTTAATTATTTTTAGTGTGAGGAAAAGCTTTCAAAATCACCATGGGAAGAATAAGTTCAAATGCAACAGAAAACTGTAGTTAAAGAACAGATTTCTCAATTTTCTTCAATTTAGCATCAGTCCTCATGTGACCCCATCTTATTGCTTAATGCACTTTAAAAAGCCACTCTGGTTTCCTAGTGATGAAAGCAAAATAACATAAGATAGCATAACATTGTTTTGCTTTAGGTCTGGTCAAGGGAAATATGTATTTTTGAAAATTCTAAATGTGTTGTGTTGAACAAATTGCATTTTTTCCTTTTTCCTCATTTCTGTTTTCAATCTCAGTGATGCTCTGAAGCTAAACCCATGACAGATCTCAATCTCCTACCCTTTCAGAAGAAGCAATGTCAATAGGAAAAGCACTTCTTAGAACAAGGATGTTTGGCTTAAGCCATATGTGAGTAATCTGCTCTTTTATCATTTTATGGTAGTGGAAAGATGTCCCAAATATTAAGACATAATTAACAATCACACCAGAACAAATTTATGAGGTGCACAGTGACAGCCATGTAGAGCCTGATCCTACATCCCATAATCTTCTTAGTTCGTGTCCTCTGAGCTCTGGAGTGGGTCTGAGGTACTGCAAGGCACTCATCAACATTTTCAAAGGGAGGGATAATACACCTGCAAGCCAAAATCTACCCATCTGCACACCTCCCATCCTCACTTCAGACCTGTGCAAAACTGGCACAGACTGATGAATCTGCACAGCTGCTCATCATAATGCTATGGCTTTATATGAAAATATGCCTGAATTTTACTGCCGGGATTGATGAAAATTTGATTGAAAAACAACATTGCAGAAAATCTCCCCCAGCAGTAGAACACGACCTCCCCATCTCAAATCCTTTCCAGCCAACCCACCTCACCCCTCCATGTTCTTACCCAGACATGCCTCTTCCTAAAAGTATGTGTTGTTCTTAAACATAAAACTTTTACATCCAAATCTTAACTCTATATACTGAATATTAATGACTTTGACCAATTCCAAATATGTCAGGCTGCATTTAGAGTGAGGTGTTTTCAAACTGCCATGGCACTGACCCAGCTTCAGCAGAGCCACGCAAGGCAAAGGCTGTGCATTTGTACAGCTGCTGCAAACAGCTCATATACATAAAATCTGATTCTCTGGGCAGAGCAGACCTTGCCTTCCTGAGCCTTCTGTAGCTTGCCCAGTAGAAGGTCTCTAGATAATGAGGGAGATAACATTTTCCTTCCTCATGCAAAGTTTGAATGTTCTTCCTTGCAATTTGATGAAGGTAAACATTAGGTTGGCCTGTCTGACAGAGAAGAGTGGCACCTCTGTAACCTGTTCTTCACCTGCAGGTGCAACTTCTCTTGGTTTTGGAAGTTTTTGTTGCACAGGCATCTTGGGATTTTCCCCTTAAACAATGAATTGTACTCTGTTGAATGTCAATTAATGGTACTAGTATTTAAATAATATGTGCTCATGTTTTTAAAATTTCTAATGTGTCGTGCTGGTGACTCAAGATTTACCTGGCAGATAGTTTAAAGAAATTACTTTGCATGCCGTGATTCATTTAAATTATAAGTACCCATTACTCTCTATTTCATTTTTAACAAGTTCATCATCCACTCAAAGAAATGCCAGATAGCTCAGGTTGGAAAGCTGATTTATCTGGCATATGCAAAGATGGACTCCTTGCAGTTGGGGTTTCATAATCAGAGCAGAAACATATTAAGGGTAGGTGTCATATTCCTTGAGGTTTGCAGAAACTCTCAGAAGCCTGCATGCATTATGGACTCTTCTTTTGTTACATTACAGTCTTTTAGATCCCAAAGCAATTTATGTGCATATGCAGGACCAGTTCCTGAGCTCTTAACTCAGGTAAGCCCTGTGGATTTCTGCAGCATCTTACTTTAATAAGGACCTCCAGATTCAATCCTTGAAAATAAAAGGAAAAATACTATAGACTGAATATATTTTACAGTGAATAATTATTTAGGGAATTCAATATTAAAATATTGTTTTAGAAGTAAAGCACCACTGGAATACCAAACTAGGGTCTGGCTAAGTAATGTTTGTGTTAGCCTAGAGTTGTTATTGCTATAAACTAAAAAGATAAGTGGTACAGCCAGCCTTTATTTCTTTTCCATTTTTTATGCTTTCTCTAGGAATACCTCAACTCAGAGGACACCAAGATGAAAAATATTTGCTTTAATCTTTGATAATATGGTCCCTTTATATTGTAGGTTTAAGGGAGTCCAAAACATTGAAGGAAGATATTTAAAAGTGTTTAGCCACCAAATGATGTTGCTGTGACCTTGGTGGGGTTGAGGGCTGAGATGCCTGACTCAATGTTTTCTACATTTCTCCTTCTGGAAGCCAAGTTTATCCTCTACAACCTCTAGCTGGTGGTAGGACAGATCCTTATCTCCCACCACTGAAAGGGAGAAAGGAGCAGAGTGAAGCATAATTATTTTGGACTCATTGCAAGAAATGCCTGCTATGATTTTAGGGGCATTTAACAACCTGCAGAATTCATTTTGTGTCAAGATTCAGGGGAAATAGCAGGCCTATGATAAATAAAGTTATTGGTTAAAGAAAAAAACAGTAGAATTTTAATTAAATTTTCAGTCTTCACAATGAAGGATCGCCACCAAACTTTGTAAGTGCCTCCTCTGGCCGGAGGAGCACTGGTAGAAAAATGACCCAAGAGCAGTAAATAACCTCATCAAAGAATTTTATTTGTAACTGGATATTGTAATACTCTTATGATCACAGAATCATTTGGAATGGTTTGGGTTGGAATGGACTTTACAGCTCATCTTGTTCCAAACCCCTGCCATGGGCAGCAGCACCTTCCACTAGACCAGGTTGCTCCAAGCCGCACCCAGCCTTGCCTTGGACACTTCCATTCCATTGTGCATAATATGAACACTTCATGGCACAGAGGCTTTAAATTTCTGCTGCTGATTAAGTTCATGCCCAGATTTCTGAGACTTGGGTATGCTTGCTAACAGTTTCTGGTTTTCCTGTCAGTGACTTCCATGTAACTGTCTGCTTACCCATGTAAACCAGCATCCCAGGGTTCAAGTTAATGAACTGTGCCAATTCTTTATAAATAAAAGCTTGCCTAGATTTTTAATTGCTTTGAGGACCTCCTAGGAGAGGATCAGCCACAAAACTCATGTAATATCCTGCTACCTTGGGGCAGAGCACTTCCCATTCCTCTGTCTTTACTTTGCTGATCAGCCATGTGCAATCTGGCCTTAAATTGGCAGCGTGATCCTCGTTTTCCCAAAGTGGAGGACTTTTGCAATCAGCTGCTTCTATTTATGTAGACAATAACAGACATGATCAATGAATAACACTTGGGCTCTCTTTTAAGACAGATCTATTTTCAGCTGGTGCACAAAGAACTGCTTGTCACCATCTTTCTGGTGTTTGCCAACTCAGCATTACCCAGTGCAGGCAGAAAACAGGAAACAGCAGACGTTTGTCCTGTTTTTGTCCGTGCACTGCTCCTGGTAGGAAATTATTTTCAGAGCCAGACCCACATTTAACAGAAAACCACCACAAACACAGAAACATGAATTCTCCAATACTGAAGAAGAGCTCAATACTTTTTCCACTCGGGAACACTGGGGCATTAAGAGGCCCATAAGGAAGGGAATAGTTATAAAAGCCTCTGTGTCATGTATTAGAAGCAGCCTAGAGAAGTTAAAGAAGGTTAGTTTACCCTTCTAAAGGGTAAACTAATCCTCTAAGGAAGCAAACTTGGATTCCTCACCATTCCGTGGCAGCCAGGGTTTAAACTCATACCCTTAAGGTGGTAAAAGACACCATGTGTCTCAGTGATTTATGGGTGTGGATGGCAGAACAAGCATGTTGTATCTCATCTATCTGTCTGTCTGTCTCTCCACCTATCTTCTCTCCCCTCCTCCAAAGGAATAAGTCCACAATGTATGTATGCAGTACTACAGATGAGCTGCAGTGTAATTGTCTTTTTTTACAAGAATTGATGTACCAGGCAGTCATTGCTCATACATGTGAGAATGACGCAGAATGGAAAGAAGGCACATGGCTGAAAATGTCAGATTATATGATTTTGGTAGGTGTAAGTACACATTTAGACTCATACTGTCTTGATTTCCAGCTATGACCAAAACATAAGTATAATTCATTAGTGTCCATCTTACACCTTCAGCTTCTGAGTAAATTGTCAGTTTTTATTCTTGGTCAATATATCAGGAGTAATGATGTTCTGTGCATAAGATTAAAACAGGATAAATGATATTTAATGATAATTTTAAAAAAATCTTCTGTGGGCACAGCTTCTGTTCCAATCTGTTCTGTTTTTGCATTTAGTAATAAAATTTTATTGTAGCTTAGGACACCTCTTCTGAAAGAAATAGCCTTATTCATCTTCCCTCCTATTGGCAGCACTAAGAAAAAGCAAGTTTAATGGCTAATGCAGAAAGTTAATTTCAGGGAAGTTAGTTAAAAATTAAGCAGGTGAAGATATACATTAGAAAGTCAGTCTCACTTCAGGTGCTGTTGTGTAAAACCACCATGCCAGAGCAGTTCAGGAGCCGTCTCGAAACAGGGAATGCTGCAGCAGGTCTGTCCCAGCTGGTTCCATGCCTGTCTCTCCTGTCACTTACTCAGAAAAGACGACACTTCTTGGTAGCTGTGTTCAATTACAGGACAGAGAGGATGGAGCATCACAAAATGCTGGGTGTGGGATGGTCTTCTGGTGTCTGCCCACAGGGTAAGTGGTAGGAAGTCTGAGCAAAGGTGTCATGGGCCCACTCTGCCTCTAGGACTGCTAAGAAATTTTCTTCAGCAGGATGAGGACTCTCATACCTTGATTCAGAGAGATTTCATTTCGTAGAATAAGCAAAAAGTCTTGAAAATCCATATAGGTTTTGCATGTGAACATTCAGGGAAAGGTTAGAGAATAATGACTCATTTGTGATGACTCCAGACTGATTCAGTTCAGTTTTGGCAGAAGGTTCTGCTCACTTCTGTCACTGAATACCTAAGTCTCCATATTACACTGTCTGTCGGAGGTCTGTTAACATGATTGCTAATAAGATATTGTTCTTTCTTCTTTGTCAGTGTTTCAGAGAAAGGCCAGAAACTTGAAAATTTTTTTTTCTTTTTAAAAAAGACTTTCTAAGAGAGTACAAATTAATGTGGAATCTATCAAACGAAGGGGAAGCTAAAAAGGAATGAAGGCAGTGAAGTTTAATGTGCTCACAGTAGGTTTTCTTTTTCTTGCAAAGAAAGGTGACAGCTAGGAAGGGAATAGCTCTGGGACATGATCCTTACAGGCTCTGTATGCAACACCTGCACGTACACGAGCGTACAGACATCATCTTGAACAGCCTGAATAAAGACCAGGCTGATCTGCAGCCTCTATGATAGACTGACTTCAGCGTGAGCTATTTATAAATCATTCTTTCAATCTCAACAATGCTTTGGCTGGAGCCAGAAAGGACAGAACTACTGGCAGACGGGCCCCTTGCCCAGTGTGCTGTGACTGACATGTAATCTGTCACTCCCCATCATCTGTGGGGTGGTGATAGGAAAATAATGCTCCTCAGCTTGCCTTAGATCACACATTACTCTCCTGAATACAGCTCCCTAAAGCTGTGAAATGGCCTTTAGAAAGTGTCTTTGTTCATTTTTTGTCATATAGGAGAATGGGAATAAATGATAAACAGGCTGGAGGGAAGGAAAGCAAAACACACATTAGAGACTTGATGAGAGAAATTGGCAACGATTGAGACTTCATTGTGATCCGATGACCTTTCTGCATAGAATACCCACGGTGTGTATCAGAGACAGAGGGTGCAGGAGCTGGGCTGGGCATTGACCAGGGCACTGGCTGTGAATGGCACTTTCCAAGCTTTAATCGGAGTTTAACCAGCCATGTTCAATATAACCCTGGGAAATCAGTCTCCTTCCATTTCTCCACTGTTTAGAAAATAAAATTCCGCATGTGACATCCCTCTATAACAAACGTGTGGCATAACAGGGTCCCACTTCCATCTGGTGACTTGGGAGTTACAGTCCTACAAATACTGTAATATAATAAATACACAGATCTTTTGCTAAAACAGATTTTTTTTTGGATGAGTTGAGCATCATAGCTCTTAAAAAAAAAAAAGACACTAAACATTTTTCTTTCAGACCATTTTATTGTGATGACTTGTTTACATTCCTTTTATACAATGAAAACTCTCTAAGATTTGCAAAGATGCCAAATTAACTTGCTCTCACTCCTCCAGCATCCCCCAGTTCCTGGGCACCAATCCTCTTTGTTTCATGGTTTGTATACAGTGAAGTTGCTGATGATCTTTAGAATATTATAATGCTCTGCCTGAGGTATAACCTTGCTGCTTCAAATGACATTTATGTAAATTGTCACTAGAAGTTTAGGGCAACTCTCTTTTCTTCCTTAATAACATGTCATACTGATGTGGCTTTATTTGTATTTCATAAAGGGATGATTGATTAAGGAGGCCAAAATTAATTTAAATTGATATTCTCCAGACTTCTTGTAGAGACACTGCAGTATGAGGCCCCCATATTTTGCATTTTAATTTGCTTCTCAATAAACTTTATGTCTCCACAGTCTCACTGACCCTTCTTATGTAGTCCCTCAGTCTTCTCACCATCTCTCCCTCTTACCCAGTCACTGTGTTACAGGGGAACAAGAGCTCCGGGAAGTGCATAAGATGCTGTATTTGCACCAGTTTGTTCCAGCAGAAATTGCAGGTGCACTGTAGGTGATGGGATTTGTTCCCATTCCTCCCAGTACAGGCAAGACAGTGTTGCCAGTGACTGTGATGGAAACAAAACCCAGACCAGATCCATTTTATTCATGCAGATGAATGCAATTTCTACTGAAAACCTATCTCAATTATTCATGTTTGAGTCTTCTTATCCTCTGAGCTCCTTTCACATTCTTTATTGTTCTCCCTGTGTAGTTTGCAAATACATTTTAGCTCAGATTTATACTGGCACAGACATCAAAGCACTGACCCAGGAAGCCCAGTGTAACAGGTTGTTTCTATTGTATCACAATAAAAGACCCTGATTTATTCTCAGTTTGCCTATTAGGAGAGAAGAAAATATGGAAGCTACAACTATACTTGGGTGCCTTCCAAACATGTGACTGACTCTACTCCGGTCAGTATCCAGAAGTAGTGCTATAGATATTATTATTTTATGGTCAATATTCCCATAGCCCTGCACAGACCCGAAGCATATCAGGTGGTACAACATTTTCCAAAATAATTAGAACCTTGTCTCAAAAACAGGGTTTCCCGGAATGGCTGGGAGCAGAAGAAAATCCACTTTAAAACTGGTCTGAATGATCAAGAATGTTACACAGAAATAAAATTCCCATGGAATAGAAGCCCGGCCATTTCTGGAAGGCATTTATCATCTTTCCAGACACTTGATCACGGATGGAAGAACCACTAGGGCAGTTTGTGCTTGAAATTGTGTCCTTTCCTCTTCATTCAAGAAAATTCTAGAAGTTTGCTGAAACGAATATTTTACCTGCCCCTTAGCTTACAAGAACCGATTTGTTCTCCATGTCATAAGTCCTGTCAAATTCTTGCTGTCCCTTATTCCTCCAGGAACCTCGAGGTTCCCTTTTCCCTGCCACCTCGCTGTGAGGGGCTGCAGGAAGGAGGGATATTCTCACTGCTGGAGACAGCTCTGAACATACACTCTGCAGTCATTCCTAACGACAAAAACTGATTCCTGAGAATGTGGAAATAACCAGTTTGAATAACTAGTTTGAAGACAGCGTGTCAGTAGCTGGCATGCAGGAGTATGCAGCATTTGTTCCTGCGATCTGCAGGATAAATCAAATACCTTGTTTTATGCTTCATTGTGAAAGGTTTCTTTTGTGTACAGCTCTTCACACATAGTTCTTAGCACTATTTATGGATTATCTGAGGGCCCATTACCACCTCTGGGCAAGGTAATGAGGGGATGCCGGAAATTCTCACACTGCTGTGCTCATGTGGAACAGAACAAAAGGGTCAGCTAAGTTACTGTAGAGGGCTCCCTATGAAAGAGAAATGCTGGTTATAGGCACGGGATGAAAAAGGACCTACGAAAATGAAGTTATACATTTGTTCAGGCTCCTTTCATTTAAAGAAAAAGCCAAAACCCTGATCTTTGCAGAGACTTCAAGGCAAGGACCTACCTATTGTCACTAGAACCCACAGGTTAGCTTGGAGTTGCCTCATAAGGAAGCTGGAAATTTTTCAAGTCCAAAAAAATAATTAGGAATATGATATACTTTCAGAAATAGGGTTGATGAGAGTGGTTTTCCTTACACATCTATGCAGCAAGTGCCTGTTCAGGCCTGTGCCTCTCCACAATCTTCATTTTTCTCCATGTATATGGTTGGCTTTTCATACCCAGGAGGGAGCAGCTGTCTCCTGCAAGGGACCACAGCTTTGCTCCCCCTGGGCTTTGTTCCCAAGGATGTAAGGACACCCAATTGCTCCTGATGTACAGCTTTCAGCGAGGACCACCTACATTCTCCATTTGGATGATGCGTCATCATTCACTTTGACAATTTCATCATGATCACAAGAACTGAAAGTAAATTTAACTCCCTTGGTGTCTGAATTTGAACCGTGTCACACTTGCAGTCCCAGATTTGATCTGGGTTTTGCTGTGGTAGGTAAGTCTGAGTGGCAGAGACTCACAGTGCTCTCTCACAAGGACAGTGCTGACTGAAGCATCACGAGCAAGAGTCTGTCATACACTCTGTTATTCCTTAATGGCAATGTTTTAATTGCATATTTCATATTTATGACCCTATAAAGAATAATTTTAATCTGACATTAACATCTGAATATGATTGCCTGGAAGACAACAGCAGCAATGACAAATACTGATATAAATCAAACCAACTGATTTTCAATTTCTAATTAAAGATGACACTAAAAATTCAAGATAAGAGACATATGGAGACAAACACATTTCTTTGCAAGAAGAACCAAAACCATATGGAGAAAAAGTGCAAGGATATCAAGCTAAAATCTGAACTTCTTGGCATCTAAAATGTCTGTAAAGGGAATCCTAAACGGATCATCTTCCTATAAAAACTCATTTACCAGGCTCTTTCACAAGCCACTGAGTAAGATGTGAGACATCTCAAGCTGTTCAGAACAACTGGGAATTGATTGTACGTAACCTATGTTGCAATTGTTTTACCAGTTGAGACCATGAGACAGATGGCATGAATATATTTAAAGTTGGGGACAAAGCTGATGTGACACTGAGTTGGCTTTCTGAAATGAACAATGCGAGTCACAGATTTGTTATCAGATGAAAAGGACTTACTTCAGAAAAAATGGGTGCCATTGTAGCCAGTGGTCTCCAGATGCTGGGGATTGGGAGAATAGCCTGCTACTCCCAGAATCAGCCCCACCATCTGCAGTCCAAATAATCAAAACTTTTAACTACTCCCTCTGTGCAAATAAGCCTTGGAATAGGTATGGCTTTTCATCGTGTTACAAAGGGGGTTTAAAATATGCACAGAGGGCCAATAAGGAACAGCCTCGCTACAGGCTGCTGATACAACTGTTATATTCCAGGCTATTTCACAAGTCAAATATTGGGAATTGCCTTATTAAAGTGCCACTGAAAGAGGGAGAGAAATTTTAAAGGTTTTTAGAGGCTTTAAATGATCTTGTGCAATATTGCAGTCTTAACTTGCCTGTTTGTAAAAGAGCTCATACAACCTCAGAGCCTGATTTCTGTTGCGCTTTGGCATAAAGCCATTTGCAGTATTGAGATTCACTTTTGCTGTGTTTATTATATCATCAACTACTTGTTTATGTGGGGTGGAAGATGAAGTGGTTAGCTCTACTACTTGTTTGCTGGGCAGGAAACAACTCTATCTGTAACCTGATGTCTCTGTTCCTTCCTCTTAATGTTCCCTTCTCTCTAAAGGCCTTTATTTTTTTTGCTTTAATGACAGTTTAAGCTGCTGCTTTAAAAATGAGTTAACTTCACGTTTAGATTAGTTCCCATAAACCTGATTTTTAAAGGGACCTATTATCTTCCTCGTTTGTAAACATAATTTTGTTGCAATAACTGAAGAGACAAGTTCTGCCAACTCAAAGCCTAAAAACTGAAGAAACAAGGGCTAGAGCTGAGTGTCTGTACCAGGACACTGAGGACAAGCCATGTTTTTATTTAGGTCAATGTGAAGCCATCCATAGGAAGGAAAACCTACTTCTCAGAAGACAGGAGTGCCAAAGCTCATATATTAGCCTATAATTAATGTTTTCTCTAAAGAAACCTAACAATCTGTATGACACAAGGGAATGGAGTTTTTACTATCAGTCAAGAAAGGAAACTTGTTCTTACTGAGAAGCTGAGGCAACTAAAAAGCAGCACTTAGAGAAAGATGACATCCAGTCACCTCAACGTGTGGCTTTACTGTATTTCCACAGGAAAAGAGCTGATACAAACCCCCTTTTCCAAACCACCCTCGGTCAGCACTGCTGTGGGAAGGTGTGGCATAGCAGGAGGCTTTGCCACTGCTGCCTGGGCAGGGTATGGGGCCTCACTCCGGGCCAGGGTTTTGGGCTGAACCTGGAGAGAACTGAAATTAATGTCCTGCCAGATACAGATCAAATTGGCTGAGCTGCCTTAAATTCTGTGAATATCAAGAGACTGGGGTGAGAAGTCAGTCAGTGTAGTATCTGTCCTTCAGCAATGTAGGCTTTTTAATAAACACTAAATTCATTTTCTGCACAATTCTAGAACACTTTTTCAGTAGTCCAGTCTGAACCAGCCTTTGTAATAATGGAGTCTAAACTCCATCCCTGTTGTTTCCTCTTGTCTGTTCCCTGTGCCGTAGGCAGGTTTCTGCCATAGGGAAGAAACCATCTTAAAAAGGAACATCTAATCATATGTATATTTAGCATTAGACTATGCCTTCAGAGAAATGTCTTAGCTCTACAACAATGGCTCAAGTCCTGTGTTTGCTCACATCCCAGTTTACTTAATGACATGCTGTGGGAATTTTTTTGGAAATAAAATCAGTTTTTTCTTTCCCATCTTCTGCATTGTTTCAGGTTGCAAAAAAATAAGCCATGTCCTACCACTCCATGAAGTTTTGATGTTGTATTTGTAAACATAAAATGACATTCATGGCATAAAAAATAGCCCCATTGCCATGACTAAATGCTTATAGGTATCAACAGTGAAGACTCTTAAACAAGCACTCCAGAAGAGCTCAGGGAAATGTTAGATGATAGAATGAAGAATGAAAAATGAAGTAGAAGTTGTCCATTGCTTTTATTATGTGCTAGGAAAGAGGTTCTGTTTATTGCTCAGGCAGTTAAGCAGAGTGGCTTCACTTCTCTTGTAAGATGACAAGTTCATAGCCCGAGGTAGAAAGTCTACATCATACCCTTCTGTTATATCTTACCAGAATAGTCTTAATGACCTGGCATCCCAGATAAAACACATCCAACTCTCTCTTTACTCCTTTCAGTTCTCAGCAATTCCAGGGTCAACGTTATATAATCTGATGGGTGAATAAGCATCTGTGAAGGAGTTTGATATGTGTCATCCATGGTGTGGTTGGAATCAATCTATGTCAAGTCTTGCTGGGACACTACAGTAGAATAATTCAGTAAATCTAAGTCACACTCTTGGCTAACAACTTTCAAAGTTGAAAGAAACCCTGGTTTTTGTTTTCTAAAAACCTTGAGATGGCAAGGGAGGGAGAAGGGATTGCCCTGGATGTGATAATGGCAATAATTTGAGGGAGTCAGATGTTACTTCTAAGCTGACAGATCTCTAGAAACATTGAGGTTAAGGCTTTGAAGATGGTTCCATAAGAAAAAAGGTACTTCAATGAACCAATACTTTTTTTTTTCTTTACAAGATGAAATCCTCATGAAGTCCCAGATGAAGGCACATCATAGTGCTAATGTAATTACAGAGAAATAAGGACTTGCAAGGGATTGTGTCAGATGTATTAGAAATCACACTGAAGGAGTGAGAACAGGAGAGGTTAACATTTCCTTGTGCTAGTCAACATTAAAACCTGACAGAATCAGAAGAAAGTGACACTATTTAGTACGCCAAGCAGTGTTATATCTCCACAGAGATATCACTGCCAGCTAAATTGGGGAAGGCTGGTAGAAATGGGCAAAATAATATCATCTCTCCAGAACTCTTAAATCTGTGCAAATCCTGTGCTTTTAAATTCTGTGTCATAAATAGGAATATAATTCATAGTGTTTCTAGTGGGTTTTTTCTAAACTGTGCTTTGCAATCAGCCTCATTATTCTTGTTGTACAAATGAATTGACATTTATTAGCTTTCAAGGATTTGGGTTCTTTTTCCCCTGATTGCCATGGATTTACTGAAAGGTCCCAGGAATATCATACCAGAAAGGAAGTTGGTTAAGTGCTGCTGTTACTGATAGTATAAAACAGAGACATCAGCAGAGTCCGGTGCAAAAAGTCCACAAATCTTTTTGTCAGGAAGAGTTCAAGAGAGCATGTAGACATGTATTTAACTTCTGCAGATTTATGTGTCTTAAGCACAGGCTTACTGAGGTGCCTGACCCTTGGCTTGTGCCTATCACAGCATCCAAGATGAAGTGTTAGTGAAATACACACTCAGGCAAGAATTTAAAAAAATATATCAAAAATTAACACCTTATATAAACTAATAGGCAAATAAAGGCCTTACTTGTTGAGAAACAAATCAGAATATAAGATGAGGAGACAGAATTAGAGACTTTGCCAAATGCCTGGATTCAGCAGGAACGTATCTGGTATGAAATATTCCTTCCAGTTTAATATGAGATAAGGGTAGAACTGGAAATTTGCTTTGCTGAAGACAAAAGTCTTTCAGACTAAAAGAACCTGGGAAGTTTGTTGAGGGGTTCTGACAGTCTAGTCAATCAGTGTGTAATGGGAGAATACTGGGAGATTCTGGAGGACTGTGTATAGAGACTGCAATGGACTCGGTTTGAACTGGGGAGTGAAACTCTGAAGAGCTGCCAGCTAAAAGAAATGAAAAGAAAAGGACAACCGGTTTTGTTGGAGCCTTTCATTAAAATATTGGCAGCTGCTGATGCATAACAAAAGCTCTGCTTGTGCTATGAGATATTAGAGTGGAAAACCAAGGAGGCAAATGTTCTCTTCAATTGCAGTGCAGGAGTAAATGGCTCCCAGCCAGCACAGAACACCTCAGAAAGGAAAAATTGCAACTATGTTCTGATCAAATATTCTAATCTTTCTTCATTTTGTTAAGGAGCAATAATTCTCTCATTAACTGTTTCTAGATTATTTTTATGGGGATTTTTTGTCTTTTAAAATTTCTGCTTTAGTTTTTATTCTAAAATCGCTGTGTAGCTCCAGATAAACTTTGTATGGAACTTCCCATGTGAAATTTGTCATAACTGGAGAGGCAAAACAGAGTGGACTTGGAACCTACAGCAGGAAATCAAACTCTTTATTGTGTTTGAAGTAGAGGGAAATTTTAATTTTATTTAATGACCTTTACTGTCCTTAGTATTTGCAGATGTCTTCTAAGTGTAATCTTAATGCTGGTATTCTTGCAATATATGGCTTAGGGTATTAACAATATGCCTCTGATATTTTATATCCTTAAATGCCTGGTACACACGAATCTGAATTTTAACTCCATGTGATTATTCATCAGGAAGTAACACAAAATTATAAAATAAAATAAATGCTAACTGGGATTTTTCAAGAGGAAAAATTATTCTTTTAATGAAATTATAGGAATATATAACATACAGGGAGGGTTTTTTATATATTAGACATTACTAATTCTTACGTTATGTCTTTGTGAGATCATTTCCTTGGTAAATTATTTTTCTCCATGCCCTGACCAGAAGGAAATAGGATGTGAAAGCCTGCTCATACAGATTCTCTGCTCACTTTGCTTAGCTTTCCAAATTACCAGGATAACTTATATTTCAGACAGACAGGGGCCTCCTCAGTGTCAGCAGTATAAATTTCCATTTACTCTTTGCTGTTCCACGGCTTCTCAGCAGAGCGGGGAAAACGCAGCTCCGGAGGGATGGATGGCAGGGTGGGCTCTGCTGGGGAGGAGCACTGCCAGCAGAGCCTGAGGTTAAGGCTGGGAAGCAGGAAGAGAGCTGGGAATGTCAGCAGTGAGGCTCAGGGGGTTCATGGCAGAGGAGGGCTGGAGGAGGGAGGTCAGCAGAATGGCTCTGGCTGGTCCTCGCTCCCACCCGCTTCAAAGCCGTCCTGCCACTCTCCTCTGTCCTTCCTGGGATTTGAAGGAAGCTGCCCTACATCAGAGCACCCTGGCTTTGAAGTGCTTCCTAGGCTTTTGGAAAGGAGACTGCTAAAGTGGGGCTTTTTGGGGCTGCTGCTGCCAGGATGGAGCTGCAAGAGGAGCCAAGGCTGGCAGGGAGGGTGGCCTGTACCCGAGACTGTGGTGGCAACGCAGCAGCTGCCAGAGCAGCTCGGGCTGATCCGCTGGTGCAGAGCAGAGCACAGCAGCAAAGGGGAGAGTCTGGCACTTCTCTCAGTCTGCCTTGCTTGCACCTTAAGCAGGCCTGGCATGCTGAGCCAGGATTGATGGGAGCTGCCAAGGGACTCCAGCGCTCAATATTGGCTCTTGTTTTTCTTCAGCCTCACCCAAATGTGCTCAAAGGCAAGTTCAGCTTGTTCCATTTAATGTCAGGTCATCCCTGTTTTAATTTTTGTTTTCAGTTAAAAAGAAAAATAAAATAAGTCAAAGTGGGATTACATAGAATTTAGAGAAAATTATATGTTTTATTGTTCACCAGATATTACTAAAACATCAGCTAAGGTACTGAAATGATGATATTTTAATGTCTGCAGCATCTACTTTGACATAGGATATCAGAAAACATCCTTTAGATGATTCACAATTCCTTTTCCTTTCCTCCAGAAATCAAATAGTCCTTTCCATAGGTTGCTGATCCTGAATGAATATTCTAATTGCTGATAACAAACATTTCATCCAAGTGGTTTCCATTCAACACTCCTGACAGGGTCTCTCATGAGACACTCTCTGGAAACTAAGCTGTCAAAGCATAAGAGGGAAGGTCCTCTCATGTATTAGAAACTGGTTAAAAGATAAGAAATAAAGGGTAAGAATACATGGACTGTTTTTCTATTGAAAGGAGGCACTCCAAGGCTTTCAGCTGGGATTTGTACTAATCAGAGCATTATCAGAGATCCTGGGGAGGAGGTTCGTGTGTAGTGCCAATACAAAAATTATCAGGATAGTCAAACTGAAAACTGAAAAGCTTAGACTTTAAACTCACAGAACTAATAAAATAGCAGATAAAATTTAGTACTCAAAAGTCCAAAGTAATGCTCGGGGCAGAATATTAAAACAGGAGAAAGGCAACAAGAAGGCTCAAAATAGGAGGAGAGATCACACAGATTAGGAGTCTTTGGCTTAGAAAATAAATAAAAGGGATGCATGTGATGGAAGCTGATAACATCATAAACAATACAAAGGAAAAGCAGCAGGACTTATTACTTCACTGCTTTTCAAGACGGGTGTGCAAGAACATAACCAGCAACCTTACTGGTGAATACATTTAACAGAAAGAAGATGAAGTTTTCCTTCACAAACTGTATAATTAATTTGTGAAACTCATCGCTACAAGATTTTTAGAAAACAAAATTAAACATGGATTCAAAATGTGATTAAAGTCTTTAAGGAGAAGCATATTAGTGGCAAGACTATTCAAATCTTTTGTCATGGAGACTGAATTACTGAGCATGGCAGGGAAAGCATTTCCCTGTGCATTCCCATTGCTTGTGCTCCCTCTTTGGTCGCTTCCAGAGACTGGGAACACAACTAGGTGGGCTTTTCACCTAATCCAGTGCAGTAGGTTCTAATGTCTCTTTATGAGTGCAGCACAGAATAGCTGTTCATTGTTTCTCCTCTGTTAGGGCTTTTTTCCATGTATCACATATCAGGCATGTCTGTGCTGATTAACTCCTGGTCAGTGGGCACGCAAATCCAGCCCTTCCACTCACAAACATGTGCACACCAGCTGAAGACACAACATTCACTGATATGGATTTTACCTTCATGGTAGCACTCTTTGTTCCACTTTCTGGACTAATTACTGTTATCCCATAGACTTGACCAAAAAAGGTTAAATTTAAAAAACAAAACAAAATTAGTCTCCTAGAACCAAGCACATGGAGAAAGCCAAAACTACAGAATGGACTATTTCCTTTTGGGTTTTTATGTCTGTTACAGAAAAAAAGATTCAGGCAGTAGTACGTGAATGTGTGCCATTTCACTTGTGATGTGCTGCTCCCATCTTAGGTTTTTTCCTTTCCCTTCTGCAGGAATATATATGACTGTCTGATCTTATTTTTAAAAGGCCTTTCTGAAATTATATTTAGGGAGAAATATCTTTGACTGTGAATTGGGGATTACCATAATGGGATTTATTCCATGGTTGGAAGATGATGCTGCATTTCCCAAGGCAACGATTCCATAGTAAGTCCATGTTTTGCAGTGCTGGCCAACACTGACAGGTGAGGCAAACCCATCCATTCGCCCTAGAGACCTTGAAGTGTAAAGGCATTTGGGGGTATTCCAGGGGGTGGGAGCAGTGAAGCCAAATGCTCATGAAATGGCTCTGGAATAGGAGAAATTGGGAAAGGAAAGGGCTCTGCTGACCTTCCTATTGGCTGCATATTGAGCCTGAATTTAGAGGTTTTCTGATATGGGGTTTGGGGTGGGGGAGGGTTTGTTTGTTTACGATCTTTCTGGTAATTTCCATTTCTAGATTCTTGAACGTGCAGCTAATTGTCTTCACTTGCTGTCCTCCTTCCTCCCTGCTTTCCGTGGTTCCCCTGCTGATGTCCATTGCAGAAGCAGGTGGGTTTGAGCAAGCTCAGGAAGGGCTGTGGGAGGGCCAAGCAGAGGCTCTTGGCATAGCCGTGCCAGTGACTGGACTTACACACAAAGAAATATGTTTCAAGGACAGCAGGAGGTGAAGACAGCCCCTAACACCCTGTCCCTGACTATTTGTGCAAGATAGGTGTGTTTTCCTCCTTTCTTCTGTTATGCAAAGTTTATCTCATTTTCTTCAGTTTAATTAAATCCTTTTCTTTGTGAGACTGTCAAAATCTCTCTCTGCATCTCCAGCTTCAAGAGAATGAAAATCACTGGCTAAAAAACTCTTTGCAGTATCCAATTGTAAATAGATTAGCTGATCCTGTTGTTGATTCCACTCAGGTCTTGTTTTTGTTGCTGTCTCATACAAAGTTGGCCACGGCATGTTGAGGAGGTTCACACACTGATATCTTGATTTCTTCGCTGATGATAATTGAACAAATATTAAGCATATCAGTGCTTCAAATAAAACACTATCAGGCAAACCAGGCCTGTTTGCACCAGTCAGTTTAGCCACCTACTGCTTTGCAATATCACCCTAATTCTGTGAAAAGAAGTTATCATTGATTAAAATCAAGTGACCCTCACTGCTTGTGAAGGTCAAGTGGGGGCTAATGCAGCAAAATGCATGTAAATGTCACAGTGATGTTTATGGTTTTGGGGTTTTTTTGCCTACTTCATATCAAGAACTGAATAAAGCATTATGCCTTCCATGAATAGTTTACAGATGAAAACAAAGGGAAGAAAGAGACGATGAAATGGCGCGTCCAAAATCACTGGGCAGTGACACGTCCAGGTTTCCTGATACACTGCTCTGAACCACCTGCTTCTGCCTCATTGCTAATGATGTTATTACTAATAGTGGCATTGTAAGTGTGATGACAGTCATCATTATTTTTGGTCTATGCAACTGCATGCATGACCATGTTTCGCTTGGAAAAAAAAATAAATTATTTAAATAGCTATTTAATTGGGACTTCTGGTGACATAGAAACTCCAACAATTATCTACAGCATGTGAGGATACATGCAGCCCTCAGCAAAAGAGAATGGGCCCATCCCCAAATTATTCCATCTGGCAGAGTCAGTACCTGCTGTAGTTCACACATGAATAGCATTAATTTGCATGTAAATAGAGGCCTACATGCTTCTGTGGAGCTAAAAGCTGTATTTCAACATTTCACAGTGGAATTAGGCAGTGGGCACATCACTACATGATGGTTCAACCTTGTAGTGACGTGCCAGCTAAAATCATTTTAAATGCTCCTCTCCATATTTCCCAGTAGGATTATTTATTGAAGTAGTGTGTAAGAGCTCAGAAGAATCCTCTATTGAAATGCTGCCAGCTCCCAGCTACGATTCTGACATTGATGTTGTCAACTGAGATTAAACATTGGTCTTAATGAATGCTGACAGTCATGTTTCTTAGGTATGGTCCTGTACTTCCTTTCAGCAAAGAACCAAACTAGAAAGGCTGGGCATGCAGAGAAAGATGCAGTAGTACTTTTGCTTACCTGCTACTTGAGCTTTTTTTTTTCCTTTTCTGCTTCTTTTCCTGAGAGGTTCAGCACTAACAGTTAACATTTTCATATCAAGATGTAACAGCAGATGTTCCAGTATCACTTTGGGGTAAAATAAATATATACACTCTGTTCCTCCAGCAATGCTTTCAGAGGAACATGGAAATTCCAGACTGACTACACAGAATAAAATCATTCCTTCCACTACGTTGATTCAGTATTTCCTTTGAGAGATTGGTTAATATTTCCTTCTTGCCCACAGAAACTCTGGGTTTGATCACATTGGCATGGTTTGTCTTTTGACCCTTTTCAAAAGTATATTTTGTTGGGTTTTTCGAGAGTCTACACTGCAATTAAGTCCCAGTGGTGTCTAGACAGATCAGTGTTCAACTAAGGCTCCGTTTCAGAGCCTGAACCTTCATGTGTTTTTAAATTTTAGTTCGTTTACACCTAGTTCTTGGGACATCCACAGTCCAGAAAGCTCCTTATCCGTGATTGCAGGGAATGCTTTACTCTGCCATTGTACAGACGTGCTGTTTTGTTGCAAAGGGAAGGTGACACTGCTAAATTCAAAAGCATCCCTTTCATGTTAAAATCCCACTGAGCAAAATCTCGGGACTAACTCCTCTAGTTACTAAACATGAAAAAAAAAAGAAGCATGTGAATAGTGATAAAGACTGGTAGATGCAGAGTGCAGGGAACTGTGTCCTGGGGTAAAGATCAAGGGTAAATTTTTAGCTCTGGATGGAGCAGACAGGCCCATCGGTTTGAGTGCCAGCAGTGAGGAATTCTTCACCTTGTAAGAAAAAGGGTATGAACACAGATAGCAGCCAGGAACAAATCGATCTGGACTGACTGGCAGGGAGGGACTGGATGCACAAGGGGATCGGCCTGCAATAACTCAGGCAGTGGTCCCACATTTTCCTTAACAGGAAAACTCAAAAACAAGTTGCACCGAGGCATCAGGGATGCGTTTCTTTGTGAATTTTTATTGCAGCTCAACAACTGAAATCAAGCAATTCAATGAGGGCAGGATTGAAACCTGAGTGCATAATGTGTGCTTAATGCTTCTCCAGCCCGCTGAGCAGATGTGTTCTGTGTGTCAGCAGCTGGAAGTGGAGCAGGACAGGCTTGAAGGTATATCCCTTTAAGTAAAACAAAGAGATTTTGCTAGCCGGTTTTGATGCCTTTTCCCTTGTGTTATTTGCAGCCTTTCGTATTGCAAAACACAATGAAAGGGGGTGAAGCCTGTCCTTCCAGAAGGAAGGCAAATATCTGGCGAGGGGTATAAATGGCCCACGTAAGCACACGGCCATATCACCGGTTTACTGGGAGATGTACAGTCCAGTGAGGGACAACGAGGAGACAAAAAGCAAACAGCAGGGTCGTTGTGATGGGAAGTCAGAGCTAAAGCACAATCAGGGTCTGACTTCCACTTGACATTGAGATGCCAAGCTTTTGAATTTGGGCCGTTTCTGTACATCAGTGAAGGCAAAAGGCCTCATCTCCCTCTTTCTATTCCGTTTCTAAGGGCAGGAAAAAACCTCATGAAAAGCACATACATTTACAGCTGGGTGTACCTCTCCTAGAGCACAGGAAGAACAGCTCAGTGGAGCAGACCAGGTTAAGAAGAGTGAAAGGGCTGCATTGCTGTCCATAGGAGCTTGGCTCGCAGAGTGCTCTCCCTGCACTGGCACTTGCAACTGGTATAAAGTGACATCCTTGGGAGCAGCCCAAGAAACAAATACCCCGCCCACAAAGCTGCTTCTGTTGTTGTTTATTGTCATTGTCGATCTGTTTCAGAAGGTAAGTGGATGAATGAAACACCTTTATTGACACTTCACTTGCAGGAATGCCACCAGGCTTTCATTTTAATGAAATTCCTCCAAACACAGGGCAATAATTGACAGTTCTTTAATATATATCTTGGAGGCAAGCTCCGGGTCCTTACTTTGTTTTCTTTAAATATATCACACTATTGCAGAGCCAGGCTATTTTCACAAAGAAATGAGTTGTATCTTTATACCAAGTGCTGTTAAAGAGGATTATAAATAGGCTTTAGACTACAGGCTACAGCTTTGCTTTGCAGTTGAAAAAAAACATCAATCACCTGGCTGAGACTAAATCCTAACATCTCACCTTCCTAACAGATTTTAAAGGTCATTGATGTATAGAAATGTTCAGCTTAATCTTAAATGCATTGACTAGTCTGGCAAAAGCATTTTAGGGTCTTTTCCTTTTTATTTTCTGCCAGCTATTTAAAATGTGAAAGAAGTGTCACTTATAACTAAAGAGTGGATCTTCAAGAGAAGGCAGAGTATCAGAGATCAGACTTGAATCTCGGAAAGGTCTCTGCAGCTCTGCTCTGCTTTTCAGTCAACCTGATTCATAATGTTTGCAGATTGCACTGGTTCACCCCCACTTCCCCAAATAGGTTATCAGCAATCAGCTACATGCTGGGGACACAGAACAACCTCAAATGAGCTCTAGCCTAAAAATAGCCATTTTCACATTAAAATCTTGAATCAGGCAGGAGAATGGGTTGCAGCTGGGACATCTTGTATTTGCTTATGTCACCAATGGCAAATACCTACAACAACAAAAATCTCTCTTTCCTCCTGAAGTTGCTTGGATTCTGCTTAATAAACATATTCCTTGTTGCAATGATGCACTAGATACACAAATTTAAGCTGCAGGTTGATTTCAGGTGCCTGTTAGTAGAATAAATAGGACCATTTTCAGTCTGCATTCATCTAGACACAGCTATAATTAATGTTCAAATTTACCCCACAAACCAGCACTTGCCCCCCATACATTGCTGTATGTTGGTAGATACAAAGAGGGACCCAAAGAAGACTCAGAGCCTGTTTGATCTGAGTTCTGATGTTTGGAGTGACGATGTTTGTCTTCCCAAGTCACCATTCCACATGATGGAGCCCTGTTTTCCTGAGGATGGCTGGACTGCCTGCCCACATGAAGCGGGGAACGAATTCCTTGTTTTGCTTTGCTTGTGTGTGTGGCTTTTGCTTTACCCGTTAAACTGTCTTTATCTCAGCCCACGAGTTTTCTCACTTTCTCTCTTCTGACTCTTTCCCTCATCCTGTTGTGGGGAGTGAGCCAGGGACTGCGTGGTGCTTGTTGCTGGCTGGGGTTAAACCACGACACACTCCTAAAGTTCAGGGTATTATTTTCAAAAACTTCCAGTGGGGGCACAAGATAAATCTGAGATATTTTCACATTCTTGCCCTTTGTCATTTTGTCTTCTTCACTCCTCCTTCCAACTTCTGCTTTACTTTACAAATCTCTCAAAGTTTGCAAAAGAAATTGGGATCAGATCCAAATGAGAAGTGATCCTCTTGTTGATTCCTTCCCGTTACTCTAGTCGTCATTTCTGAAGAGATACTTGTCTCCCTGAGTAAAGGTAGAATTCTGGCACGGGGTAAGGGCAGTGCTATATGGCAGTAGTATGTCACAACAACACGAGTTTACCTTCACATCATAGCTGGATTAACTTCCAGCAGTATGAAATGGGAAGGAAGATTGCTTATTGGGCTCCGTGCCTAACCTCGTAAGCATTATAGGATGGAAGAAAGATGGATGCCCTCCTGAAAGATGTGCTATAATTCAGCCACAGATTACTGGATCTAAGGAATGCTTACATGGAAGAAAGCAATAATTCATTTGATAGCGGGATTTGTTGGATGAAATTCTTTGGCCTGAGCAATGCAAATCAAAGTGGATAGTCATAGCTCTCTTTGCTTGCTTTAAAACCTGTGAATCATGAAGGCTCATTCAGCTTGCGTTTGGTGAGACTGTGTTAAATTTCTTATCTGTAAGACTTGTTGAAATAAAACTTAGGAGCTGGCATCTTGAGCTGTGTGTGATTGTGTAGCATCTGTTTAGGAGCATAGATTTATCTCACTGGCTTTATCCAAAATTCCCCCTCTTTTCAGTTTTGTTTCCTTGATGTATCTGAAAGGTTTGGTAATGGTAAGAATATGGACCTGTTAAGAGGCTAAATGAAAATATCACAGCTATTCTTCCCACACATCTTTTTTTGCAGTTCAGCCATTAAGATGGCAAAAGCATCACGTGAACCTCTTGCCTAACCAGGAATTTAACTATGAACAAGCACCAGTAGTTTGCTAAAAATGCAGCTTCAGGTTAATAAACAAGATTGCTTTCAACTTCGGAAGATTCTTTGTCTAAAAATGGAAAGCTGTAAAAAAGGTTGAGGTTTTATTTCTTACATTTCAGAAAACAATCCTTTAAATTTGTTTACAGATAAACTTACTTAAACATAATTTAGAAGCTTGTGAGAAAAAAGAAATCCTGAAAAATAAAACATGAAACATTTGTGTGTGAAAGGAATGAAATGTTTCAATTGATGGAGGAAAATTTTCTCCTTCTGAGATAAAAAACCCAAACAAACAACACAGAGATGATTTACAATTTTCAACTAAATGGGAAAGGCATTCTCTCCAGATATTTCTATTGGGCTAGAATTATGCCAATTTAGAAAAATTAATGGTAGAAAAAAATAATAAGGTAAATACTGTTGAAGAAGAATGACTGAGCAGTATGAAAAAGAGAGGAAAAATAAGAAGATAAGGTTTTTTTTAAGGAGGTCCAGCTTCCTTGAAAGGCAAAGCCAAGATGGGGGAGACCTTCACTGGGTAAAGTAGTTGGTGGTAAACAAATTGTTCCTTGACCTAAGAAAGGGAAAGGTGTGAATTGACTCCTGTCTTCTCTAAGGCAGGGTATCTAATAAACACGCACTGAAGTCTATCATTAAATAACAATAAGCATGCAAATAGACTGCCTGTGTTTGGTTTTATTTTAATTTGCTTTAATTTTTTGCCACATTTGCTAATAAAGTACTTGCTTAGTAAATGCAGCCTTGAGAACAAGATCCTGAGGAGAGGAAAAAAACGTATCAGTTTGACCTTCACATAATAATCAATAAAACCCAAGGCATAGCCAGATCCATATGAAAAATGAGATATCCACTCTAAAAGGGAATATGTACAGCTATGGAAAACAGTGTGGAGATGAGCAAGGCAATTAGTTCTATAACCCCAGTGCTTTACTAAAGGCATATTTAGAATATTTACATAAACAAGTAGTTGTTTAGATGTCCTCATTTTCCACAACAACCTCCCAGCACTACTAGTTCCTGGTACACTCATGGAATAAAAATGGATATAGCCTTGAGCTGCCATCAGTTGCCACTACACTTGGAGAACTGGCATTTGCTTTGCAAAGCAAAAACAACATTGCAGTGCCCTTAGTTTCAAAATTAGCCTTAGAACTGTTGTACCATGCTTGGGTCAAAAAAGGTGGAAAGGCTCCTTTTGAGGTTCTGTCTTCTCTCATTCTGATTGATTCTTCTCTTATTCTGATTGATTCTTCTCTTATTCATATTGATTTCCACACCTGGCAGTGTGGTGTGTGGTAGGTGTGTGCATCAGGTCAGAAAGGCCTGATTTCCCATCCATGGATGGGGAAAACCACTTGGATTGACTTAACCAGCTTAGTCTTCCGGCCCTGATGCAAACTGTGTCACTATCGTTTCCTTGTTCCATGACATATCCTGAACCAGCTGTCCTGAACTAAGACATGATACTTTTTATAGGAACAAAACAGCTGAACCTTAGAGGAAAGTCACAAAAATAGCTCTTCCTTCCCTCCGAATCCTCTTTGCACTATATAACCAGAACTGCACTTGCTTGCTAGATATCCCTCGTGAAAAAGAGCTTTCCTCTCTCCTCTGGGCTGGTATGATAACCTCAACACAAATTCTCTTCTGTGAAACATCCTGTCTCCAGAGAGAGCAGGGTGGAAGATGAGAGTAGTGTTTAAGGAATATGTATGTAACAGTGAACCTTTTTTACTCATTCAATGGGTTGGACTTGCTGTTATATTTAGTCCAATACCAAAAAAATCCATCTGTTAGTTAGACAAATGCATCTGTCTTTCATATTTTCCATAACATTAAATGATACTGAACTCCACAGTGTAATTGAGCATTCTGTGGAACAGTACTTTCATTTTGTCTAAGAACCTGCTGCCAGCTCTATGAAACACTGAGTTGTCTTTTCCATTCCTGGCTTTCTCTCTGGTCTGCCAGAAATATTATGAGTGGACCTTTAGCAAACTATTCACTCTAACTTAGTTTCCCAAATGGAAATGGAGACAATAGCAGGTTCACACACCAAAAGAAAGAATTGTTTATTTACTGTGAGGGAAAATAAGTTAGATAAGTGCACAACTCTTAAATATGAAGGACTTCAACATATGCAAGGGATGTGCTCACTAATCCACTTAGTACAGCCAAATTGTGTGCCAGTGACAATGGATCTGAAGCCAGATTTAAACCTACATAATTCTCCACTTCTTTCCAACAACTAGTAATAAAGGCTGTAATAAGGGGAGAAGAAAGGAGTGTGAGGTGAGATGAGATGGATCTCTAAGAGCTGAGGGGAGAGCCCTTTGCTACCCCTGTCATGACCAGTCCACATGCAAACCTCAGTGCCTGAGGGGGTTCCTCTCAATCCCGGCATGAGGGAGCAAATTCCTGTGGAGAGGTGGCACAAATGGTTGGAAGCTGTAGCTGCCTCGCTTGCCACAGGTTAATTTAGAGATGGCAGTGATGCTGAGGTGGATCTCTGTGCAGGCTTTCTGGCAGGAGTCAGCCAAAGACACTGAATCACACGGGGAGGGATTTATGTGTTCCACCAAGCAGCTGCTACCCTGAGTATGACTGTGGCAGGGTTTGCCCAGCAGCTCAGCTCTCACACTGCCTGGTGAGCACGAACTGAGTGTGCAAGTCAGGTGTGAAAAATCCTTAATGAACCAACTAGTTGAGTCAGTTGGAAAGAAGTACAATAATATGAGACAGATCAGTTGACACTCACACAACCTGAAAGGTAAAGTCTGTATTACTGAGTGGAGCAAGACAGGAGTCTATTAAAATGACGCAGCAAAAGGGACATCTTTGTTTTGGTAAAGTGGCCTTTTGCAGGTTCTGGTGAAATTGAAATCAATAGCAAAAGTTCCACTGCCTGCAATAATTCTTGGATCCACTCAGCTAATGCTACCTTGCCTAATCCAGTCTCCTTTAACTCTTCTCTAAAATAGTGTCATATTGTGGAGAGGAAGAGAATGATCTCATTCGTTCACTTATAGAGAGAAATAGCTGCAGATAATTAGTCTGTTAAACAGTTAATTCAATAAGTGGGTGTTATATACCAGCATTCAGGTTATATGAGGTGAATTGGCTCAAGCACAAACAGAAGCTGTGGTCCAGCACCCGAGTTCAAGCCCAGGCCCTCCAGGAGCGAGCGGTGACTCCACTAAGCACAGGCAGAGACAGACCTCTAGTGGTGCCTTGCCAAAAATGTGTGACAAGGAGCTGCTCTGCACAGGCACACCAATAGTTCTGACAGCTCTCATTCAGTCTTTCCACAGTGGCTTCAATAAAAAAATAAAAAAATAACGATACATTCTCCGGTATATAGTTGTTAGCCAGAATTTCCATTCGTTCTCTACTGCATAAACACCACTGATGGTCTGAGGCTGTTTCATCAGAGGAGTCTGGAATAGTCGTAGGGTAACTGAGAATCAGAGTAACACAGGATCAGACACACATCTGTAATTCTTCCATTTAATGCAGGATCTTAACATGAATACCTAATTATGTCTTGTTTCCTCCAGCAAGCCATCAGATTACTGCCTTGCTAGGTATGGAGGTTTTTCAGTTCAAATAATTGCAATATCATATGGATTATAACAAACATTTCTCAAAGCATTTTATTTTCAAATGGTAACTTTGCATAATTTTAAGCTGGTTGTAAGGCATGATCTTCATACTCCCTGTAAATGTGAACAATTTTCTGTATGCAGTTTATCTTGTGGCATTATCTGCATAAGAAAACTTTCATATTTAACATTATAGAGGCTTACATGGAAGCTACCAGGACCTCCTTGCTCCTATTGATAATAATGAATTGTCTGTGTTGGTAATCTTCAGAATTAGTCCACCTCCTACAATGCCATGGTGTAAATTAAAGGTCTGACCTTAGGCAAACAATGGAGCTATATATGAATAGGGGCATAGAAGAAGCACATATTAAGGAGATCAACATGTTCTTTCATGCTCAGAAGACAAAAAGAAGAATCTATGTGAGTATTGAAATTATACAAGTAATATTTAACTCATAACAAATTCTCTTGGCCCTTGTTCATCACACAAAGCTGACAGGGAGAGCAGAGCAGGTCCAGCTGAAGAAGGAGGTGTTCTCAGACCAGTTTGCCTGCTTGACACGTGTCCTATAGTGAACTACGAAGGTCTTACAAACATGAGTGTCTCCTCCTGCTGAGTGCTCTGTGTCAGCAGTAGTGCCCTGGGTGCTGTGTCCCCTTTGCTCCAGAGGTTTCCCTGTGGATCTCTTGAGGCAAGAAGATGTTCCCATGTTTCCCTCAGCATGCAGTTGATGAGAACAGCTGGCTAGAAGAGATCATATCAGCTTTCCTAACTTTCCAAACCTTGCCTTCGTATCTTTGTATTGCTGAGGGTGATAAGAAAATGCATACCAAACCCCTTGGAAAATGGATGGAGAAGGAGGAGGTGAGGAGTGTCTTGAAATTCAACCAGCTCTCCAGGATCCTGTTGAGGACTGGCTGTTAGTTTTCAGCCCCAGTAGTCTCTCTTAATTCACTTGCTCCCATAGCTGAGGTTTTGGATTACTCAAAACCACTTCAGGTCAGCAGAGTTCCTCTGCTAGTCGTGTTCTGCAGTCTTGGACAAACACTTGGTTGATCATCCCAGTTGACTGTCCTCATTTTAGAGTAAAGTCAGTTAATTTGACCTAAAGGTGAAAGATCCCCTTGTGCCCTAACTCCCGCCTTCTGTGAACACCCTGAGGATTTGTTTCTTATCCTTCAGAGATAACTGCATTTAAATAAATCACTGAAGAGGAATAAAATTTGCTTATGATGCAGTTCCAGGGGATTTTCTTAATCCACTGCAGACTGGGTGTTCTGCTTCCTTAGCAATGTGCAAGTATTGTAACAATGAGGGAAGATCTTTGATTACAAAGATAAGGTCATCCTGATATTTTCAATAGGCTGATGGCATGTCTTGGAAAGTGAACCTGGTTTTGTTTGCATTAACCCAAAGGTGATATTACTGAATATTGGGTTGATTATTACCCAAGTTCAAATACTGGTGAAGCACAACTGAAAATATGAGAGAGTGAGCTTGATTGTGAACTGGTAGCTGAGGAACAGTGAGGAGCTATTGATACTCCTAAAATGAAATACAATCAAGTAAATTTGGCTATTTGTGTTTCTAAGAATGTGGTTTGTTGAGGGATAGATTGGTTGTATACTTTTTGATCCTCAAATCTCTCCTGTTCTTTTCCTGTTGCATTTATGGCTTTTGTTCTTTTTCTGCAGGTGTAGAATTTGTTAAGAAGTGCTCAGAGGTGAACAATGGTATGTGGACAAGAAGTCCCATGGTATTTCCAAACCAGGTATCTGTCATATGCCTCAATAACTCCAGCCTTCTGCCATTCTGTGCTTTTAAATATACTGTTTTTAGTAAATGAACA